>OY744519.1:74031811-74511811 GCA_963556195.1 Sepiola atlantica
TGTGAAAATCTAAATAGTACTCAAAAGAGTTCAACAATATATGTGTGTGATCAAAAGAAAAGAGGAAAAGAAAACGCAAGTTTTCTCATAAGAGATTCGGTTGGATTGGTGAGGCGTGGATGTGAAAGACGGTGTTGCGCCCGAATGACTGTTTGAAGTCAGGCGCCGTCTAAATCCTACGGATTTAATTTATGAATTTTGTAGTGTTTTATAATCTTTGCAAAATAATTTTGTATTTAATCGGAGACCTTTTTAATTGGATTAAAATATATATGAATAAGGATCATTTTAAAACACTTTTATAAATAAGGGAATCGGAAAAATAATACAACGGGTTTATATATAGTTAATTCATGTGGCATGTGAGTGTGAAAAGCTTAATCGTAGTTAGTTCAACATAAGGTGTTATCAAAAGAGGAGAGGAAAAACACTTAAGTGTGTTTTGAAGAGCAACGCCTGGGTTGCTGGGTGAGTAGGTGAGTTGGATGTAGTGAGAGAAAAAAGCCGCCTGCGTTGGTTTAGTAAGTAGGTGCAGGTGGGTATGCCAAGCGAAATGTTTGATTTCAGGTGCCAACATAATCCTGCTGATTTAATTTCTTGATTTTGTAGCTTTTATAATCTTGCTGGAATCTCATGTATTTAAGCGGAGACACTTTTGATTGGGTTAAAATATAAACATTTTTGTATGTATTTATTTTACCGTCGTCCCTTTTGTCTCAACAGAAGAAAAGCAGCATTCTTTGTCTGTGTTTCTGCTCCCTTGAACAGAGGAGGTTGTGACGATGCCTACACTATCCAGATACAAAGTGGCCTTGGACAAACATTCATATTCTATATAGATGTAAATATCTTATGTCCTTTTACACTTTGCTATTTTTGATTTGATTTGATAGAACCTCATACAGACTGACCCAAATTAAATGTAACCCACGGAAACATTAATAAAATTTAGAATCCTTTCTGCAGTCCAACTATATTTGGTACAAATAAACTTCAGTCTATGCCTTACTTGTTACCGAAGTTAAGCGACGTTGAGCCTGGCCAGTACTAGATGGGTGACCATTTGAGGATACCAGGCACTGTATGTGGAAGGACATCGAAACCTCTCTACAAAATAAAAAATACAACCCTGAAGATACCATAAGCGAGTACTTCAGTATAACCTGCTAATCCACACAACACCCGTAATCATGTGGTGAAGCTTTCCGGAGATAGTATGCTAGCGTTTTTCTTTTTTTTTAATCGCAGTAGGTTTTGAAATAAATATATTTTGTACAAAGATAAATGTTAATATCTCATTTTTCTATTGTTTAACTGGTATCTCACAAACTCTAAGTCAAACACGTTGTATACAAAGTGTTAAAGCGTTAGTAATGAAGAAATGAGAAGGCCCCTTATGCCCATAAAAGTAAAGCATTGGAAATAATATACCCATTGTAGGATCTAATGGAACAACTGGTTAAGTGTAAATTAGAAGAAAAGGTATGTTACATATTATTATTGTTATCAGGTAGCCGAAGCATAAAGACATAATTGTGGAAATGTTTTTATGAAGGGCTTAAGCTCACGCTTCTGTCTATGGCAGTAAGGGGAAAATTAAATTAAAATCAAAATTGATAATTATAAAATAAAAAAATTTAAGTTAATTTTTAACAAAATAGCAAAAAATAATAAACATATAAAGAAATACGATAAAGTAGAATAAAATAAAAAGGAGTATGAAGGGAGGGGGTTGGGAGTATAGTTGTTATTACTCTTTGTGGGCAAACAATACTAGTTGTTCAAAATCTGTTCAGTGTGTGTTCTTTGAAATGCTTGCAATTAAGCGTGGTTTCCTGTCTACATTGAGTAATTCGTCTCTGACTTTAAATCTTATAATCTCAAGTTTCTCATTAAAACTTAATTTTAATTTGAAAAATTTGTTTATCTTTTATTTGTTTAATTTTCCCATAATTTAAACACTTGTCGCTTTGAGTGTAGGCACTTTAAATTTAACTTTTAATTATGATTACACTTCAATATTTTGAATTTAAATTTTATCCTTTGGTTGTTTGCATGTAAATTCGCATACCTGGTAAATTCAATAATATAGTGCAATAGTATACTGGTTAAAGATTTATGGTCAAAGTACATTATCACTGTATGTACATGAGTTTAAATTTATCCATATTGAGAAAGAAACCTGGTACGTGGCTGTGGGTGGTGTGTAGCACATTAAACCGAGTATATTGATGATGTTGAACATAGACACTACCGATCTACTCGATTGAGTCTCTGTGTATAGTTACTTGTAAACGTGTAAGTATATGTGGGTAATAGGTGTATCTGTATATATGTGCTTGTATAGATGAGTAGATAAGTATAGACGTGTGCATGTATTTGTATATATATATATATATATATATGTATATATATATATATATATATATATATATATATATGAGAAGAGAAGGATGAAGGTGATCCGACGTGATGGGAAAATGAAAAAGGAAAACCAAAAAATGGATGTTTTTTATGTGTACATCAACGTTTCGTCTTTATTTATAAGACTTCATCAGGATGATGATATAGAGAAAAAATGTCATGCAAGTACAGATACATGTAGGGTAGACATATTGGGAGGAAAAATAAAATGAAATAATGGCCACTACTGGGTGGACGTCCATACTTGTTGGAGAATAAAAATGAATGTTGAAAAAAATGAGTGGGGAAAAAATGGAAGGATGGGGTGAGCAAGGACTACTGTGGCTCACCCCATCCTTCCATTTTTTCCCCACTCATTTTTTTCAACATTCATTTTTATTCTCCAACAAGTACGGACGTCCACCCAGTAGTGGCCATTATTTCATTTTATTTTTCCTCCCAATATGTCTACCCTACACGTATCTGTACTTGCATGACATTTTTTCTCTATATCATCATCCTGATGAAGTCTTATAAATAAAGACGAAACGTTGATGTACACATAAAAAACATCCATTTTTTGGTTTTCCTTTTTCATTTTCCCATATATATATATATGTATATAGGTGTGTGCATGTACGCATGTGTAAGTATGGGTTTGTATATAAGATATATGTATCTATGAAAAGAAGGGGAAATATCTAAATTATTGATCGTTTGGCTTTTTCCTCCTTGGCCTTTTGGCTAAGATCAGAGTGTATCTGTTCAGATGGATGCTACACTCTGTAGACCGGTACCGTCTTGACCTTCGAACCTTGATTCCGCCAGTCTGAGGTATTGTCCTATACAATTCTAGGAGGTTTACTCTCCCAGGCTTTGCCTTCTCACCCTTTGAGAAGGGGTTAGTTTATTGCTAATCGCCTGAGGCGCCCTTACTGGAGAATGCCGACAGGACTGCTCAAGCATTTTTTGTAGGCCAGAGCACGCTAATCGTAGTGCGCTGGCTAACCACACCTGACCTTGTGCTTAGCCTCCTGGAGAGGAGGTAAATAAAAATACCTTGACCTTGTGTCTAACCTTTTGGAGGTAAATAACTTGGCTTTTTTAGGATATCTCAGTTCTTTATTTGTATTTCTTTGTGTGTGTTTTTATTTCTTGTTGGTTTACATAAGTGGGATTAAACATTCACTAAGGGAGTCTTGTTAAAAGGTTGTGTATTTATATGTATATTTATGTGTGTGTATGCGTATGTATGTGTGTATATTTAAGTATATGTATGTATATATATATATATATGTATATTTATATATCTATATAATATATGGGTATAGGTTAGCGAATGTATGTGCTTATTCATGTATGTATGCAGGGTGTGACCTCTATCAATAGGCTAATAAATGTGTGGGGGTCTAAAGAATTGACTTAGACATAGAAACTCACTGAGATGAAGAGTGATTATAAAGATTAGCGAAATGATAACAACTGAGAAGGCATGAGAGTGTGAATATGTATGCATATATGCATGAGTGTGGGGTTATGTGAGTATATGAATAAGTAACTAGGTCTTAGCGGATACATACCTTGCCTCTTCTACTATTCCCTCCCCCTCCCCTCCAACCAAAACGATAGGCAAGAATGCAATTTTCTTTATCAGTCTTAGCTCAGTTTTAAAAATGGTCTGAAGAAGCCGGATTTTACTAAAATCGCAGCTGAAACATGCTGCACATATGTAGCCAATAATATTTGTATAAATAAAACTTATAATAAGGCTCTACCTATTATCAAGCACTATCTTATAAACACTGGAGTTTACTTAGATTTACATCTAGGAAACAACAACAATACAAGTACTATATATATATATATATATATATATATATATATATATATATATATATATATATATATATATACATGTATTGCCGGTATTCACTTATTTTTTGTTTGATATAAGTACTTGAGTTATTATTACCTTGAGAATGAGAAGTCAGATGAAGTGTGCATGTGCAACCTAACCACTTACGCACAGTATTGGGCAATCAAATGCGTGCACGGCAAAGAACATTCAAGTCTAGCACTTTTTACGGAGATGTCTATAATAGCACCGGTTTGGAGAGCAAGAGGCACAGATCAACCTGAGATATTTAGATAGCCACACAAAGCTATGATACTATTGACTAGCATTTTCACGCCATGAAAACAGCTAAAACAATTATCATAACACCTTTTCTTTCCTCCACCCAGAAGGATGTGCTGTCATTTCAAACTACGAAAGCCTAGCAACTAACTTTGCTACATTTCTCTCTCCTTCTCTCTCCCTCTTTATCTCTCTCTCTCCCTCTTTCTCTCTCTTTCCCTCTTTCCCTCTCTCTCCCTCTCTTTGTAGTTGATGGCGGCACGAAAATCATCAGAAGCAGCTCAGATAGAACTTTAGAGTTTATAGTATAATGTTCAGTTAAATGAATGAGATGGAGGTGATTGGGTATCCATGACCATTATAATTAAAGTTTTAGGTGAGGTCGACTGTCCCTCTGACTCCATGTTCGAAACAACTAGATAAAATGCCCCTCCGATTCACAGTGAAGATAAGATTGTTGTTGAACAGAACATACCTTTTATTTTGTCAGAACTGGAAAGGCATTAAAAACATCCGATTGCAGCCTTTACAAAAAGTCGGACGTCATGCATCCTGGTAGATTCGAAATCTAGATTTGGAATCTACCAGGATGCATGACGCTCGTGCGTTTGACGGGACCAACCCTAGCATGTCTGTTTCATTGTGCGGCCTGACTCCAACTGTTTGAAAGCGGTAAAAATATTTGCGTGAGCGCGCTTCGAAGAACTAGTCCAACAAACTGTATTCATACGCGAAGCCATTCTATTGGTCGATGGGCCAATTACTCAGTGATAAACCTTGTCTATTTATATCAAGAGAAAATAGTACATCAAAACATGTGACTAATACAATATATATATATATATATATATATATATATATATATATATATATAGGTCTAAATTTGGTTGATTAGTTCATTGATAGTGAAGTGTTACAGCCGCTTTGTTGAATGCGCCCCTTTGATGTCATAGAATGTCTATCATTTCTTTAGAATTAACATTATTTATACACAGAGAAAAAAATTGTAGACTCGGCCTTGAAAAAGTAAGGAAAAAATACGTTTTTGATAACCAGTTCATTGTTGTCTTACGGCCTCATATTAGCAAAGCACTGACAGCAGCTTCTTGCTTGTGTCTATTCAACTGTGTTTCCTCTTATGGGCCCCCCACCTACCAGGCCTAGCATAACTCCACTCTGACCTATTGAACTCAATCCATGTAAGACTCTGCCCCACTCTCCCCGAAACCCCCCCCACACACACCCTTCAAATACAAAAAAAACAACAGTAACTCACCTACAATTTGAAGGGATCACTGTTATAAGAGAAAAGTTATATATACTGAACTGGTAAATGTTATTATTGGCAACATTAATGATTTTAAAGGAAATACAGTTGGGATTTTAATCAAAAACAATTTATTTTGGTTTACCTACTCTTTTGTGACCTATTTGCATTAAAAAAGTTTAATATTTAATATAAAATATAAGCATATTAATTTGCCGTAAATATTGTTTGTGAGTAAAGTAATCAGTGGCAGCCATCTTGCTTTTTCAGGCAGCAAGATACAACTTTAATTCAAGCCATTAAATTAAAAGTGTGTTCTTTGATATGGCAGTGGTGCATTTCCAGTTCAGTCTGGGACCTTACTTCCTTAAAAAGCAAGATGGCTGCTGCTGATTACTTTACTCACAGCCAATATTTACGTCAAATAAACATGCTTATATTTTATATCAATTATTAAATATTAAACCTTTTAAATGCACATAGATCACAAATGAGTAGGTAAACCAAAGTAAATTGTTTTTGACTAATTTCCCAACTGTATTTCCTTAAAAATAATTTATATTATTATATGACGAGTGGGACCGTAAAGATTAAAAAAAGGAAAAGAATTGGGATATGCCTAATCGATAAGAAGGGTCTGGCAGGTATGATTGACAAATGTCGGTTGGAAACAAAAGGAGTGCAGGTGTGGCCAGGTGTAGGACGAGGACTTGGTCGTTCTGGAAGAATACTGGTAAAGGGCGAAACAATTACTGTTGGCTAACTGAGATGTCATAACCAACACAGACAAAGAGCTGGGGCGGACTGGGACAGTAGAGATGAAGATAAATACAGGTGACCATCCATCTATTATGGTGGGACCATACCAAACGAAGGTTGGTGGAGTAGGCGGTAGGTTGAATGTTAGACGCAGGAATAATAGAGAGGTCGAGGTCACCTTGGAGCTTTCTGATTGTAATCATAGAAAAGAAGGATGGTTGTCATTGCTTTTGTGTTGATTTCCGACAGCTGAATGCGATCACCAAACTATTGGCAGTACTCCTACTCCCGATCGATGATATATTGACCCCGTTAGCGAAGTCCACTTGCTTTTCGACTTTAAATTTAATGGCCATATATTCACAGGTTGCCGTTGAAAAGAAGGACCGGGAGAAAGCAGGCTTTGCATGTAATGCGGGGTTGTTCAACTTCCGTGTTATGCCATTTAGGCTGTCAAATGCCTCGGGTGTGTTTATACAGTTAATGCCCATCGTATTGGGAAGACAATTTACCATGGCCTACCTGGATGATATTATGGTATTTTCCAAGAGCCTCGAGGAGCAGTTTAGACATCTAGAGAAAGTGTTTAGGAGACTGCACGAGCATGAGTTGAGACTTAAGTTAAAAGAGAAAACAAAGTATTTGGGATTTATTATTGATAAGGACGGGATTAGTCCGGACATGGGCAAGGTAGAGGTTGTCTAGGCTATGCCAGAATCCACGACGGTGAGGCAGGTCCAAGGATTTATTGGGGCAATCGGCTATTACAGATGAGTCATGCCAACTTTTAGCCGATTAGCCTGCCCACTGATAGCCTTGACGAAGAAATATGCAAGCAACTCATATCAGTTCCCTTGTTAACTTATCCGGATTTGAGTAAGCCCATAGTCCTGTATATAGACATGAGTTACAGATTTATAGGCACGGTGCTAATGCAGCTAGGCCTGGAATAAGATAGACCAGTGTCCGGAATACCGGAAGAAGTACTGGTATATTTCCTATCACACAGACTCTCCGAGATGCAACAGAGATGGCCGGTCATTGAGAAAGAGGCATTTGCGATATTGTACGTGATGTAAAAATCAGACTATTATCTGTGTGGGTCCATGCTTACAATCAAGACTCTGAAACATCTTTTAGAGGCTGATTGGAACAACAAAAAAATTCAACATTGAGCCTCCAAGCTGAAGACGAAGTGGTGAAGTGGAGCCAAGGATGGATGACAAAGCATATCAAATAAATGTGATAAATTTACCCCGGCTGGACCAGCGTTCAGAGTTGGATGGAAAGAATCCGTGAATCCCCATTGGAAGGATATAATATGGGAGAGTCAGAGTGACAGTGAGATCGCCACTCTCAGAGTCAGAGTAGAGGTGGGCAGGACCTCCAGGTTGGTGATACAGGAAGGAGTGATATATTAACTCACCGAGAAGGCTGAGAGAGGAAGCCTCAGGTTTGTTTGTGCCTAGAGCACTGAGGGAACCGATTTTAGAACAATGTCATGAGAAGATCGGTTACATGGGGATCGATAAGGCACACAAGCTCACCAAATGAGCTGCTGTTGTACAGCGAGGTGGTCAGCCAGAGCAGAAGATAGAGAACAGCTCTGTTGATAGGGACAGATATCCCCAGCTATCTATTTCAGAAGGTGAGCATGGATATTTCAGGACCGTACAGAGAGACAACCCAGGGTAGCTTAAATATACTGAGTTTTGCGAACTGATTAATGCACTTTGTGATGCCAAATATGATATCAGAAAAAAAAACACAGACTGTGGTGGATCTGATATTGAGGGAGATATTCCCCAGGTATGGGGCATTGAACAGTGGGTCATGGACAACGGACCCGAAAACATGAATTAGGTAATGAAGGAGACTTTAGGTCGATTAACTATATAGCACATAACTATCTCGGTATACCATCCCCAGAGTCATGCCAAGGTGGAGCAGTTCCACGTGACACTGGTCGATGTGTTAGCCAAATTGGTCAAGAGTTACCAGGAGAATTGAAATGTGTACCTGACCCAGGCTCTGGCTGGTGTGAGGTTTATGATGAACGAGAGTTCGAAATTTGTGCCTTATTATCTGCTGTTCAGTCGAGACGGTGTCCTACCCATCAACAACTTGCTAAAGCCTTGACGGAAATGCATGAGGGAGGACCATCATGAAGTGATTTTGGAACAGCAGCATAAGATCTTTACACAGGTCAGACAGAAGGTCAAGAGAGCACAAATGAGACGGAACGAGAGAATAAATGAGAACTGAAAAGAGGTTGATCTCCAGGTTGGAAACCTTGTATACTACAAACTACACCTAAGGGAGGATAAGTTAAACCGAATATGGGCTTATTTGTAAACGGGTCCAGTATCGTTTGTAATCTGGGATCAAATGGCGGGGAAAGTCAAGTGAGTTCAGATTAACGACCTGAAGTTAACCGAAATAGAAAAGTAAGAAGATAAGACTGAGTGACTCTCATCGAACCAGAAAACCTGGAAATAGGTAGCGAGTCAGGGCAGGATGAGTAAGAGATACCATACCCCCAAATAAAGAAAAAACATTAAAATTTAAAACTAATGCTATATTTAATGCTTATACCCGTTCTGGGACGGGTATTATACTAGTATATATCTATATATAAACTTAAGTATATATATATATATATATATATATATATATATATATATATATATATATATATATCTAAGCAAGCGTTGTTGAACATCACGGAACTTTCGCGTTTGTATATTTTCCTCGTGAGGTTCTCAAACCGTCGAGCCATCTTTCTGGTTTCAGGTGGCAATCCGTATAGTACTTCGCCGATAGTTTTTAATTCGGCCATTTTCTCGAGCGCTTTCGACTTTCGTAGTCGTCTTCGGGATTAGGGTTTTGTTTGTTTTTTTTTAAATTTAAATAAGAAGACTGGAGTTAGTGTTTTATAGTTATCGCTACGGCCGAATGAAAGAGAGAAGAGGGTGTGTGGTTGAGTTCATTTTATTCTATCGTTTGTGTGTTTGGTTTTATTGTTTACTTATTTATTTTGTTAGTTCTTATTTTTGCTATTATTTATTTATGTATTATTATTTATTCCTATTACTATTATTACTGTTATTTATTTATTTATCAATTTATTTATTTATTTATTTATTTATTTTGTTTTTACTTAATTTCCATTTAATTATGGAATATTTTTAATATGTTGGTACCTGTGTTGAAAGTTATTTTGTTAATGTTAGGCTGTTTAGTTTGAATGAATATTGCTTCTAGTATTTTAAGTCTGTTTGTGCAGTTATTTTTGTGTATTATTTTCGTGTTAGATATTAATATTTTCCGTATATCGGCCGACTGTAGTCTTTTGTTATGTGTAGTAATGTGACGTTGGATGGCGCTGGTATCGGATAAATGGTAAGTTAGGCGTCGAGAGAGAGTTGTTGTAGTGTGGCCAATATAGGTGTTATGTATTTGTTCTGTTTCGGCCGTAGCGATAACTATAAAACACTAACTCCAGTCTTCTTATTTAAATTTAAAAAAAACAAACAAAACCCTAATCCTGAAGACGACTACGAAAGTCGAAAGCGCTCGAGAAAATGGCCGAATTAAAAACTATCGGCGAAGTACTATACGGATTGTCACCTGAAACCAGAAAGATGGCTCGACGGTTTGAGAACCTCACGAGGAAAATATACAAACGCGAAAGTTCCGTGATGTTCAACAACGCTTGCTTAGATAATGACTTGCTGCCTAAATATATATATATATATATATATATATATATATATATATATATATATATATATATATATTAAAAAGGAGTGAGGTAAATAAACTACCATCAAAACATGTTATAGATGCGATATTTATTTTATTTTAAAAGAAAAGAAAAATCGAAACCGATTTTTTCTTCTTTTTTTTATAAACTTTCATTTCTTTTAAAATAAAATAAATATCGCATCTATTACATGCTTTGATGGTAGTTTATTTACTTTACTCCTTTTTACTAAATTTCATTCGGATGCTTAAAAAAAAAAGTATGAACTCTTAAAACTATATATATATATATATATATTATATATATATAATGTATTTTTATGTAATTATTTTTATTGGTGATTATAGCGTTCGTTCTAATTTTGCTTACTATTATTTCGATTGTCTCACTTTCCTAAGTGATTAAGATGCAGAAAATTGCATTATTAGTCGCCCATAACTTCAGAGGACGTATTTTTCGTTAATATATATTTTTATTTATTTTATACGTACATAAAATTAATCCATGGACACGTGTTTCTAGCTCACAGCCGTCATCAGCATATATATATATATATATATATATATATATATATATATATATATATATATATATATATATGATTATTTTTATTTATTCAGACATGCACATAATCTGCGACACTGACATGTTGATGTTATCGATCAGCAGCTGTTAGAAACTGAGATCTCATCAAACAGAATGAAAATCTGATCCTTCCCTTAGGTCATATTTGGAAAGAATCTTTCCAAATATGAAAGGTTCTTTCCAAATGACCTAAGGGAAGGATCAGATTTTCGTTCTCCCTGATGAGATCTCAGTTTCTAACAGCTGTTGATCGATAACATCGACATGCCAGTGTCGTAGATTATGTACATGTTTGTATAAATAAAATAATCATATATATATATAAAAGCTTTATTTGATATTGAGCACTCTTTATAAACCCGGTTGAAATTCTTTGGATTTTTATCCTGTGGATGTTTACTTTACTTGGATTACTATATATATATATATATATATATATATATATATATATGTGTGTGTGTGTGTGTGTGTGTGTGTGTGTGTGTGTATGTACAGGGTAATCTCCTAAACTCATGAACGAATCATTATAAATTTTGGAACATATACTCTCGGCAACACAGTGAGTAACATGGGCACATTATTTTTTTTTTGTAAATCTAAAAATTTAAAGGGTGCATATATATATATATATATATATATATATATATATATATAAATATTTATATATATAATAATAATAATATTTATATATATATATATATATATATATATAATAATATTTATATATATATATAATAATAATATTTATATATATATAATAATAAATATTTAATTATCATCTACATACGTATCATCATTATACAAATAACTTTTCGCACTGGGCGCACGATTCGAACCCTGGAACAAGAGACTCTTTAAACTCAATTCCGAACGCTCTAACCAATGAGGCCAATTCCAACCATTACACAGTGTGATGAGAAATAAATCCTATTTATGTCAAGCAAGCGGACAACCTTAGTCAGCCGTCCTAACAGTCTTGCATTTAGAGAGAGAGAGAGAGAGAGAGAGAGAGAGAGAGAGAGAGAGAGAGAGTAGAGAATTAAAATAGGGTGGGTTTGGGATGGGTCTTTTTTTAATCTTAAAAGATGTTGATGTCCTTTGAAAAACTGTAATAAATCGGGTGGAGATAATGGATTACTATTTTACTACCTTTCTTATTGAAGTATCAAGAGGGCACCACCCAATTTATAAAGAGATGGTGTCTATTGGTGCATTTGGGGTGAGGGGGTAGTATACTTGCCACCCTAAACAGCCATTTATTTGATCTATTGACAGAAGAGTCATTATCAATGCCGGCATCTTCTTTGTGTGTTGTCCGTATTTCGAATTAAAGTAGCATGATTATTCAATGACCTAATGTACACCCTCCGTCAAAAATAATGGACAAGAAAATAATGCTTCGCCAGTGTTCACACTAATATTCATATGAAATCATAGAATTATGTCAGTAATTTAATTTTTCATTATAATATATAAATTATTATTATCATTTATGATGACCTAAATTTAAAAAATACCCACAGTTGACTTTTTATTTAGTGTGGAGGATTTCTTTCCGAATTCATTTCAGACGATGAAAGTTGTCTGCCTTGCTATTTACTTTCTAATCTAAGTTTTTTCAATGCATTTTTAAAAATTCAATAGGATAATTAGGAACTGAACTATCGCGAGTTGAAAAAAAATCGGGATTCACTTCTGATGACCTAAATTAAACACCAACTGGTGACTTAGCTAATTTAAATTTTCTTCTTTTAATTTTCTTCCTTTGATTATTGGTAGGTAACGGGGAAGGGGGGATATACATAAAAAACACCGAACTTTTTAACATTAAAGACCTTAGCGAAAGTAGAATAGTTTGAACAAAGAAAACAGAAGAAAAAAACGTATAAATCGGTATAGAAAACAAAACAAAAGAAAGAAAACATCTCATTATAGAAATAGATTTGCATTCTTCCTTTCCTTATTCGCCGGGCAGACTTTTGTGTGGCGAGAGGATATATATATATATA
This sequence comes from Sepiola atlantica, assembly GCA_963556195.1. Taxonomy (NCBI): domain Eukaryota; kingdom Metazoa; phylum Mollusca; class Cephalopoda; order Sepiida; family Sepiolidae; genus Sepiola; species Sepiola atlantica. The sequence continues at coordinate 74,044,738 of OY744519.1, forward strand.
TATATATATATATATATATATATATATATATATATATATATATATATATATATATATATATATATATATTAGTACTTCATGTATCCACATAAAATATTATAAGGAGATATAATTTTTTATGTATCAGTTTTCAGTATTTACTTCAACAGTGCTCGATACGTAAGTAGAGCCAGGTAGTAAGCAATGAAAATGCCATATATATTTTCATTGCTTACTATATATATATATATATATATATATATATATATATATATATATATATATATATATATAGGGAAAGGAAAATAAAGATATGAAATATACCTTTAAAGTAGAACCTATCATGAAAAGTTGAAGCTCGATATACTAGGTAGAGCAATTATGTAAACAAGTAAATGACGAAAATAAAAATTGTGTAAAATACAATATCTATTAAGTCATCAATTGTTCTAAACAAGTGGTTTTATATTAGAGGATTATTTATTATTCTTCCCTTCTTTTTCAAAGATGATATCTTATCGTCAATATTTGAAAAGGTATAAAAATTAAAAAAATATAAAGTGAAGTAAAAAAAATGTAGAGGAATATAGGCAAAAATTCACCGTTGAGGGTATCAGAAAAGTTCGTAGAAAAAGATTCGAAGTAAGGTAAAATCCGATCCTGTTAAATTATATTCTTTTTTTTAATTTTAAATATTGACATTATGGTAATTTCACTTTTACCAACTTATCTGTCTCTTCTCCTCTGACGATAAGATATCATCTTTGAAAAGCCATGGTTTAAGGAAGGAATAATAAAATAATTCTCTTACATAAAACTCTTTGTTCTGAACAATTGATGACTTAATAGATATTGTATTTTATACAATTTTTATTCTCATCACTTATTTGTTTATATATATAAATAAAGACACATCGCTTTTTATTATAGAGTGGAGGATTATTGTAACTTATATCTGAGAGTAGTGCCTTCATTGTTGTATTTGATTATTATATTCTAACCTTTCGATTATTCAGTCATCTTCAGGTGTTTGTTGAAATTTGTTTTGAAATGTCATTCTAAAGATGAAAGGAGTTAAAATGAACATTGGGAGTTACGCACAAAAAACGAATGGGATGGACAACATGTGATTACGTAAGATGGCGGCTCGACAAGTATTTGTTTACATTGGACTTGAAAACGACCATGTTGTAATCAACAGGGAAGCAGTCCTGTGGTAGTGTGTTCCACACATGGGAGGTTCTTGGAAAGAAACTATGTTCATGAAAATTCCATTTGATTTTAGGTACACAGAGGAAGAAAATAACATTCTTTGTAGTTGTGGTAGATGACCAAATGAGAAATTTCAGAAAGACAGATATTGTCAGGGGTCAATAACTCAAGCAATTACTTAGAGAATTAAAATATCATACCCATCAGTCAATAAGTCTGACATATAGATGATACTACTAATAAAAATCCATATGATTTTTATAAAGTACTAACCTTCAACTCGTTAATACTGGCCAGTGGCTTTCTCTGAAAATTTGAGTGACAATAAGCCCACTCAGGATTTCCGTAGTAATTGCGCCATTCCAGTCGAGCTCTTCTTCTAGAGAGGGGGTTCCCAACCTTATTTTGTTTGTGGACCCCCTGAGAACTATTTTGTCATTTGTGGTTCCCATATATTCATATATCATTTTTTTTTAATCAAATATTTGTTTCTAGGTTAGTAAAAAATAAGAATGAATTAATTTCGTTATATTCATAACATAAAATCCAAATCTTGAAAAATTCAATAAACACACACACACATCTACTAAATAAAACAAAACAAATGTAAACTGTTTTTTGTAGGTCCCTTAAACCTTCGGCGGACCTTTGGGGGTCAATGTGAAGTCCGGTTGGGAATCTCTTACCTAGAGCCACTGTTGCTGTTGGTACAACCGATGTTGGTGCCATTGCTTGTTGTTTTTTTTTGTTTTTTTTGTTGGGATCTTATAAAATGCAGTTCAAAAGTGCACGTGTATTAAGTAACAAAAAACAAAACAAACAACAACAAAACTGCTAAACGATGCCACATTTCCTTTTTGAATTTGATTCTTTCTCAGTGACCATTTTCTTTTTTCTTTTTTTTTTGCCACTGCTTTCAATTCCTACCTCCGCCTTTGGTTTCTGTGAAGCCTTAATAACTAAAAAACCCAAACATTTTTGTTTTTCAGTGAAAAAGGAAATGTCAATTAAAATGATTTACGAGTTAATCTTTGGCAGACTCTCATTATGGCATCTCCCCACCACTCTTTGCTAAATCCCCTGGGAGAGACTGACTCATTATGAAGCTGCAGAAGTCGTTTCCAGTATCGACATTTTTTTTGTAACCACATCTTTCTGCATCATAGATTCATGTTGATACAATTTTATTTTTACTTTTGTTCACCCAAAACAAAGCATATTGCTACTGAAACGTAAGGGACTACTGTGATAGGGGTCAGGTTTGGATGGGGGGGGGGAGTGTGCAACCTAGGCGGGGAGTTGGGCAGCAAGGTTTTTGTTCACATTACATTTAAATTTCTGCATGTCAGTATGGTTGGAGAAACAGAGATCAGGCAGGGAGTTCCAAAGACAAACAGTCCAAGGAAAGAAGTTATTAGAGTAAAAAATCTTCAGGCATCTAGAGTGAAGGGGTGTAATTTTGCTGCTAGTCGGGTAGGTCGGGGGTATTTATGTTGAGGAGGGTACAAGTGCAGTAAGTTCGTTGGAGAATATTCCGTGGAAGTATTTGTAAAACAAGCACAGGGAGGCAACACTACAGCGATGTGACAGGGGCTAGAGCTTTACAGACAGTGTAGGACCTATTAGTTAGAAATACTTTTTTGCACCGTCCAAAACTTTTAAATTGAGTTGCACAGGCTGCACATCTATAATACTAGACGACCTGTGATCAGTTCGGTCAACGTTGGTACATAACTTTAACAACAACCTTGATGCTGTCAGCTAGATATATTACCCACTGAGCTATTCAGATATATGTTAATACTCTTTAATTAACGTTTATAAATAGATTAATTTAATTGTGTAACATGTTAGAAAAGTGTCTTTAGGGGCAGCTAGAGATGCAGAACTACTTCCATTATGTTCACATGCAATTTGTACATATGATACACTTATATTAAAGTAAACTCCCTAGTATGTCTTCGTGTTTAGGAACAGACATGCACACAGACAGAAAAGGTGTTCTCCTTTATTATATCAAGGGAGGCGCGAGAGCGCTATCCCTTAATAGACTTCACGAATGGCCTATGCTGGAAATCTCATTTCTTTGATCAATCATAACTCAAAAACCAATAAACCAAATTAGTTAAAACTTTGCACAAGATTTTTATTTGATAGGTTCTATAAGTGTGTAGAATTTCAGCATCATTAGTCAAGGCAACCCAGAGATCCGGAAAGTTCAATCATGAAATCATGTTATCTGTGTGTACGTACGTACGTACATACGTATGTGCCACCCTGTATCTCATCAACTATTTGATGGATTCAGCTGATTTTTGGCAGAGATAGAGGTTCTAGGGTCTACTTGATGGCATTTTAATTTCAGTTTACCATATACCTTAGTTTTCCAGAAAATTCCAAAAACCCTTAAAAATGACCAGTATTCATACACTTTATTCTATATCTTATCGACCATTTGATGGATTCAGCTGATTTTTTTGGCAAAGATAGAGGTTCTAGTGTCTAGTTGATGGCATTTTAATTTCAGTTTACCATATACCTTAGTTTTCCAGAAAATTCCAAAAAACCCTAAAAAAATTACTAGTCTACATACAGTTTATTCTGTATCTCATCAACTTTTTGATAGATTCAGCTGAGTTTTGGCAGAAATAGAGGCTCTGGGCTCTAGTTGATGGCTTTCTAATTTCAGTTTAGCAATATACCATAGTTTCTCAGAAATTTTCAATAAACCTTAAAAAATGACTAGTCTACATACACTTTCTTCTATATCTCATCAGCTATTTGATTAATTCAGCTGTGTTATGGCACAGATAGAGGTTGTATTTTGTTTTCCTTTGTACACTGAATATTTTATTGCTTACTATTGTGAATAACTTTATTATATTTCTCCCTGCTCCAAAAATGCTTGATTGATTTATTTATTTCATTCAAATTAAATATTGCATTGTGTCCTTTTCAATTTTCAAACACACTGACTGTAAAATGATTGAATCACCATTTATTGTTTGCAATGAAGACATGGTAAAGTTTGAAAAAATTTGTCCTAGTTTGAATTGTATCATGAGTAAATATACACTCATCATAATTTAAAAAAAAATATTTACCTGTGAATATTGGAAGAAACATTGATTAGTCAATCTACCAACTATATCAGTTATGAGGCATTGTATTGAGGCATAACCTTTACAAAAATAGTGACATTCCATGAAAAATGCCAGTATACTGAAATCATATCCCCTTAATAGGGTTAAGATGAAAATTCATATACACTAAATGTACAAAAGCAAGGAAATTCCCAAATTTTTACACTTTTATTGGCATTAAGGGTATGTGAGCACAACAGGGCTATGTATTTTACTGGTATGAATTTTTCTTCAGCGAACCTCACACACTTCATCCACTCATGCATAGAGATTTATACTGTAGTGATGTGATAATGAAATGGTTTGGTTGATATGTAGTCATACCCTTAATGACAATAAAAGTGTAAAAATTTGGGAATTTCCTTGCTTTTGTACATTTAGTGTATATGAATTTTCATCTTAACCCTATTAAGGGCATATGATTTCAGTATACTGGCATTTTTCATGGATATATATATATATATATATATATATATATAGAGAGAGAGAGAGAGAGAGAGAGAGACACACATAGACAGAGAGACAGAGATCTAGGTATATAGAGCGATAAAGAGAGAAAGTGAGAGAGAGAGAAGGAGAGAGAGAGAGAGAGAGAGAAAGAGAGAGGACAGAGAGACGGAGAGGCGTTACCTACTAAATATACCAAAATTCTTCACTTACAATTTATCATATTAAAAAAGGAAAAATATATTCTTTGATTTCATAATATTTTCATTCCGATACTTTTCCAACCACACAATTCAGACATTTGTTAAGTCGACTTTAAAAAAAACACTAAAAGAAATCGGATATACATATTTGAGATTTTAAGGGGTTCTGTCCCAATGGGTCATTTAGAGGTGGGGCCACATAGATATTCGACACATAAAGGGTAATGAAGAGATTCGGAACCACTTCCGTTGTCTTCCCTGGAGAATTTTATACATATCTTATATAAATAGAGATTTTGTCCGTCTGCCAGTAATAATTTTTCTGTCAGTCACAATTTTTTAGTATAATAAATACATTGCAGGATTTGTGTCATTTCGAAATATCAGAAATCTTAACTACTTTTAGAAATGGAAAATATTGCATTAATAGTAAATAATAAATTCCCAACAAATAAAGCAGATGCCATGATCGAAAATCGAAACAGAAACCTTGAAATGTTCTGTCTGAAGTGCTACCAATTGAACTATTTGCACTTAGAGATTCCATTGTCTTCACCAGAAAATTTTATACATATTATTAAAATTTCATAAAAATAGGATATATTTGAATTTGTAAGGGGATTATACCCTCATAGCCTCTTTCGGGGTGCACTTAGAGATTCGGGAACACTGTCATTGTCTTCCCCGGTAAATTTTACATAAGAATACACTTATTTTATGTAGATTCTATTTATCAGATTTTATGTAGATTCTCTAATCTTTCTTTCTATATAGGGAATATATTGAGTTTTATATATAGAGATTTTGTTTTTTTTTACATATTATAATAGTATTACTGCTTGTTCGTTTTACCAACTCTATCTTCACTTGGACGGAGAGATGGGCATTGCCCAAGTGTCCCATAAATGCATGGAAGGGAAATTAGTCAGCAGGGTATCCTAACTACCTACTAAAAGTTATGGGGTCTGAAGCAGCTTTTCACTTGAGAACCTTCTAATCATAACCGAAAGTATTTCCTGGGTGCACACAACCATTCATGTTTTCTACTTAACATTTTTTTCCACCTCATTTAAAATTACCCAATTTCCTTTGACCTTATGAAATCCAAGGGTGAAAAAGTTAGCATAAAATGAGATAAGATTAAAATCCTCTCTATATTATTAACAGCAAGAAATAAAGTTAAAACGATTTTATCATCACCAAATATTTTCTTTGCATCCTGCAGAATACAATCTATCATGTGTTAACCGCCTTCAAGACATCCTGTCTATCACCACTTTGTTGAGCGAAATGATTAGTCTGGAAATTCAGGAACATACATTATCACACAATCAATCTTGTTTTTATCCCCCCCCCCACGAGGGCAGAGTTAGACACAAGGTCGGTTTTTAATGTTCTGAAAATCCAGTTCCCCCAAAAAGGGGCACTCTGGATTGGAACAAAAAAATAATTGCCTCAGTCTAGAAGGATTTCTCCTTCACTAACCGAGAATAGAAAAGATGAATTGTAGTATCAGAACAGATACTACACTTTGCTACTAGCCAAAGTAATCATTTACTTATAGTATAGTCATTAAAATTTAACAATTCAAATCATCTAAATTTAAAATCATACCGTCTCCATTGGTGTTCCATGTGTGAGTGTGTGTTTCAGCGATCTTGCAAGACTGTGAACAGTGTTGTAGCTGTAATCAAATCCTTTTCATGCTTATAACAATATCTATTAATAATGGAGATTTGGTATCTGTCTGCCTAGAGCCGAAACTATACTATTTCAAACTAATGTACTATTATACTATCTTTTAATGCTCAATTCAGTGGGGAAGGGTGTAGTGTAGTATCTATTCTGCTGTCATGATACCATCATCCCAGGTATTACCACCTCCGTTTGGGCAGCTAGGGTTACGTATAGTACATTAATAGATGTAACTACTACATCTATATATTAATATGTGTTTTGGTACGCTAACAAGAAATTGTCACAATCGGTTGTTCGTTAGCAAACACTTACATTGTTTATACTAGCAAAAATATGAGGTTGCATAGTTTATTTAATTAAATAATACAACACAAGATCTTTCGAAAGAGGAATGGTTTATTCATCTCAGCAGGTTGATCGCCTATCTGAGCTGCAAGTCAAAGAGGGGGGTCGAGAAGAGAGCGAACGAGAGAGAGAGAGAGAGAGAGAGAGAGATAGAGAGAGTCATTCACTTATTTTAAGCGCATGGATTAATTATTGTAATGATTCATCAGATCATCTTATGAGACGTCTTCTCTCTTCGAAATTCCATGCAAGACTTCCCGAGAGATACCCCCCCCCGAAAGATCACTCCCATAACCTATTTGTGACCTCTCGTTTAGGTCTATATTCTATTCACGACTCTATGTGAAGCCACCTGCACAAAACATATTTAGTTAATATTTATACTAGTAAATGTACTCTCTCCCAAATATTTAACAATCTTCCCTGTGGTTTACTTCTTTTTATGCACCCTTCCACCCTCCCTCCTACACATAAAAAATCAGTAATTGATTGTTTTATCCTTTTATCCGTTATTGGTCCTGGGTAGTCCTAGGAGGTCAACCCTCCCAGGCCTCGCCTCCCCTCTTTGGGGTTGAGTAAGTTTATTGTTTACTACCTGAGGTGTCCCGACCGGGGAATGGAAACGGGGTTGGCCAGGCAATTTTTAAAAGGTCAGAGTGTTCCTTCTTTAGGGGCGCTGGCTTGACTCTCCTCACCTTCAGGCCTCGTGTCACATCTCCCTGCGGTGGGAAGGAAGTAAATACTTGTAACTACCCCAGTCTAATACTGGCAGTCAAGACAGACGTCGAATCATTCTTGTTATCTGTTGTATTATACTTTTTCAATATACTCTGTTTCTCTAAACTTGTAGTTCGTGTTTTCTTTCGGGGGGGGGGGGGGGAGACCCTTTACAGGGCCAAAACAGTTTTATAAACGAAATATTTAATCAAAAGAAGCATGATTCTGTGTTAATCTTTGCTGTTCTATTTACTTTGTACTTTGTTTATTATCTTATTCCTATCCAGTGGCGTTCAGAGGTCTGGTGATCCACTGGTGATTCCTGAGGCCAAATCCTTGACTGTATGCCCCAAAGACTCAAGTATAAGTCCTAGTACTGAAAAATACTATGAGAGAGGGAGATAGCTTGAATATTATTGGATGCACCCCCCTCAATGTGGATGCCCTCCCCTCTCTGCACGCCACTGTTCTTATCTATATCTAAACAATACGCTGATGTTAACAACCTAACTATACTCCATTTTCATATTGGGGTGAGAAATTCATGAGAATGACATTAGACGTTTTGATTTAGTGTCAGCACACACACACACACACACACGCAAAAACAGAAGAAAGGGAGGGAGAAGTCTTTCCTTTTCTTTCTTTTCTCTCCTCTTTCATTTTTCATTCATGAATAAAGAGAAAAATATAAAATCGCAACATTGTATTTTTAGTCTATCTGCTTTTTCTCATCTCAACTTGTCCCAACTTTTCTTTATATTTTCTTCTGTATGTAAAAATGTAAAGATCTGAGAAATTAAAAAGATACAAACAATATAAAAGTATATAAATACTAGTTGTACCTACTCGGCGTTGCCAGGGATACAGTGAAGTTAATTTAGGTTTTAATTTTTATTTATTCATTTTATAGATTGATACGCGTGCTCCATTGTTGCATACGTTTGTAAATAATCTCTTAAAAGTGTGGGATCAAACAAATACTAAAGTAAACGCTAGCATCAATCAGTAGCAGGTAACTGAAATATTAGTATTGTTTTTTTTATCTCTGATAAAATATGTGTTGTGTCTCTGTTTTAATATCTCTTTGCAGCGAGACCTGCCGAGTCGAAAACGAGGCTGTAAACAAAACTGGGGAAAAAAACTGACCAATCAGGATGCTGCAAGGCAGTTTATAGCAAGCAGCCGATAAAAATTGGAAGGAGACGCTAAGCCAAACTCAAAAAAATGAATTTTGCAGCAATTGTGTCAGAGACTAGAATCTCTGGAGCAGGTTATGAATTTCTGCCATCAGAAATCTCTACTGCCCACCAGAATGCGGTGTAGGCGATGCGCACGACTTTGCCGGTTGACAGCAAGACAAACAATATCGGACAGATATGCCTGGAGATGCCCCACCCAGGAATGCAGGGCTTGGATGTCTTTGCGATCGGGGACATTTTTTTCACGGTCAAATCTGAAGATAGCTACCATCCTAAAGATGATCTACCTGTGGTCCCAGGATATGGCGACAGGAAAAAATCTATGAAAAGAATGCGGCGTACTGTCTCCAACCACACAAATGGAGTGGAAGAATTTTCTACGGGAGGTATGCACTAAATATCTGTCGCGCAACCCTCGACGACTCGGAGGCCCAGGGCATACGGTGGAATTTATGTGGCGTCAGAGATTTAGAAATGACCCCTTCGACGCCATATTGTCGCAGATAGCAGAACTCTATCCCGTCGTCGACCACCATCCTTCTGCTCCTTCCACATCCTCGACGACCCCCTCCTCCTCTTCTGCCTGTCTTTCGCTAAGTTCCCCCAAAAAAACAAGCGCTACCTCTCCGGGAAAAGATACAGAATTCCCCCCCCCCCCCATAAACAATCTATAAAAAACAAAAAGACTTGCCTAATTGAAAAAAAAAGTTTTAAAAAATGGTTCAAAAATTAAAAAAAAAAAGTTTATTTATTTCAGCTATGGGTTTGTTCATTTCTTTCATTTTTAATAAAAATATATGCATTTCTTTCTTTCCGTATTCATCGTCTTATATTGTCGTCTGCCAACCTTCCATTTTTTTGCACGATTTTTCGGTTTTGTTTATACAGCCTCGTTTTTGACTCGGCAGCTCTCGGACGCTTTCGCGAGCTGCAGTCACGGAAATTAGGCGCAAACCCTGGAGTAGTTCTTTGTTTGTAATCTCTAATATAATAATACTTATTTTGTCTTTGTTTAAATAGATATCTCTATATATCGCTATTCGTTTGCTTGTAACACTAAGGCAATGCAATATATATTTAAGCAAACGTTAGCATCAATCAGCAACAGCTAACGGAAGTATTAGTATTGGTTGTAATCTCTAATATAATAACACACGTTGTGTCTCTGTTTTAACAAATCTCTCTCTGTATAGCTATTACTTTGTGTGTAACACTAAGGATGTACTTAAATATGTATTCAAGCAAACGTTAGCATCAATCAGCAACAGCTGACTTGAGTATTAGCATTGCTTGTAATCTCTAATATAATAATTGGAACAGTTAGGACATGATGTTAAATATCCTGATTTAAAATAAAGGTAGCGAATCTGATGATGCTGATGGTACTAAAAATAAATTGGAAATAAAATTGAGACGGATCATTTATACATTTTATTCAACTATATAATACAACTAGTTGTACTTACCTGTTTAGGGATGCAATTTAAAGCAAAACCCTATATCAAAAGCAAACAACTTTTCTCAAAAGTTTATAAAGAAATCCAGTGGTAGAATTCATATAGTATTAGGGAGTTTGATAATAATATTGAAGGGGTCTGCGTTTGCATAAGCAATAAAGATAAAATTTTACTTCATTTTATTTTATTGATAGGTTAAAAATTGAAAATTATAGAAATGAAAAAAAGAAGAAAGAATAAAAATCGAAATATGGGGTTCAGGTCTGGGACAGGAGTACATAAAGTATATGTTCGTATATATTAAACTTATTGAACTAATAGACATTTTCTTCTGTTTTGACTTTTCATCATCTCTTTCTTTTTTTATACTTATAATTTCCTCGACTTAAAGAAATTGTTCCAATTTTCTTTTTCTTTTTGTAAAAGGTAGCACCCCTCCCCCCCAAAAAAAACTAGAATTACCTAGCAAGGCATCTACTTTTCATCCGGAGGTTACTTAAATTAGGTTATAGTTTGGGTATCATTTACCGAGCAAAGAAACAATAGCGAAGAAGTATGTTTTATGCTTCGGTAGTTTGGGCACTCATTCATGAACATTTCTGTTTACTGGTATTTGGATCATGTGTAGATGTCTTTTAAGGAAATATTTTGACCAGTCAACCAATTGGGTGGGGTGGATAGAATTCATACCAAAATCAGACCGGCAGAGTCTCTTCTATTTTTGTAGGCTGGCTTGTTCGCTGTCGAGATGAAGTAGGGTCCTGGTCAGTTCTAGGAGGTCCACCTTCCCAGGCTTTGCCTTCTCACCCTTTGAGAAGGGATTAGTTTATTCCTAATCGCCTGAGGCGCCCCTACCGGTGAATGCCAACGGGTCTGCCCAGGCAATTTTTTTGTTCTACCAGAGTGCTTATCCTCTAGAGCGTTGGTTTAAAATCCCACTTTCCGACCTTGTGTCACATCTTCCGCTGTGGAAGGGCGATAAATAGAACTTCTCCTGTTTAGCATCAAGTAGGTGAATATAATGCACACACAAACTGAATTGAACTGGAATTTTTTTTATATATAATTTGTTGGTGAGTTATTTTGTTCCTGGCTTTTCCTTTCGTCTTTTCTTTCCTTTCTCTTCTTGATATTTACCTCCCTGTATGACACAAGGTCATAAGGTTTTCTTTTTTTTTTACTGAAGGGTCACGTCTTATCAAGGTCCAAGGTAAGGGTTAATGCAATGGAATGATAGCTCGTTGAAAGATTTGTTTGGAAATTCATGAGAGGGCCGAGGATGATTAATGGAATGAACAGAGTTTGATTTCTGGTGTTGACAATGACTCTGAAGACGACCAAGTAGTAACCTGTAGGGAAGCAGTTCTGTGGCAATGTGTTTCATAGATGGGAAACCCTTGCATAGAAGCTCTGTTCATGGAAATTTCGTCTGACACTAGGCACATGGTGGAAGAAAGTAAAGTTATTGTAGTAGTATGTATGTGTAGGATTGCCCATAGCCATGTTGTATGATATTATGTGATACGTTCTCTTATATCTAATGCCGTCCATACGATATTCACCTAAATTCTCTTTAACATAACTTATCTCCTTGCTATATCCTGACCTGGCTAATGCTTCATTGTAATATTTAAAAAATTATTTTTGAATAATTGTTCATTGGAGGCTAGCTTTGATATTCTCTTAGAGATAGTGGGGATAAGAGCCTTTTTGACAGAACCCGAGTGGTTAGAATTATAGTCAATGTAATATAATGTATGATTGTGTTTATGGCATGGTTCATACGTATTATTGTAACTCTCCAAACTCTACAACAAATGCCTTCCCGAATCTTGCTTCCCTGATAGCTGGAAAATTGTCTCTTTGGTATCAGTCTTCAAGAATTCTGGAGATAGAACTGATCCTCAGAATTATCGCCCCATCAGTCTACTCCCACTCTTCGCTAAAATCTCTTTGAGTCCTTAATCAATCTAGCAATATACTGTCACCTCGTTAATGCTAAACTTCTTTCTGACCATCAGTATTAATTTAGACAAGCATGATCTACTGCAAATATCCTAACGGTCATCTCTGAATGCATATACTGGACAAGGCAAGTGAAGCTAGAGTAGAAGCGTTTGACATCTCCAAAGCCTTTGACAAGGTCTGGCATAAAGATCTTCTCATAAAAATTAATTAATATGGTATTATTGGACGAATATTTAATATAATTAGAGCCTTCCTAACCACAGAAAAGATCCAGGTTGTTCTCGATGGCCAAACAACATGACATAAATGCAGGTGTACCCCAGGGATCGATTCTTGGACCTTTATTGTTCCTGATTTTCATAAACGACCTCCTTGATGACATTGTGTCTGAGATGGGTATATTTGCTGACGACACCACGCTCTACTCTCGTCATGTGAGTAAAATGGACACACACATATCCGAGGCAATGGCTGAATCCTTAGAAAGTGACCTTCTGTCTGTAGTGGAATAGGATCATAAATGGATGATAACATTTAATGCAGTTAAGACAAAGTTCCTTTCCTTCAACAACTACAAGAAACCTCTTCAACCACTGTTTACCATAGCAAATAACACCCTACCTGAGAGTCCAACGTTCAAACTCCTCGGCCTAAGATTCACAGGTAACATGAATTGGAACAAATACATAGAAGACATTGCTAAGGCTGCTGCAAAGAAAGTGGTCTCCCTCTAGCGCCCTAGAAAACTTATCACACCTGACATTATCCCATATCTCTACAAAGCCACCATCCGCCAATGCATTGAGTATTGTTGTCACATCTGGGCTGGTGAAACATTCACTAGTCTCTCTCTCTTACACAAGGTCCAAAAAAGAGTTTCTAATCTGATAGGTCCATCACTATCCATTAAGCTCCAGCCCCTGTCCCATCGCTGCAATGTTGCATCCCTGTGCTTGTTTTACAAGTACTTCAATGGAATATGCTCCGATGAACTTGCTGCTTTGGTGCCCCCTCGACGTAAATACACTCGACCAACTTGACAATCAGCTAAATCCCATCCATTCATTGTGGAGGTCCCCAGATGCCGGAGAGCCTTCTACTCCAATAGCTTCTTTCCTCATGCTGCCAGCCTTTGGAACTCCATCCCTGCTCTCTGTTTCCCCCGACTGTACCGACATGAAGAAATTTAAAACTAATGTGAACAAGCATCTTGTTGCACAGCTCCCAATTTAGGATGACCCCCAAAACTGCCACCTTATTCTCTCTAGTCTCTTACGTCTACAGTGGCAAATTGCCTTGTTTGGGGTGAACTATGTTTAAAAAAAAAGTTTAGAGTGATGTCTAGAAAATTCACTATTTTATAGTTTATATCTATTGCTATTCTGAGGTTCAGATTTTTAAAGAATTGATGTATAGTTTTTTTGGTTTTCTCCAAATTTCTATCACCAGAGTTCACGAAAACAGTATGGCTGCCTTCTCTAGGCGGTGATTTCAATGGAGTTGTTTGGTTTTTTCAGATTTTGTTTTGTCGCATTGCAATGTATATTTTTTCTAATTGGACTTTCTGATGAGTTCAGTGGGGAGGAAATATCGTATATAGACATACAAATCACGGTTGGTTTTCTGGTGAATGAAACGGAACTGTAATTGTACCAAAAGTGATTGTTTTGAAAAAATAATTCGTCAGATGAATAAAATCTTGATCTTTGAAATGTAACTTAACATTTTTTATTTATACATGCTCCGTTGTTACATGTTGATAATCATCGAGCTTTCAATTGGCTAATGAAAGCATTAACCCGTGGGAGGGAATAACAATGAATCTGATTGGTTAGCTAGTTAGACTAAACACCACGTAGATATATCAAAACACTTAGTAACACGAATTCCATGCACTTTAGCCTGACGATTGCTTACAGGGATGAAACACGAACACCTCTGTGTAGCTAAATTGCTATAAATAAATTTTCATAACCTACTGTATATATATATATATATATATATATATATATATATATATATATACAGGGCTTTACGCGCTCCATTACTTTTGGAGCTGCTCCCGCTCCTGCTCCAACGCCGAAAATTGGAGCTGGCTCCTCTCACGCTCCCTATTTTCAAAAAGGAGCCGCTCCTGCTCCAACTCCTATAAAAAATGAGCGGCTCTTTTTCAGCGCTCCATAATGAAAATGTACCTTCTTTCATAAACGTTCTATTCTGCCAATGAATGGTCGAAGTATAGGGGTGGGCGTCAAAGGATCTCATCGATATGTGTTGGGATGTCACTTTAAGTGTAAGACCGTAAGATAATATTTAACAAAATGTCGCTAATATTTTGAGAGTTATAGAGAACATGTCGGACGAAGTATAAGATTATACGTAAATTTTCGTTTCCTGAGGTATAAAATAGAAATAGAAACATCCCTGAAGCATTTTAAAACAATTTTAATTTTCATTACATTAACAACCTATTTTTTCAGGAAAGGAAAATTTGACCCGATATTTTTTCTTTTAAGTAAATAAAGTTTTACTTTTAAACATTATTAGTGATTATTTTCTTTTTAAAGAAAACATTTCACTGGAAAAGGAGAAACAGCCAGGGCAACATTACTCGTCATGTTGTTGTTTAATATTTGTTTGTTTTACGAACGTAACTATATCGTATAATGTATATTATTATTTATAACAGAGAAACGCGCAAGTTCTTTCAAACAAATCGATTCATCCATTTTTTTCTATAGTACAATTTGGGGCGAAAAAAACCCAATGAAGTTTATTTTTTAAGGATTGAATAAAAAAAATATTTTTCATAAGTTGCCCCAAAAATATCAATAAATTGTCAATAAACAATTCAGAGATCCATTTAATGTCTTAAAATTTCATACAAAATATCTGGCCTAAACCTTGGGAGTTGAAAAAATATCGGGTCAAATCCCCCTTCCCCCCTCCAAAAAAAAAAAATTAACTGGAGCAAGTTTTCCTAGGTCGGGCAAAACATTTATTAAAATGAAAAATTTGAAAAAAAAGGTGAAAACATCTATATTTGAAATCTCTAACAAAAGCAAACTGTTTACAATTTTAATATTCGATAATAGATATTTTAAGGTAAAGAAAGATATCTAATCTACTTTTGGTTCTAAAAAAACACAAAATTTGTCAGAAAATCTAATTATTTGCTTTTTAAAATTAAAATTTAAGATATTTTCTTTAATTTAATTAAGTTTAAACATCGGTTTAATTGTAGAATAGGGACCGCTGTTTTCTTTCGCTCATTTCGCTTGGTTTTCGCCCAAATCTAGGATGAAACTGATTGCTCGTGTTAATTGTATTTTTGGTCCTGAAATAAAATTCTCATTTACTTTTTAAAATGTTGAGAATCTAACTTTAATTCCAGGTTTTAATCGCTGGCGCCATGTTGGTTTTTATTGTATTTTTCCTTGGACTAAATATATTTTTTCCTTGGACTAAAGATATTTTTACTGCTTTCACATTTTATTACACACAAAAAAAACTTTGAACATTCTATTTACAAAAGCAAGTTTTAACGGAATTTAACGAATTTAAAAGCAAACATAAAAAGAACATCAACAGCGGGTAAAAATGCGGCATAACAATTCAATTTGATATATGCTAAAAAATAAATTAGAATTTTTTGTCAGGACAAAATGTACCATTTCATCCCAAAAATCGATTTTATCGAATATTTGGGTGAATACCGAGCGAAATGGGCGAGAAAATCCAACGGCCCCTATAGTATAATTGAACCTAAAATTCTTTATTTAAAAACACGAATTAAAAGAATAATTGGCTTATTTATTTAATCACAATAAAACCCGTTGTCATAAATAAAAAAAAAATCAAATCTATAAGAAAATAACTTCAAAGGCGTCTATAGACTTACTGGCGCCTTTAAAGACATTTGGTGACAAATTGTCTGTCTTCTGTCTTAAGAAAATGTCCCATCAAAAATTTAACACATAGATGTAAAAATCTGAGTACTTCAAATATTCTCCTTTCTCCCTGTCTCTCCTTCCCTCTCCCTCTCCCTATCTCATATACATTTACCAGATATAATTTTAAAAAATAACTCAGAGTAAACTCTGAGACATTTTTTTCTTTTCCTTTATATTGCTGAATAAAAAACTAATGTTTAAAAGAAAAAAATATCAAATAATTTTGGAGCGAGGAACGCGGAGCGCTAAAATCACCGCTCCTTAGTCCCAAATGGAGTTGCTCCCGCTCCACTCCCGCTGAATATAAAATGAGCCGTCCTCTCCTTCGCTCCAGCAAAAAGGAGCGTGCTCCTGGAGCGCGCTCCTTTTTGGAGGGCTCCGTAACGCCCTGTATATATATATATATATATATATATATATTTGATTTGTCAACAGTATATAATGGTGGAACATTTTGAAAATCAAACTTACTACTTCATTTGTAAATTAGTCAGTGGGGGAAGCTTTTCCTTATACTTGTAAGTATACATTTGATAGGTGTGATTAGCCCACATAGTTATTTCTTTTAGTCTGGCGTTTGCTGAAGGAACTGAAAAAGCTTTTTACTATCGACTATTGTCACAGCAAAGAATTGTCTTATTGACAAGAACGTTTTAATCCGAAGTCATGTGACTAGCAGACGCATTAAAGCTACTTTTTCTTTGCCTTTCATTGATTTTTCTAAACATTTACGAGTTGAAAGGGAAACCACGATAAAGAACTTGAAAAACAGAAAACAATCAACTGATAGCTTATTACAGCATTAAATAAAAAGCGAATCTACAAATGACAAGGCCATTTTTCTTGGTATTTATAGTCAGCAATACAAGGCGTCAGGCATTGTGTAGTCTCTATTTACTTGCCTCCCTACAAGGGTAAAGTTAAACACAGCCCCCCCCCAAAAAAAGAGCACTCTAGATTTGGACAAAAATTTAAATTGCCTCAGTCTAGAAGGATCTCTCCTTCACTAACCGAGGACAGAACAAGTACAGACTTTGATTCCAACCTGAAGGCCGAGAAATACAAGTCCCTATTTACTTGCCTCCTCACGAGAGTAAAGTTAAAGGTAAGGTCAGTTTTTAATATGGGGAAAATCCAGCTCCCCTAAAAAGAGCATTTTGGAATGGGACAAAAATTAAAATTGACTCGGTCTAAAAGGAGCTCTCCTTCACTGACCGAGGACAGAACAGATTCTACACTTTGATTCCAGCCCGAAGGCCGAGAAAGTTCGTGGGGGAGTCATTCGCGTGTATAGCCTTGTAGAGTTATCTCCCATCAATATTATTTAAATACAGAAGAAACAAGGGAATACGAAAAGCATATATATATATATATATATATATATATATATATATATATATATATATATATATATATATATATATATAGTCTCGGAATTTCTCAACCGTTAAAACTATATATAAAAGAAAAAAAAAAACAACAACATTTTAGTCCCAAATCGTTCGGTGGAAAATCACTTTTTGTAAGTCAATTTACTTTTTGAAGTCACTATATTAGTTTGCTTCCAAGAATTTATGCTAGTCTTAACATTATTTAAGGGATCATCAGTTGTTTACCATGAAAAACTGTTTCGGGAATTTAAAAACAAAACAGTATTTAATTTCATGGCTTCTCAGCAGAGTTGATCAGACCCCACTTCCCTTAAAAGACAAGAACAAAAACGTTCCGTATATTAGATCTAAGTTTTGTTTCATATAGATGTTTTGCTAACTTATTTAGTTATTAAAAATGTATATATATATATATATATATATATATATATATATATATATATATATATATATATATATATATACTAATAATAAAGATTATGTAGCTGTCTGTCTGTTTGTCTGAAGTCGAAACTATATTATTAGTTTTGATCACTCTCTTTTTATATGTACTTATCAGCTCCTATATATAGCCATTCCAAAACTTCCCCAAACATCACACGTCTTTCAAATTTACATAATTAATTTGTTTTAAAGCTTCTAATAAATTAATATTTGCAAATATACACTCATGATATTTACTCATCAGCTCATATATATACCCATTCAAAAACTTCCCTAAACATTCGCAAATATAGACTCATGATTGTTTTTTTTTTCAGATTTCCAAATGTATTTAAAATATTTTTCTTGATAATAATAATCTTAATAAAAATTATAAAGAGCGTTGGGCCCAGAATTAATCCTTGAGGCATGCCGGCATTGGCACTTAGCTTCCAGATAGATTTCTGCCCATCAACAGCTACTTTTATAAACCTATCAGAGAGAAAGGATGTGATGGTTGAGATGACATTTCCAGATATTTCATAGCTAGCAAGCTTGTGATATGCCGAGCTATTGCTCTAGAAACGAAGCCCATCCCCCCCCCCCCCATCGATAGATTCACCGATCCTGTGTGATGTTCAACATAAAATGTGATCAAAAGGGAAAGGGAAGAAAATGATATTTAAGTGTTCTTTGAAGTGCGACACATGGGTTGGTGGGTGAGCAGGTGAAGGTGGGTGCACTGAGAGAGGTGTTTTGAAGTAATGAAAGTGGCGTAAGTACTCATATCTTCTGTTTAATTTCTGGATTTTGTCACCTTTTATAATCTTTGTAAAATCTCATACACAACTTTGTATTTAAGCGGAGACACTCTTGATTGGGTTAAAAAAATAAACGTTTTGGTATTTATTGATTTTACCGGAAATGCTGCGTGAAGCCATACGCGTATGAGCCATTTTAAATACCATTTATTTATTTGGACGTCGCACTGGTTCTCTGTACGTCACTACCAATTCCTTGATTAATAAAAACGAGTTGAAATCTGATTCTTTAGTTTTTAAAAACCTGTCTAGCCAGAACAACAGGACACATTAATTAACATGAATTAGGACACCTCAGGTGACAGGCAATACACTCATCTCTTCTTCAAAATGATGTGGTAATGGCTGGGAGGATTGATTATAAGACAGAACAGATCCTAGACTTTGATCCTAGACCAAAGATCAGATTTGTTTATGTGGCAGAGATTTATCTCACTGAAACAAAAACAGGCGAATTGTCTGTATATGTGCTTGTGGGCATGGCAAACTGTGTGTCGAACGTCCACAAAGCTAAAATTAAATGACACAGTGCATGCACCATCAGTCAAAACGAGGCTGATTCAATCACAGGATTCCGGTTTCCCACACTGAGAAGGTATAAAAGAGGTGGGGTTTACAGTTGAGGGGTAGTTTTGTCTCTGGGACACAGTATGTCCTTCTTTCCCACCGCAGGAAGATGTGGCACAAGGTCGGAAGGTGGAGAGAGTCAAGTCAGCACCCTCTAAAGAAGAAGCATTTTAAAAATTGCCCGGTCAACCCCGTCGGCATTCCCCGGTCGGCGCGCCTCAGGCAGTAAGCAATTAACTTACTCCACCTCAAAGAGGAGAGGCAAGGCCTAGGAGGGTGGACCTCCCAGGACCACCCCGGACGAATACCTCAGCCTGACAGATAAAAGGCCACCGTAGTGTCCCAGTTTCTGTTGGACTGATTGTCGAGATTGGAACCTTGACTGGTATGCAACCACGATACAACCAGACACCAAATGAATGACACGAGTCTCTGGGACTGGTGAAGACAAGATGCATTGTTCAGAAAGAGACAGAGATAGAGAAAGAGATGAAGGGAAGAGGAAAGAAGAAGACATATAGAAAGTACAGTTATAAAAGTTTTTTTTTTCTTTTGACAAGTTACAGGCCACTCGAGTGTTATTTTTTTTTTATCAGCTGCATCTTTTTACATACAGAAACAAGTGCGCAAATTTCTTGTCAGTCTGGCACATAGCCACCTTCTTGGAGCACTCATCTTCAATAACAATTAAGAGTTTAGTTTATAGCTTGGGTTTTCAGGACTTAACAAATACCAGATATCCTAAACCGTAAACCGTTTTGTCTCTGGGACTGGTGAGGACAAGACACGTTCGGAGAGAGAATGTCAGAGAAAGAGGGAGCAATAAAGTGAAGAAGAAAGCGGAAGATATATCTCTATTTATATAAATTTATGTATATCTTTATATATTTTATGTACAGGATTCACTCTTAAACTAGTTAATTATGAATTTTGGAACATCGTTGCTAGGCATAAAAGATCGTAATGTGGGCTATATTTAGTTTAATTTAATTTTATGCAAAGGGGGGTCAAATTCAGAGTTTCACAAACTTTTTCAGACTAATGCCTCCTTAGCTTCCAGATAGATTTTCTGGTGCTTCCTCTCTCTATATACACATGCAAGCTTCTTTTTGTTTTTCAAAGTAAAAGCAACAGTATTAATCACAAAAGATGTATTTAAAAAATAATAATTAATTCAATAAAATATTTTATTTGGTCATCACAATTACCACCAATCCACACGTGCGAGCAGTTTTTGTTGTTTCAAATTGAAATATATTTCAATTTCGTTTTAATTGTGTAGGAAATTATGAACCTTTTTTTTAGATGTGTTAATAGAAAGTAATTTCTGAATAGAATTAAAGTTAATAAACCAATAATAAAAAATTGAAAACAACAATATTAAACAGAAAATATGTATTGAAAAATACTAATTAATTTAATAAACCATTTTCACAATTACTTCTAATAGGATGGTTGTTCTTGGTGTAAGGATACTAGTCTCTTCACATCAAACTGGAACTTATTAAGAAGTAGTAGATTCCCATGTTCGGTAACTTCAAGTCTATTCCTTTGATTGAAAAGAAGCAAGGCAACTATACTGAAGGCAATTCTACCAAATATGATGGAGGAGAGGCAGTTCTATAATAGTGGATAGAAATCAAAGATTCTTGTTTTTGTAACCAAATATTTTCATATGATTTCTGGAACTTTGGCCTTAACTCAATGTCATTTTTGTGAGCACAATACTCTTGAAGGATATCATCTGGTATGCTCTTCTCTTTATCCCATTCAGAGAGGCTTGGAAACTGGTAGAGTTCATGACAGGCTGTTACTTACACTTACAAGATTGGCATAATTTCCTTACAACAGCAAATTAATTTCATTGAATTTTGTACATATATCTGCAGCAGTTACATTTTGATGAGCTATTTTCTTTTTATGTACGCTAATCTTCCTACACGGAATGATTGATCTATTATCCAATGAAAACACTTTGTCTGGGATATACTTTTGCTTTTTCCCGCTTCTAAATCAGTTGGACTTAAGATGTCAACCAAAGCGGACGTGGGGTGTATCCGCCCAACTTATAAACCTTTCATAACATTTGACGTCAAATCTTTTCTTAACTTCTTTTTTCCAAAGTTGAGCGAAGACGTGCAATTGTGTGTAAATATCTTTTGTACAATGTTTACCTCCGACTTTGAACTACGTGGCGTTTGTAACAATTGTGCAGTATACTACAGCCTTCAATCTGACCTCTGGAACATACAACCTTCCTACGACTTTATCAATCATTTTCGTTCTTCTGAATTTTTCACTAAGGATTGTCCCACAATAAACTCTTCAGAACCGTAAAAGTTACAAATTATTCTAAAAAATATCAGATTCGCTCAAAATGCTCAACCTTGGATTGGTTTTAAAATTTAAAAAATCTGCATCAAAGTAATCCATTTTTCTGGTTTATCTTGATTTGGTGTCGTTCTGTTCAAGAGAAATATTTTAATTAGCATGTACCAAAATAATAATAATAAAAATAATTATAATAATAATAATAATAGAGGAACAGTATTAAAAAGAAATCCATAATTTCAGGTCAATATTAACAATGTTAGAACCATATATTTTCAAATTAAAAGTAAGAGCCGCCATCTTGTTATCCCACCATGTGCTTCTTGTTCATCATATTTTTCCACCATTTTTATTCTGACCGCGTGAGTGCCAATTTAAAACTACGAGCCATGTTTTGGTCGTTACAGAAACCTGCCAAAATAGGTTCTTTAAAAGCAAGGTTGAGAAAATTCTTCTTTTTTTTTTCTTTTTTTTTTTTACTTATTAATCACATGACAGTTAAACCACTTTGTAGCTCAATTTTTCTTTTCTTTCTTTTCGCCATTAATCATTTAAGCAACGTTTTGCATTCCTTTTTTTTAAAAAACTATTTTTGTTTTCTCCGAGAGATTGCCTGTCATTTTTTCCTATGGAAGTTTAGAGACCTATAGAAGATTTTCTTAAATTCTGAAATTTGTGTCTTTTGACTTCCAGGTTCCAAATTTCACATACTCCTTATCTTTATCAAATAAATTGTCAGTTGCGGCTGTTAACTGAAATTACTCTGTAGTAATTATGAGTAGCAATTCGATCCCAACTTTTGCCGGTGAAGTCAGAGTTTGGTTCGCTCAGATTAATGCGTACTTTGTTGCTAATAACATTACGTCTGAAGCTAGACAGTTGAATATTTTATTGAACGCATTCCAACCTTAGTTATCTTCGATTGTGAAAGATCTAATTACTGATCCTGGGCCGAATACCGAATGTATGAAAGCGTCAAGAACGAAGTTTTTATTTAATGATGAATTGTCAGTGGATCGGAAGCATAGCCAGCTCTTTCGTTCTTTGAAGGAGCTGGCAGAGGATACACCTGCTGACAGCGCCCTGTTGGGGTAATTATTTGCATCACGTTTACTGTCTAGTGTTCAGGCAATTTTAGCGCCTATGATAGATACCTGTACAACAGTTGGATTTATGTGGAATTCTAATTCTGTAGAAGGGATCTCTTCCTTTGCCATTAAGTCGGACCCAGACTCCATGCTCGCAGCTATGCAGAAAGCAATTGAGCATCTTACTAGGGAGGTGGAAAGTTTGAAGTTGTCTAGAGCTCACTCACCTACTCAACGGTATCGTCATCGCTCGCCTTCACCGGTTCGCTATGATAAAATGATTAATATTTATTCATTTTAAACTACCAGTAAAACTAAAATCTATAGATCCCCCCCCCCCTCTCTACAAGTGTATTTTTACGTTTGCAAAAATATATGCCTATATTACTTGGGATTTTACGGTAATCCGGAAAAAAAAAATCTCTCTAGTTAAATATTTAGAGATTTAAAAAGAATCGGAATCAGAATCGATAATTGTATTAGAATCGGGAATTTTCAACAGAATCGGTAATTGTATCGGAATCGGGAAAAATATTGGAATCGTGTTGGTGATTTGGCCCATCATTGCAACAAGCCTTATTCGTATATTTCTCAAAGGCAGAGGTACGAAAATCGGGAGAAGTGAACACGTCACTTCCTTTCCAGAATCTGCTTAATAATCGTGTGTTCTATGTTAAGGATTTTGTGTCACAAAGGTAATGGCTTTAGTGTTGTGTGTATGTGTGGGAGGGGGTCACCCGGCAAGCCAAATTGTTAAAATGATTAAAAAATAAATATTCCATATCCTGTTTGATGTTTTTCCTTTCACTCTAGTTTCCTATAGAAAATTCTGTGATCCAGGAAAAACAATTATATACTTCACCTCATCCTTATCGCAGCAAGTGTGACAGTTTCGAAATTATAGCCTTAGCACACTAAGGTACGTACTAAAACGCCAGGAACACTTTTAAACACTTAGTGTTCTTACATTAATAGACTCCCATTCTGTCACATCTTTAGTATATTAAAAAATTCTGAACATTAAAGGGCAGTGTTTAGAAACCAGTGTTTACTTTGAATAATGTAATCTAGTTGTTTATTGACTGAAACTTATCTGACTGGACGACAAGGCAGAAGATACGTGTGGTAACTGAACTTTCCCTGTACAAGTCTACTATGTGTTGTGTACTGGCATCAAGCAAACGTTCGGACTTTTGATTCAGACTTTTGACTATATAAGAGAGCATTCATTTTTAATTCTAATGTTACTTTTATCTTCTATATAAAGTTAAGATGTTTTCCCCTCCCAAATCAATCTGAAGTAGACTATAAAAATAATACATTACACGCGTCGAAACACATCATTTAAGTCGTTTACTAACTTCGACTGTACTTCCAAAAAATTAAAATTATTTTTAAAAGCTATTCCAAAAACGTTATTATTAGTCCCCCTGTAAGTCTCTCCCAACTAAGTAAACCAAAGAGAGGGTAGCAAATTACATTCCCGCTAACAATTAAGTCTTCCCACAAAACTCAAAACACCACCTAGCATAGGGGACCTATTATTTCACAAAGAACAAAAACAGAAACACCGTTTTTAGAAATTGCAAACCAGCCAATGAGCGATCACTAACCAACATTCATAATACCGCTGATTGCTTTGATATTTTCATAACTTTGACTTAATTTGATGAAATATACATTACCCGTAAGTACCGTAAGTAATTACATATTTTCTTCCCACCTCATTTATACATGTACAAAAAAATTTCTATTTACAATGCAAAGTAAGAAACAAACTTTTTCCATGTTGCCGCCAGCCAGCAAGAAGCCGTTCACTACGATTACTACACCTCTCGCACACGTAATGATTACAAGGTAGGTAGGAGTGATATGAATAATATTTTGTAATTACTTATAGGTAGGTATCGTTCTTTCGAATGATTTATTAAAATCCTTATTACTTATAATATCAATTTGATTTTTATTTCAATAAACTTAAATTAAAAACAAAATAGCAATAACAATTCACTTAAAAACAAAACAAAAACAAGACTTAAGAATAAAAACATAAAAAATTCTACGTTTTAGTTATTTACAAAAAAAAAATTCGTACTTCTACAGAATTTGAACCGAACTGAGTTCTTTTGGGGGTTTTTTTTTGGGGGGGGGGAACACTAAAATACCCCTAAACTAATCCTAATCTAAGTTTTAAGTTTACTCCCGCAAAAATCTGTTTGGTTCAGTTCGGTTCAAATTCTGTAGAAGCCATCATTAAAGGATATATCCTTCTACACTGGAGATATCCTTCTGCATTGTGACAATTTGTATTTTTGTTACACTCCGAGGTAAACATTTTCTTGGGTACATAGATTTTCCACCATTCAAAATCGACATTTGTTTTTTTACATTGAAACTATCCGTTGTGACCTATTTGCGTTCGGTCGGCAGTTTACACATTTTATTTCATTCTTTTACCCGCTAAAGTGCATACGAGTTCTAGCCTGGTGGCTGACTTTATGACTTATATTTTGTCATTCAAATTTTGTTTAAAAAAAACGAAAGGGACACGCTGTTTACTGATTAAATGCTATGTCGCTCTTAACTACTACCTTTTTGCACCATCGCCCCACTGATATCAAAACACCGCCCTCACTGGGATGGTACCGCCCACTTTGGGAAAAACTGATTTAGTTGGTCTCAATTATGTTTTCTTACCAGTAAAAAATAACAATGAAAATTAGGAAGAGAATATGTTTTTCTTTTTTCTGAGACTTATAATATATAGGATGTGTAATAGAATTTTTAATTTGCACCAATTAAATGAAACAATCTAGAAAGATGGTTATAGTTTGTTCGTTTAATTTCTTGAAATTTTATATTTACCTGGCGGAATTAGGATTTTATAGTTACAATTCCTTGGGGTGTTTAAATAAAATAAACTTGAAAAAATAGCCACAGTGGAGGCAGAAAGTCTACAAAATTGTTGGGTTCGGTAGGAAATGCCAATAAAGTGTGGTGATAAATCTACTTCCATGTGCAGACAAGGAATATGAGCCGCATTCACTTGCTAGACATTTTATGACTTTCTTTTTACCAAATGTTTTCTGTTTTATTTTTAGCCTACCCAAGGTTTGCCTTTAAGGCTTGATGACACAAGTGATTTATTGACAAAACAATTGCTTCTTGGGGTTAAGTCATCCTTGCACACATCACCCTTTCAAGTGCAGTCTGAATCTGGCCCTTCGTATCATCTTGACCAGTAACAGACATCATCATCATCATCATTGGCTATTCCTTAAATGCTCCAAGGACATCCTCCACTCTATAATAAAAATCAATGTGTGTTTATTCGTATATAAATAAATATATGTAATTCCACCCAGTCACCAAAGGTTAGCGAGTAAAACACATACCTTTCTCTAGCCACCCCCCTTCCACCGGACGAAATCATTTTAAATGGTGAGAGGAAGCGAAAAAGCAAATAGCAAGTCAGCAAAAACCTCGGACTTATCCAGCCACCTGAAATTAATTCGGAAAGAAGTCATCTATTCTATTTATTCTATCATAAAAAAAATTAAATGGTGGGTGTTTTTTTCATTAGGTCATCAGAAGGGATAAAATAATAGTTTATATAGGGTGGGCCAAAATAAGGGTCCTATCTTTAAATTTGAATAACTTGAATTTGAATAACTTCCACAAAATAAAAGTTAAACTCACCAAACTTTATGTGTGTGTAGATTGACCCTTCCGAGATTTTTTGAAATAAACAAAACAAATTTTAGCCGAAAAACACTTCTTAAAACTTACAAAAACTAAAGTATTGTTTTTTACACTGTTTTGAGTTTTTTAAGCAAAAATAATGTTTTCTAAATGAGGGTACGTTCCTTAGGGCTAATACGGCTCATGCTTGCTTCGGAAGGGGTCCTTTACTTATTCTAAAAAAAAAAATTAAAAAAATCAATAAATAAAAAAGTTATGAATTTTTAAAAATAGGACCCTTATTTTTGCCCACCCTGTATATGAAAAAATAAATTACTGATCTAATTCTATGATTTTATATGAATATTTTAATAATATATCTCGATAAATAACAAGTGCGAACGCTGGCGAAGCATATTTTTTCCTGGTTATTTTTGACACTAGTTAAATATATTACAAAAGGAAAATAACAATTATTATATTAAACTTTTATTTTAAAAACTTTTATTCTCCCCCCGCCCCCTCCCAACAAGGCATATTTTTACTGAAGCTACTGTGATACGAGTCAGATTTTTCTTGAGGGGGAGGGGGAGCCTTAGTGGGGAGCTGAGAAGCAAGATGTTTGTTTACATTACATTTAAATTCCTGCACGTTTGTACGGTTGGGGAAACAGAGGATGGAAAGAAATCCAAAGGCTAGCGATCTGTGGAAAGAAGCTATCAGAGTAGAAAATCTTCCAGCATCTAGGGACCTCTACAGTGAAGGGGTGAGATTTTTGCTGTTAGTCAGGTGGGTCGGAATATTTACATGGGTGAGGGAGTACATTACAGATGTCATTACATTAAATTTAAATATTAAAAACTAGCTGTCCCTATCCAGCGTTGGCCGGTAGTGTTTTTTTTTTATTTATTCAAAGTAAGCCATAGTTTTTTTGCCCCAAAATATTAAGGATTTTGTTTTTATGATCATCTAGTGATTGTATCTTACAGCTGAACTCTGAGGAAATGATGATGGTAATCCCACCTGGAACTTGTTGGTGCTGAAAGATATCTTCTTCAGTTGCTGCTAATTAATTTTAATAAATCAACACCGACAAATAGTTATGACAACTCGTTATTTTATTTTATCGTAGTCGTTGTCGTGGCACGGTGGTGCTGGGGAAACAGAGAGAAACCTCTGTTTGTTTTAATTACTCATTTTAAGACACATTTTATGAGTCCTGTTCAACCCGCTCCCAGTCAATTTCTCACTCCAAAAATCTTCCCTAATTTCATCAATGACCGCACACCACACGTGATTTCTACTTCAGTTTCACCTGTTCTCATGATTTTCAAACTTGGCTTTCTGACCTCAACAGACAACTACTTTCCACGGTTGTCCTTACAGGCTTCCAAGGACATTCAATATATTACGAAAGGGAAAAAAAATTGTCATCATCGTCATCAGTTTAACGTCTGTTTTATTTAAATGCTGGCAATGTGTTGGACAACTTTTAGAACTTGACTTCCAAACTAACCTATCCCTGACCAAGTCTTTATTAATCCCTCTCTCTCTCTCTCTCGCAGATCCATCATAATCACTTCTTCCCATGTTTTCCTTTGCCTTCCCTGTTCTACATCTACTAACACGAACACTCTCATCGAGTCGTTCATCATCATATTCGGTTTAACGTATGTTTCACATGCTGACATGTGTTGGATGGCTTTTAGAAATTGACTTCCAAACTAACATATCTCGGCCAGGTCTTTATTTATCCCTCTTTCTCTCAAATCCATCCTTATCACTTCCTCCCATGTTTTCCATGTCCTTCTCCTACCAACTGACCTTCTACTTCACTTGTACTACATCTACTGACTCAAAAACTTTCATCAATTCTTTCAATGTGACCATACTAACGAAGTCTCCTGTTCTGCACGCATCTACCTAAAAAAATGATCATTATATTAAACTAGCTAGAATACCTGACATTCGACATATTATGGATGTTATTATTGTTTTTTTTATCTGCCATTACAGTTTTTCGTTTTGTTTTTTATATCTTTTTGTTTAGAATTTTTTTTCCATTTTGAGGGAATAGTTTCTTTATGGCACAACCAAGATTGATTATAATTTTCAAAAATAAAAGTTCACAAAAAAAGAAAGAAATTCCAAATAAATTATACTTCGGTAAAAAAAAAAAATTTTTTTTTTTCACTGAAGGTTTCCATTTTTGAGGAAATAGTTCTCGATGACACGACCAGGATTCAAAAATAAAAGTTCACACACAATAAAGAAGTTTCAAATAAATAATATTTCGGTAACAAAAATAAGTAAATAAAAATAAGTATCACAAACAATGAACAAAAAATAGCAACTGGAAGAGCCTAAGAACAAAAGTAACTTACAGTTATCTAAAAAGTATTGAAGAGAGAATGAGATCCATCTATTTCAAGAGTGGATTATAGTTGATAATTTTCATGGCCAAGTGGAATAAGACATTGGTGAAGAAATATTCTAGAGTGAATTCTTCCTTGAGGCTATTGTAGCAGTATTGGACGTGGGCATGTAAAAATAATGCTAAAAACGGAATTTTCTGCATGAGGTCAGATTAAGCAGAAGAGCAGAAAATTCGATTAGAAGTTAAAGATTAGAATAAGGATTACTTGTTCAGGATATGACGTTATGGACAGGAAGTTCAGAGTGACACGTAGCAGAAGAAGATAGCAAAATGTCCAACACATGCAAGTAAAACGGATGTAAAACCGATGATGATGATGATGATGATGATGATTTCTCTTTGGCTGAAAAGGTTCGGACGTGTTTTTCTCTGCTTCCCTCCACTTCCATAATAGGTAACTTAGCAATGCTGTAAAAGAATAAAGCCATAGCGCAACAATGTTGCTCGTTTCCTTTTTAGTTTTTACCCTATTACAGAACCTAAGGAAAGAGGAAATTAGAGAAACTTCGGCTGTTGCTATATCTTCACTACTACGATCACCACCACGCCTGCCACTACTACTGAGAGACGCCATTACAGACTACCTACAGCGTGTCAACGAGACGTCAGTTGTTATGTCATTGAGATGACCATGGTAAATCTGTTGGGGTCGAAAGTATTCCCTATTTAATGTTACAAGCGACTTATTAGTGCCATCTAATGGTACAACCCAATACTGATCAGTTATCATCGATAATTAAGAAATATTTGAAAGGTGAACGAGTGACCACTTAGCTATGATATATAATGTCACAATCTAATTTTTATAGAAGCAATGTTGAAAGCTATGGACGGTGTGATGTTGCTTTAGATTGGGTTGTGAGCAGGTTTGCGGAGTCAGAGTTGGAGGTATTGGAAGGAGTCGGAGTCGGATTTCTTTTTTCTTTCTGTTGGATCACCACTTGATAAGGCCAACAGCCGAAATTGGAAGGTTCACGACAAGTACTTGTTAACTTTAGATTTGAAGCCGACTATGTTGTAGTCTGCAGAGAAGCAGTCCTGTGATAATGTGTTCCACAGATGGGAAGCCTTTGCAAAGAAACTGTGCCCATTGGAAATTCCTCCTGACTCTAGGCACATGGAGAAAGACTCGTAAGAATGCTAGTAGGCGAAGTTGGATTTTTTAATCTCCGAAGAATCAACAGACAGTCTGTATATTGGAAAACTTTAAAATAAAGAGTTGGAGTCAGTCGGATATTTTGGAACTTTAGGAGTTGGAGTTGGAATTATTGGAATCCTAAGAATTGGAGTCAGAGTTGGAGCTTATATCTTCTGACTCTACAACCCTGATTGTGAGTGCCAAGAATGAACTTCAGAAACCGGAAGTATAGAATTTCAGAAGAAAGTACGTTTCTTTGGCCTTTTGGCTAAGAACAAAATGCAGTATCTGTTCTGATAGTACACTTCATCTTTTCTGTCCTCGGTCAGTGAAGGAGAAATCCTTCTAGACTAAGGCAATTAAAATTTTTGTCTCAATCCAGAGTGTCGCTTTTTTGGGAGCTGGACTATCCCTACATTAAAAATCAACCTTTTGTCTAACTCTGCCCTCGTGGGGAGGCTGTAAATAGAGACATTGTCAGTTCTTATTATGATGACACCTTTCTTGTGGTATGAAAAGAATGAGATGTGATTTACTTGAAACTTTCAACATTGTCAATGGCGTTTTTAACTATGTTGGACATTTTTATATATTTCTTCTATACCTGAAAGGTTATTGTTAACTCAAATTTCAAAAACTTAGATCTATTAACTAATTAATATTTTTGTTAATAGAGTAATACATTTTAGAATAAAACCGCCCAGATTAGATGAACAGCAATAGCATAGAATATTTTAAGATAGAATTAGATGAATTCGGAAATAACGATAAAAAAGGAATTAAGAGGGTATTTACGGGAGCTATCGGATGAAATATTTAACAGTATTTGATTTTTATGATTATGCTGTATTAATAGTGTAAACATATGATTAAAAAAGACCACTATTTAAAGAGTTGAATTGAGAAAATATTTAAAAAGGGACATGTTCAAAGTAACATAACAAACATGTATGCATAAATACTTTTCCTGTAATGTGCCTTTTATCTTGAGAAAGTCTAAATAAATTCCTAAGGCGAAATATCGATCTCTCCACACATGTGGTCGTGCTGATTTTATTTTGTTCCATATAGATGTCTTTATTTGATCCTCTTTTTCCTTTTTAATTTGGACTATGCATGTATACTTTGAGTTGATATTTATGTTAAAATTGTTTTTTTTTAAACTTTAGATGGGGCATTGACTGTAATCTCTATATTAGTAAAATTCTGATACCACTTCATGTGTCTGTATGTGTGTGCTTCTCGTCTCTACGTGACTTACATATTATTCTTTTTTCAATTACTATTAATCGATTATTTATTGAAATCCGAAATGCAATAGTGTAAATTACTAAAAAATCTGATTTAAAAAATAATTTAATTACGAAGTTAAATTAACCAGAATGCATTTCCGTTTCATCATAAATGGGTCAGCCGTTTTAACCTTTTGTTAATAGTTAAAAAAATATATACATTATTTCGTGACTCTTCCAAATTTAAAAGGAATTTGGAAGCATGTCGAATAGAAAGTCATTTCTGTCTTTACAATTCTTAGCCAATTCTTATGTATTATAAGATCAAAAGTCTTTGTAATGTTGTTTGAATCTGTATTGATAAAATTATTCGATGTAAATAACATCTAATCATTTTATAAATAAAGATTCAAACAACATTACAATTACAAAATTAGTTATAATTTTATAACAAGTTGGTTCAGGTAATAATTTAATGAAAAACTTCCTTGGCCTTTTGGGCTAGGAGCAATGTGTAGCATCTGTTCTGATACTACACATCATCTGCTCTGTCTTCGATCAGTGAAGGAGAAATTTTTACAGACTGAGGCAATTTTGATTTTTGTCATGGAGTACCCCACATTATAAATGGCCTTGTGTCTTACTATGCCCTCGTAGAAAGTCAAGTAAATATGGACAAAACGATACTGTAATAGTTCAATTTCATTTTTAAAAATCTTATTAAAAAATAATAGTTTAATTAAAAATAAACGCATAGCTAAAAGAAAAGAAAAGAAAGTAGAAAGACTCCCGAGCAACGCCAAGTGAGTAAAACTAGTTAAAAGAAAGTCTATTCATAATATGAGGAAAAACATGAAACACTTCTCAGTTTTAGACAAAATTAGAAAAAGAAAAAAAAATTAAGTACAATGTAACACATTTTGAACAAAAACAAATTTCATGGCGGATGATAACAGTGAAAATTGAAAATACCAAAAGAATATCTCCAGTAGGTATTAACGGTTCAATGAATTTGTTAATTGAAAATTTCTTTCCATATATTTCAGACTATTACTACTACTACTACTCATCATCATCATAATCATTCTTCTTCTTCTTCTGCTTAATGTCTGTTTTACAAGAAATTGACTTCCAAACTAACCTATCTCTAACCAGGTCTTTATTTATCCTTCTTTCTCTCGTCCATTCTTCTCACTTCCTCCAATGTTTTCCTTTGCCTTCTCTTAATTAAACCTGCTACCTTAACTGTTCTACATCTACTGAATCCCAAAGAACTCTGATCCATTCTTTCAATGTGACCATACAATCGAAGTCTCCTGTTCTGCACACATCAGATGTAATCTTCCTCTGAGGTCATCAGAACTCAGTCGGTCTTTAAGACTCACATTACACATCTATCGTATCATTCTCATATTATTTCTTTCCATGCAACGTATCTAAACTCTTACTGGCTAGGTTTCACTTCCATACATCATCACACTGCATACACATGCCTGATAGACTCTTCCCTTGTTCGACAGTGGTAACGCTCTGCTGGTTAGTAATGGCAAAAGTTCTCGGAACTTACTCCATCCACTCCTAACTTTTGCAATCACACTAGCACCTGCTCCACTCTGTACTCCAATGGTATCACCAAGGCAACAAAACTTCTCGACAACCTCAATAGCTTCGTCATACAGATATACTTTCTCCAGATCTGAATTCTCATCCATCTCCATTGTCGCCCACTTCTTGCACACAAACTGGTTATCCTCTCTCAGCCTACCAGTAATTCCACTGCACTTCTTGCAAGCATCGGGTGCACAAGTATCCAATGCTTACAAGACTATAATAAATGGTTTTCAAACGGCAAGTCACTAATATGGAATGCGATTTGTGTCGACACTTTTACTCCCTCTTTAGTAACGGAAGAGGTAACAAACCCTGGACATGTAGCAGCATCAGCAGAGGACCGCAAGCGATCTTCGTCACAGATTTGTATTCCAACCAATCACCATGGAGACGAGTGGAGCGACTGACTCCGCAACTGATCAATTAATGACGTGCCACACCGAAGACCACCGTGAACTGTCTTGGCTATCGAGTGGCTCTCCATCGCCATTATTGAAGGAAATGCCTTGAGTCTGCTCTTGGCCTGCAAAGCCAGCAGGGCATCCGACAAAATTTCCGGATGTTGCGAATATAGGCTTTTAAAATAAAAATTTTTTTTTTGTGAAATTCTAATAGTATGTATTAAACATTAAGTAATAAATATTTCCCAAAATTCAGTTTCTTTGGCATATATTAGATATATATGCTAGAAAACTTATCACACCTGCCAGTATCCTATATCTTTACAAAGCCACCATTCGCTCATACATGGAATATTGTTGTAACATTTGGGCTGGTGCACCATCCATCAGTCTCTCCCTCTAAGACAAGGTCCAAAAAAGAGTATCTAATAGGTCCCTTACTATCCACCAAGCTCCAGCCCCTGTCTCATCGCTGCAATGTTGCATCCTTGTGCTTGTTTTACAAATACTTCAATGGAATGTGCTCCGATGAACATGCTGTTCTGGTGCCCCCCTCGATGTAAATACACTTGACCAACCCAACAATCAGCTAAATCCCATCCATTCACTGTGGAGGTCCCCAGATGCCGGAGAGCCTTCTACTCCAATAGCTTTTTTCCTCGAGCTGTCGGCCTTTGGAACTCCCCCCCCCCTGTTTCTTGTTTCCCCGACTGTACCAAAATGCAGAAATTTCAAACTAATGTGAACAAGCATCTCGCTGTGCAGCTCCCAATTTAGGATGACCACCTAAACTTTCACCATAATTCTCAGTAGCCCCTGACATCTACAGTGGCAACTTGCCTTGTTTGGGGTGAACTAAGTTTAAAAAAAAAAAAAAAAAAAGAAAAGAAGATTCCCTAAATTTCAATTTCTTCTTAAGTAGCTTAAGTTTAAGCCTTAAATTTTAGACATTTTCTACAATTAAAATCATGTAATGGATTTTGATCAAAATTGGAAAAAGGATTATAGACATTATATCTTGCTTTTTATCTTCGTAAGGGGACATAAAAGTGGTGCAAAACTGTTCTGTTCGGGGGGAATTCATTTTACCTGTCCTGGGACGAGTATTTTTAAATTTTTTTCATAAATTTAAGAGTAAAAAACATAGTTTCAACAATGTAAACAAATTATTTGAATTTAAAAATTAGTTTATGTAAAACATTACTTAATTATATCCTTTTCTTTAATAATTACCGTCAAATAGATATTTTGTAAAATAATCGAAGAAACAAAAAAGATCAAAATTTAAAAAAGGCAAAATATAATTTTTGAACTCTAAACTGTTTTTAAAAAAAATCCAAATTAGTCAAATTTAGCCTTAAAAAGGCCAATCTGACAACTTTAGTCTGACTATAAAATTATTCTTTACTCTGTCTTTTTTGCTCCCTCATAAAACGTAAGAAAGAAAAGGCCTCTTCCCCCATCCATTTATAATCGCCACATCTAGAAGACCTTTTTTTTCCGGGAGATCATTTTTACTCCAATGTCTATTTTTAAAACTCAATTCTTTTGCCTGCTGTTTGTTGGAACATTTTTTCCCTGTCTTAAGGGAACCAAGCCCCAAATAAACGTACATTGTAAGTAGATAATGGCAACCACATGTATCCTGCCATCCACTTTGTCATGGAGAAGGTTCAGAGAAGTGGTTGGCAGATACCTAACAACGAAATGGGAATATAACAATATTTTGTTAGTTTATACAACATGTGATTTACAAGGGGCATTCTTTATTTCTTATTCACTGGAATATTAAATATAGCAATTTATATATATATATATATATGGGAAGAGAAGGATGAAAGTAATCCGACGTGATGGGAAAATGAAAAAGGAAAACCAAAAAATGGATGTTTTTTATGTGTACATCAACGTTTCGTCTTTATTTATAAGACTTCATCAGGATGATAAAATAGAGAAAAAATGTCATGCAAGTACAGATACATGTAGGGTAGACATATTGGGAGGGAAAATAGAATGAAATAGTGGCCACTGCTGGGTGGACGTCCGTATTTGTTGGAGAAATAAAAATTATTGGGAGGGAAAATAGAATGAAATAGTGGCCACTGCTGGGTGGACGTCCGTATTTGTTGGAGAAATAGAAATTTCTATTTCTCCAACAAATACGGACGTCCACCCAGCAGTGGCCACTATTTCATTCTATTTTCCCTCCCAATATGTCTACCCTACATGTATCTGTACTTGCATGACATTTTTTCTCTATTTTATCATCCTGATGAAGTCTTATAAATAAAGACGAAACGTTGATGTACACATAAAAAACATCCATTTTTTGGTTTTCCTTTTTCATTTTCCCATATATATATATATATATAAGTGGAAAACTAAAAGCGAACTTTTAGGAAAGGTAGAACCTACTGTGAAAAGTATACAGCTCAATATACAGGATAGAGCAGATAGATAGGTAGAAGGATGAAAAGGAATTAGAAAAGCAAAAGGCAGATCTTTTTTCAATTCAGTTGCTCAATGCAAGGTATATTCCGCAAAAAGGCAATTTATTCAATTAATTAATTTTTTCCTTAAGCCAGGCTTTTCAAAGATCAAAATCTTATCATCAGAGGAAATTGCTGGGATAGATAAGTTGGCAAAGGCCAAGATTTAAAATTTGAAAAATTAAAATAAAGATTGTGGGGAGAAAAACACAAGGCAAAACGCTGCCCGAATGTAAGCAAATGTCCGATTGCAAGAAAATCCGGTGTCAAAAAGTCCAGTGGAGAAAGTGATTTGTAGGTAGGAAGGTCGTTAGAAGGCATGAGAAATAAGTTGAGAGGTTTCAAAGTTAAACTCCAGAAACCACATCTTCAGGTGCGGCGAAAATAGATAGAATCCAGAGGGTAAACAGTTCAATAATCTATTTTCAATCTATTTTCGCCGCACCTGAAGATGTGGTTTCTAGAGTTTAACTTTGAAACCTCTCAACTTATTTCTCGTGCCTTTCATCCTTCTACCTATATATATATATAGATATATATATATATATATATATACATACACATACTAGAAGAATGCCCATCCCAGAATGGGTAAAATTAATTCCCCATATAGAACAGATCTGAGCAAATTTTACATCCCCTTACGAAGATTAAAATCAAGATATAATGCTAATAAACTTTATGTCTAGAATCCTTATCACAATTATGATCAGAATCTATTACATGATTTTTGTTCTAGAAAATATCTGAAATTTTAAGATTAAGCTTTAAGAAGAAATTGAAATTTAGGGAATCTTGCTTAATTGGTATCTAATGACTATGGATCAAATTTAATGCAAATCTGAAGTATTTGTATTTTCAAATGAGAGGTTCTGCCCATATTATGCCCACTAAAACACTTTAAAATACTCCAAATAAACTGAAATTTGGCGAATATTTATTAATATCAATTAATACCTATTGTTAAATTTTCATATAAATTGGAGTATCTGAATTTCACGAAGAAAACAAAATTAAGCTAAATATAGCCCATATTTGGACCCCTTATGCATAGCAGCTGTGTTCCAAAATCCATAATGATCAGTTAATTAGTTTAGGAGTGAATTCTATACATACAAATATATAAACATACTCACATACCTAACTTTAGAGATATTCTCAAAT
Source organism: Sepiola atlantica (assembly GCA_963556195.1). Taxonomy (NCBI): domain Eukaryota; kingdom Metazoa; phylum Mollusca; class Cephalopoda; order Sepiida; family Sepiolidae; genus Sepiola; species Sepiola atlantica. The sequence continues at coordinate 74,081,836 of OY744519.1, forward strand.
TCATTTAATCAAATAGAAAAGGGATAATTAAGCAAATATAAAACCTGCTTTGTTTTGGACGGGTAATTAAATAATTGAAAGGGAAGAGGTTAACGTCTGATTTACCCTAACTTTAATTTACCAGCTTTGAAAGGTGCTGCTCACTTAAAAAGATTTACTAATGAGTCACCACTTTTCAAGATTAATATTGTAAAGCTATCTCCTTTTGTCCCTCCTACCCTCCCTTTCTATTGTTTATGATAATCTTAATCCTCTAATCCATTCTATTAAAACTTATCATGGTTAACAATAATAAAATGGATAATTTTCATTTCATTTTATTTTGACAAATTGCTTTCTAACGATTTGGAAATGATATCCCAATGAAAAATGTGCTATGAACTCAAATGTTTTCAACCACAAAAAATAGTATGTTTTTTAATAAACTTACCGTGTATTTCAGGAAATTAATTTATCCGAAACCGAAAATAGTGATTGTTGATTTACTTCAAGAACAATCTAGATCAGAATTTAAACGTTCCAGGTATTAACCTCTTCCCGTGAAATAACAATATCAACTAATACAGAGTGCCCCCCCCCCCAAATGTCACCCATTGAATAAAATTCACAATCCTTTCTGCAATCCAACCATATTTCGTAGAAATAAACTTTAGTCTATGTGTGACCTGTCCCCCAAGTTTCAGTCATGAGTGTCCAACACTCTTTGTTTTATCGCCACTTTTTAGCTCTGTCTTATATCAAATCATCTCTTTTATTCTATATCAAGTGATTTTCTCTAGTGGTTTAAGGCTTTGTATTTATCCAACCTCTTTTTCTAGCTACCACGAAAATAAGTTATGTCTGCTTGTTCAGTATCTTTTCCTCCCTTTACAGATTGGAAAAACATTAAAAAGAAAAGCAATAGCTTTGTTCTTCTTTAAAAACAACATAGTTGTATTGATTTAAGCATAAAATAAAGTAACACATCACTCGATGAGTACCGGGTTTGACATATAGATGGCGCCACTAATTTATATAATTTTTTTTATAAAGTACTAACCTTCAGATGACATATGTTAAAATTTGAGCCCAATCTGATTATTAGTTTACAAATTACAGTTATTTAAGTAAAGGAACTGTTGCAAATTTTCAAAACAATGAGAAAAATCTGTGTTGATAAAGCATTGCTTTCTGATAGGAAAAATACTGGTTAAGCAAAATAATGGCATGATAACTTATATTCGGACTCTGCTCCATTGGAAAAAGTTAAGAGGTGGTATACTGACTTTAAACATGGTTGTACAGACACAAATGATGCTGAACGATCTGGTCGCCAAAATTCGGTATAAACGTCTTTTTGTCCTTCTATTCCCTCTTATAAAATGATATCTTTTCTCCAATAACGATTGCGATATATTTTTGTAATATAGGGTGACGTGATAAAAATAACGATTGCGATATATTTTTGTAATATAGGGTGACGTGATAAAAATAACGATTGTGATATATTTTTGTAATATAGGGTGACGTGATAAAAATAACGATTGTGATATATTTTTGTAATATAGGGTGACGTGATAAAAAATGGCATCTGTGGAATCGTTAATAAAATTCACAGCGGTCTTTGTTTTATCACCGTTAAATGATATGCGAGAGCACTTTGGTGATCGTCTCATCAGTAGGAAGTGTGATCCTGAATGGGCTTTACACTCACTGAAGCTTAACCCCCTTCCTCTCCGATTTTTATCTGATGGGGTTATCTCAAAGATTATATCTATCAAAACAATTCCAGGCTATCCCTGAACTGAAGAGGGCTATCACAGCTAAAATCAAGGCAGTGCCAAGAAAGGATTGTGACAGTTTTGTACACTGTTTCCTGGTGTGCTTATCATTGAATGCTGATAAAACCAAGACTGTTGGATATTCATAACTGAAACTTGGTGGACAAGTCAAGATTTTTGCCTCAATATTTAAGGATACACAAGGTATTTTGTTCATAGATTACCTTAAGATAGGAAGAACCATCAATAGCGAATATTATATAGGATTATTAGTGTGTTTTGAAGGAAGAAATCGCTAAAAAAAGGGCTCTTTCACCAAGACAATGCACTGTGTCCAAAGTTGATCGCAACGATTACAAAACTACATGAATTGCACTTCAAATTACTTCCATAACCCCCCTATTCTCAAGATACGTAACTCTCGCTTCCCTTATTTTGTCTTTTAGTACTCACATTCTATGAACGCTGTTTCTGACAAAGGGGGAAGAATTGCTGTTTTATGGGTCGGAATCTATCCATCTAATTCTTATCGTTGGCTAGTTTTTTTTTTACCATGAAGTAGTATTTTTTTAGCTCCTTACATTTAGTGGCTTCATGCCTTGTCTGAAGTGATTTCCATAAAACAAAAAAAACAAAAAACAAAAAAACAAAAACAGTAATTGTTTATAAATGTAGATAATTTTATTAATCATATTTACATAGCTGCTGTAAGAAAGACACTACAAATGCTGGTGCTGGGAAAGTTTCGTACTGGACATTTGTGCCCTGGATAATTGCGTACCAGAACCTTTGTATCACTAGACAAATGCAGCCCTAGATAATTGCGTACCGTTGATAATTTTTTAAGCTTTTAAAAGAAATTACAATAGCTTTTGAGAAAAGCATAGGAAGTAATCATACATTCAAGAAAAGGAAATCATTTTTTTTTTTAATTTATTTTTCTTTAAAATGCAAAGAAACGGCATGTGTGGTCTGTGTTCTTGTGACGTCTTATAGTAGTAGCGAACATTGTTGCATATCATTGATGTTACATCTGGTTGTAGAAAGAGTAATTATAGTTATTGTGGTAGTAGTCGTCGTCGTAGCCACCTGTGTTTCCTAATACATGTCAACTGCGTGTAGCAGTCTACATATTAAAATCAGAAAAATAAAAAAAATATTTATTTTAGACTTACAAATTTATTACTTTTATTTTACATTTACCTGCAGACTAGAGAATCATTGAAACAATTTTATGCTTATGTGTTACGTGTCTCACTTTTCTTCCTCCCCAGAAGGTTCTTCAGAGGTGGGGGGAGGGACTAAGGCAAGACTTCATTTAGTTTACGACATAGGTTGAGGCAGATGCACAAATCGTAAACTAAAGAGAATGTGAAAGCAACTAATCCTTTTGTTTCTCTCCACCTACTTCTAGAGAGTTACTTCCCGTTTTTCTATACACGTAACTTCCTGAGAAGCTACGTCATCCCCATATTATAACATTTCAATTAGCAACTCTTAAAAAAAATTAATATATAGAGAGATAATTTATAGAAGGCAATTACAATGTGAGATGTATAGGATATAAGTGGTACTGAAAGAAAGATAAGACGGATGCAAAAGTGAAAATAAGTTTAACTTTTTTTTCTCTTATTATCATTTTTTTAAATTACAAATCTTACTTGCTTTCAGTGTCACTTGATAGTGAAGTCCGTATAACATAATATTTCGGGAAAAAATCTCTTCATCAGATCTATGCTCAACTTTGTTCTTAGCTAATGCAACTGAAAAAATGATCATCTAGGAGCACATTTTTCTAAGGATGCAAATGTCCAGGTAAGCAATTGTCTGGTATGTAATTGTCCAGGACGCAAATGTCCATCCACCACAAATGCGGTATATATATATATATATATATATATATATATATATATATATTATTGAGAATGATTGGTGGTGTTTGAAGCATAAAACGATGTTGTTTTTGTAATTTTTTAAAATTCAATATTTCAAACGCGCCTGCGTTTTTCTTCAAGAATAAATAAAGAAAGAAGAAAGGAAGAACCGGAAATGAGATAATTATAAAAATAACAACATCGCTTAAAACACAATCAATAATTCTCAAAATACATCTCTAGAAGCATACGTGGAATACCAAACAGATCTAATATATATATATATATATATATATGAAAAGGACATTGAGATTAGAAATCAGTGCATGAAAAATTAATGTTGTTTAAAGTTAGAAATGTCATTTGTAACTTATTTTCTCGATTTGTTTGTTAATTTTGAATTATGTCAGCTCCATAATGCATCAGTCGGTAAACAAGAAATGCTCATTTTGCACACGAGTCCTATTAGAGAGAAACACCAATCTTATGTTTTTCTATTCAATTACACATGAACAATTTTTAAATACCTTTTCCACATTGTAATTCCTTTCTCATTTTTCTTTATATTCTTTAATTCTTCGTCTTGCATGTAAAACTCTTCACCATTTCTGCTCAAACTGTATCCTGCGTCTTCGCATCTCTTTCTAAATTCTGTAATAAATCTGTAAGCATTTAAGTATTTAGACCCATGCAACTCTGGTTGCAGACGCCCAGTTGTAATCTAACAAAAATGGTGATATGTTTAATATAGAATTATTCCTCTTGTAAGCTTTGTTATTTATTAATGATCTTAGAAATATTGATTTAATGATTTTCGTAATACAATCTTTGTACTTTTCTTTTTAGAAATTTCCTTCATTTTAATATTTATGTCCGATAGATAAAAATTTCCATAAATTATTTTAATGTGTACATTTAATATCATCCACATTTACATTTTCTTCATCAAATTTCAATTCATTAAATTTTTTTCATCAAATTTTAGTTCATTAAATTTTCTTCATCAAATTTTAGTTCATTAAATTTTTTTAAATTTTAATATTTATGCCAAAATTTATTTTGATGTGTAAATTTGATACCATCCACATTTAAATTCTAATGTCTTCTGTATATTTCACCATTTCTAATCAAACAGTTGTTTTACACTCATGTTTGTTGTGTTGTCATTTTCCAAAGTGTTCTTACTTCCTACATAAGGTAAATATAAACCCAATATAAAAATTATAATATACAAATTTAATTGGCAGTTTGTAATTTGTCTATCTATAAACATTAATTCTGGCATTTGCAGACAGAAATAGACTTAAAGTACCCGATACCCTAAAATGGTTACCCTTTATACTGGCCGGATAGATTGTTGCTTAACTTAGGTGATCCAAAAGGGAATTGGTACTTTAGCATAGAATGATTTAAGAATCTGTCAGAAGTTTTATGCAATTTTTCAGGGTTAGCATTAAATTTAGGGTAATCTTAAAAAATGCTGCTGGGTAGTATTTCAAAACAACTTATAAAACCATTATATTTAATGTTTTTGTTGACAAAAATATGTGTAATATAATTGAATTAAAATCACATAAGATCGCTTGTTTTTTGTCCTAATAGAGATCATATTTAAAATGGATGTTTTCTTGTTTACCGACTGACTAATGTATCATGGCACTGATTTTTTGTTTCTTTCTTTATGATGGGAATAACCATGTAAAGAAAAAAATTACTTACATTTTTTCTAAATTCGCATAGTTTAGATGTTCTTTTCCCCCAAAATAAAAAAAATATCAACAGGATTATTCCAGTCATAAAAAACAGTATTAAAAAACCGTCCCATAATGCATCAGTCACCCAGTAAACAAAAAACGTCCATCTTGAATATGACTCCTATTATGAAGAAGCAAGTTGTTTTGAAATACTGCTTACCAGCATTTTTTTAGGATTTCGCTAAAGTTAATATCAACTCTTTTCACAGTAAGTCCCTATTTACTTGTCTCCCCACGAGGGCAGAGTTAGACACAAGGTCGGTTTTTAATGTAAGGAAAATCCAGCTCCCCTCAAAAGGACCACTTTGGATTGAGACAAAAATTTAAAGTGCCTCAGTCTAGAAGGATTTCTCCTTCACTAACCGAGGGCAAAAAAGATGAAATGCAACATCAGAACAGATATTACACTTTGCCCCTCGCCAAAAAGTTTAGTAAGTTATCAATTGAACATTAACCAGTTGTTATTATAAATATGATTAATAAATCGCCAAAAGCAGTGATTGGTTAAAATAGTTTAACCAAATTGATTGATGAAAGCGAAAGAGCCGAGATTAAAATAAGAAATGCTTTGTACATTTTTGATTTTAAAAAATTGTAACATAAAAATTTTTTGTAGGTTTCAAGGGGAAATAAACTTGTTTTACAGCCAAAATTATAAATTTAAATGTAAAAACTGAATAAAAAAATGTCGTCCTCCTCCTCCCCCTCCTCCAATGGTTACCAATAGTTTTGGTAAATGCAACTCGAGAAATGCTAATGAAGATATAAATGATTCTATAACTACGATATCAGTGTCATTAAAATTCTTTGTATAAATGAATCTTCTGTGTTTGTTTTTTAGTTTGGAAATAATCCTATATATTTTGAAAAAGAAAAAAACAAAGTTGCTTTATTTTTTTTTTTTTTTCCATTTTCTATTTTCTTTTGAAACTACTGGAATTTTTTGTTTTTGTTACATTCAAATCAACTTTACTTTTAACATCACTCAGCCTGCTTCTCTTGAGAAGTCTTTTTCTCAAAATAAATGGCAAACTGCAGCGTTTGTTTTTTGTTGGCATAGCCAATCAAAAACTTTGGATAAAACTGGGAGTCTTTATATTCCTTTACAATAATGGCTTCAAGCTCACTTTCATCGAGGTTATACTTAAAAAGACCCTCTTTTGTATCATCTTTCCTGAAAATGGCTGAGAATCTGGGTTTCCTGTATCTGGTTGAAGAGTCCAAATATGTCATTACTCTTCCATTGTCAGCATTGGACTTCACGTTATAAACCAAATCTTTCAGATTAAGATCCATGTATTCTTTGAAATCTTTGATTGGTTTCTTCTCCAAGATGAAGCAAACAATCGGTTCCTGGTTGATATGGACGAAGCTTTGAACTCTTGGAATGTAACCCTTCTCCAAGTAGACATGCACAAAGAGTTTATAGGGCTGTGAAAATTGCTCGATTCCATATTTGATATCAACAGGCTCACCTTCCTGTTTGGTAAAGAGAGCCATGTATTTCTGGTGGTCGACATGAGAGAAACTTATGTAGCTTTGGAGCAACTCGAGATAGGCATGCCTCTTGTAATAGACATTCTTATAATGAAGCAACCGTTTCTCGTCGAGTCCATGTTGGAAATAATAGTCATCTGGTTTCTGGTCAGGGTTGAATCTGGCAATCACAGTAAAGAATGATCGCCTTTTCAACTCAAAAGCACTGACCCATTCAAGTTTGTAGTTCTGGTCTTTAATAGCGGTGACGTAAGCCGAAATGTGATGCTCTGATAAATGATACTTTATTATCTTTTCATCTTTGTCTTGGTGTCCAACTCTGATATCAGCCAAGTCAGTGTGGAAATAATCGATCTGAGAGGAGGACCAGTCGTTCACGTAATTCATAAATACATTGGCATGGAGTCGGTTGGTTTTTCTGCCGACGAGCAACATCACAATAGAATCAGCTGACTGTTGAGTGCCGTTATGGCGGCCGTGAATCGATTTCAGAAGACTTTTATGAAACAGAAGAAGATCATCCGTCTTCATATCGTTTTCCTGCCAAATGGAACCATCTTTATCCACGTTGAAGCCAGCACCCATCCAAGTTTCAATATCGCCAATTATACGGCTCGGCTTAGCCATGATTAATTTCACCGATTTCTCTGTAAGCAAATGGTAATTACCCGAATGATCCATGCACCGGACAAACCGCATGACATCGTAGACATTTGTGAACCAACCCAGAATGGATGAAGCTGCGACCGACTCCTGATATGATGGATCAGTTTTGATGAATTCAACAGTGTTATGTTTCGTGTGGGTCACATTCTCTGCTGGCATGCCGAGGGCGTCCATTTTAGTGTGCCACATCCCGCAGGGTTCAAGAATGGTTCTTCTCACGAACGTCTGATAGTCGTAATCTTGGACTTTTTCGATGATCTTTGCAAGGACAAAATAACCAAGGTTTGAATAAACTGATTGGGTACCCGGTTGAAAATGGAGAGGCAACGACATTACATATTTTAAAATATCTCTTGGTTCAGCTTTCTTTTTCAAATTCATGATTTTTGTGACATTCGGTACTCTGTAACCTTTGGAGAGATACAGATCGTTAAGAAGTGGGTCAAACAGTGGAGGCTTGTTAAAGTTCCATCCCGCAGCATGACGAAGCAGATCATCGACTGTGATGTCAAAGAGTCTCTTGTCTGGGCGGTGTGAACCCCAGGGACTTAGATTACTCAAAATACCATATTTACCAAACACTTTATTGGTGAGACGCAGTTTTTTCTCTTCAACTAATTTCATAATGGCCACAGCAGTCAGGGACTTTGAAATGCTACTAGGCTGGAATAAAGTTTCAGGGGTTACTTTTCGCTCATCTGCAGTTCTTCCATAGCCTTGGGCATAGACAAGCTTTCCATCGCGCAGCAGACCAACTGCAGCACCCTGGTGCTCCGATCTGCTGAGAAACTGGCTGAAGGGGGCATCAAATTGGGCATTCTTTGGCAAGTGTTCAGCATCAAATCCACCTGAAAGTAAAAAAAAAAAAGAGAGAAGAGTTTAAAATACTAAACAAAAGTAGAAATGGTTACATTTTATGATAGATTCCGTTCTAAAATATCAATATTAAATTCTGAATAATCATTTTCTTTAACATCGGTCCATGTTGTTAAGAAGAAAAAAATTGTAATCCAGTTTAATTTATTTACAAATACAATTGTTCCCGCTCAGAATATTTTTTGCAGGCAAGCTATCTTTTCTTTTCTGCAGCAAATGTAAATTACAAATGGCAGCCATTTTTTTTTTATATCAGTAGCAAATTTTGCTATTATTACAGAATACCGATACATGCTTTCGTTTATTAATATAAAATAACTTAAAAATTGATATTTTCTTTCAAATAGAAACTGCCGTGAAAAGAAATACGTAATATCTAAAAACTTTTAAATAACATGACACATCATTCATATCTTGATTTCTAAGTATAATTCAAATGATGTAAGAGAGATAACTCATATTTTAACTTGAACATTATAATAGAAGTTATCTACCTTACTTAAGCATTTCTTTTCCCATCTCTTCTGTATATTAATACTATTCTGTAACCAATTCACGTGTTGATGTATGCGTGTTTCTCGCTTATATTTCACAAAGTCAGACGATATTACGATGTCATGATATACCCCCTCTCTCTCCTTCCCTCCTCTCTTTTATTATTTACATCATTCCATTCCTTTCGCCACTTCTCTTGTCATTAGTCCTTTATTTACATTATTCTCCCTTCCTCTCACCATTCATGTACAGGTGAAAAGTGTGCACAGTGACAAGCAAGCCAGATAAGAGGTATCTGCCTCCCTCCCACTGTGGAAAGATGTGGCACAAGGTCGGAAGGTGGTTATGGTTGGCCAGCAAAGAGATAGCGCACTCTGGCTCTGTAAAAAATGCCTGAGCAGCCCCATCGGCATTCCCCTGTAGGGACGCCTTAGGAGATAGGTCATAAACCGACCCCTTCTCCAAATGAGAAGGTAAAACCTAAGAGAGTGAACCTCCTAGAACTACCCAAAACAAATACCTCAGCCCAACAGAGCAGGGCCAGAAGAAACCACAACGGCCCACCCTCTCACTGATTGTTGAGGATATATCCTCGACTGGTATTAATGTATCTGAATAAAAATTCTGAGCTCTGATAGCAGCACGGTATCAAATTGAAAGATAAATTTAGAATGCTAAAACCTACACAATCGAAAAATGGTCTCAAATCCACGGTCTACTTTTTCTTTCTTCATGTACATTAATTATTAATCATAATTAATTTTTAAAAAGACAATTTTTCTTTTTAATTTCATTTATTTAAAATCAATGAGAGTGGAAAACAATTTTTTTTAGTTATTGTTTAGCTCCTTAACATTAAAAGACTTAAGGTGATTATATTATTACAATGAAATGATATTAATTACTACAATGCACAGATCTTTAAAAAAAAAAAAAGAAAGATAGTTAAGATTAATCTAGTCGAATTTAAATATCATTTTAGTTAATGTAATGGTCTCAAATCCAAACTTTTCTTTCATTGTAACAATATAATCATCTTTTAAGGAGTTAAACAATAACTACAAAAAATCGTTTTCCACTCTCGTTAATTTCAATTAAATGAAAAATCAAAAGAAAAATTGTCTTCTTAAAAATCAATTATAATTAATAATTAATTTACATGAAGAAAGAAAAGGTAGACCGTGGATTTGAGACCATTTTTTTTCGATTGTGTAGATTTTAGTCACATTTGTTTTTATTTTTATTTTGTTTGTCTAGTATTTTTAATAAATTGAATGCCTTGACGAGAAGAGTATGATGGAAAAATTCATATTTGTTGTGGAAAGTAAATGCCCTTTCATTGGTAGTCCTGGATTTATTGAAAAACTGACCAAACATATTTGGACCCCTCTAAAGTCCAACCTTTCCTCACCGTGGTAAGAGCGGTGGCAATGTAGTAGTGTCAGAGCTATGACATCTGGAACTCCAGTTCTTGTCAGGGCCACCCATGACAAACAGGTTTGGCACCAAGCAGTATTAGAGCCGCAACTTGGTTAACAGGGCTCTGGTGAAAATCCAAGAAGAGTCGGCATCAGGATCCGTCATCCTCTGGTCTTCTTTGCCTCTGGGTGGCATATAAAGATGTGCCAGGTTCAGAACCGCAAATAAATAGAACGAAAGCGGCAAGATTGATTCTGTGCAATTCTTTTTATGTGTTCTGGGCTAAACTTTCCCCGATTTTGCATGGAACCACTGAACCTTAATGCCCTCGGTTCATAGATAAAAAAGCTGCAAGTTAACGACTAGCTGTAACCAACGAGGAGGACTTCATGTAGACCAGACAATCCTGAGGCACGATCATCGTGAGCTCCATGCAGAAGTTCGACTCGCTTAACAGACAAAAAAAAAAAAGCATATTCGGAGTCTGTTGCAGCTTCATTCATTCTATGTTGAATTATTCCATCAAGTTTGTTATTTCCAACGGGTGTGGTAGACTTGTTTAATGTAATCTTATGGAGGCAAATATGATTCGTGCATTTCATGTCTTGTTAGAAAAGAAAAGAAAAACATAAGAACTAAATAATCCCGCACATGCGAACAATTATGATCGTTATCTAACATAGGAATGTTGTAGAACTGAAACCCTGAATTCTCAGAAATTCTGATCTGACAGGTTGAAGATAGAAAACACATTTCCAGACACGGCTCAGTGATTAATGTAATGACTAAACCCTCCGGGCCTAAACAGTTTGTCTAGTATATTATATATATATTGAGCTTTGTTTTTATCCTGATAGTCTACTGGTTGAAGATATTATTTATATCTTTAAAGTATTATCTTACACACTCTCTCTCTCTCTCTCTCTCTCTCTCTCTCTCATATATATATATATATATATATATATATATTCATCTTCATCTTCATCGACATGGTACAGACAATATATTTTCTTTCTTTTTTTTAAGCGACATGTTGTCACTTATTCTTCTGTTCTTATTGAAGTTTGGTGTGTAATATCCGATTAAAAGTGGTGTGTGCCTTGGTACGCACGTATATGTTATGAACAAAATATTTCCACTGCTTGAATGTATTTTAAATTCGTAATTTTTAAAGCGATGGGCCCGAATTCTAATATATTAAATAGTTCTTAATGCCAATACATAGTTCAAGCAAAATAAATCGTTTTGGATTTTTAATAATCTAACGCTATTGATAATGTTTAACCATCCATTTATTTATTTTTTTATGATCGCTTATATTTGAATTCATGTTTTGAAAGATGACGTAAATCATAAATCGATAACGTCACGTCAAAGTTATACTTATTTTGTTAAGGCAATGTTTTAAGATCTATTTATAAGAAAATCTAAATAGCTCAGTTCGTAGAACGTCAGATGAAGATCTCAAGGTTTCGGTTTCGATTTCCGGTCACGGCATCCGTTCTATTTGTTGAGTGTTTAGTATTAATGCAATATTTTCCCTTTCTAAAATAAGTTAGTCCTTGTTTACTTGCCATTCCATGAGTACAGAGTTAGACACAAGGTTGGTTTTTAATATGGAGAAAATCCAGCTCCCCACAAAGAAGCACTCTGGATTGGGACAAAAATAAAAAATTGCCTCAGTCTAGTCCGAGGACAGAAAAGATGAAGTATAGTATCAGAACTGATACTACACTTATTACTCAAATATAAATACTGCAGCTGAACCAGTGTTCAAGCCCGGATTTCAAATTCAATTTCTTGGGAGGCAAACCCTCTCCTGTCGGAGGTCTGGTGTAACACGTTTACCTGCCTCAATCCATTCGTTTGGCCTTGTGTTATATTTATCTGCAGTTTCCATGACTATCCACCAGAAATAAACAATTTATAAGTTTTAATCTTCAAAACAATTTGAAGATGACAAAAAAAAAAAGAAAAAGAAAACAGACTGATTTTTGTAGGCCTTTAAGTTGGGATCAAACTGCAGTATCTGTTTTGTTCTCAGTCAGAGGACAAAAGATTCTGCTTGAATAGGGCAATTTTAATTTTAGTCTCATCCAGAGTACCCCTTTTAGGGGAGATGGATAAATCCCACATAAAAACTGATCTCGTATCTGACAGTCCTCGTGGGGAGGCAAGTAAAAAGGTACAGTTTATATCAATATCTATATTTATTTATTTATTTCATCTTACTTCAGTGTAAAGTTTCAGAAATCAAGGGGCCTCTTCTTCGGGGTAACACTTGATCTCTATATGAGATACATAGATATCCGAGTGTTCAACTAAAGTTATCCTTTACCTCTTAAACGTTGTGTTAGTAAAGAAGTGAAGAACATTTTTTCCATCTCCCCAATTGACCAGTTAACCATGTTATAGTATATCTTTCTTGTTGCTTCTTGGTCTTACTGATTCCAGGACAAGAATTCATCTAGTCTGGTAGAGTATCCAGCTTAGTGCTGTTACTTGAGGTAACACCACTAGGAAAAAGTGCACCATTCCTCGTATGAGCCAGTGTATAGCCGTGTCGAGGGGATGTTATTTGGGCTTTGAATACTATGTTATTTTAAATATTTGGTCAGGGTTTACTTGTACGGTGAAGTATCCTCATGTCAAGTTGTCCTGGCAAACCCTTGTACAGAGAGATCAAAGACACTCGAGGATGCTGTCTTGTAGGTAATTCAAACTCTCCTGTACTTACCTGTATAACCAATGCAATTCTTACTGAAACCAAGTTTGACCAAAAATTGCATTGATTATAGATATCTCAGAAACAGGGGTTTTATTCGAAAACCCTCAATTTTCATCTTTTACAAAACTACTTACGTTATAATTCTTACTAACTGTGCCTGCGAAAATTACTAATTGTTAGTTAATCAACGTCTGTTTCCCTACAGCCTTTTCTCTATATACTTTAAAATATAACTTAGTTCTGAGATTGAGTCATGTTTGAAAAAAAATGTCTTAATTGTTCAAATTAGCCATAATTTATAATTAACTGAACAAATAACCCATCTTTCTCTTAGCTATTTATGTATTTCTCTCGCCTCCCACCCCTCTCAGTCTACGTTGATTTAACCACTCACAACCAATTTCTTAATGTCTCTGTGAGCATTTAGAGAAAGAGTGATTCTCTTTTATCAGCGTAATCGTCTAATTTACATATGTGTGTCTGTACACACCAGAAACACATATGTAAATTAGATGGCAAAATAATAAGTCTCTTTAATTCTATACAAGAATAATAATATATTTATATAATAATAATATAATATATAATAATACATTCGGCAATACCTGGTGTGGCATTCGCTCTGGGTGGTCATCCATCCGGCTTCCACCGAAAGACAAAGTTTCTAGGCAATATCAAATTCACATGCAGTCCCCAGTCACATGCATATTTCGGTCAGGGGAGATGACATACAACGCCTAGTATTCCCAAATGGTTGCCCATCTGGTACTGACCAAGCTCAATGTTGCTTAACTTCGGTGATCTAACGAGAACTGGTGTGTCAACATGATTATGCCATATCATAATGATATAAGGATAATAATAAGGATTATATAGAAGTAAAGAGACTCATTTTTAATTATGCAAGAAGAAAGTCGTAATAGATATGTCAGTTTATGAATTAGATTAGAATTATTAGAATTATTATTATTATTATTATTATATTATTATTATTTTTATTTTTCGTCTTCTTGTCTCATGCAGATGTTAGACATTTCGTGAATGACTTCCAATTTTTATTGTCTGTTGCCATTTCGCTTGTGTCACAGGCGAGGATTAGGCCATCATCATTGATCCCCTCCATGTCTTAAGCGGCCTACCACGTGGCTTTGAGCCATTGACATCAATGTGGAACATATTTTGGAGCGTTTTCAATGACCGACAGTGGATGATGTGCCCGTACCAGTTTAGACGTTGTTGTGCGAAATACTTTTTCATGGAGGCCTTTAGAGTGAAAGAGGCAATGTATTGTATGCTGCCACTCTCGCATACAATCGGATCCTGCATTTTGTAAAATTGTCGATAGCTGCCTGAAGACTGGTGGACATACGTTGTCTTATAGTTGTGTTGGTTCGCCCACTGGAATCAATTGTGCTACCTAGGTGAATTTGTTGATACTTTCTGTAACAATTTCTTTTTCCATGAGAATCGGATTTCCATATGTGCTGCAAATAGAATTTAGCTGCATCTGCTACATGTAGAACTGGCAGGTTGGAGCACCTTTCTGTACAATAGTGGTAGTGGTTTTGACCCAACAGGTCACTGTTAGTCTTGTACATTCATAAGTATGTAACGCGAGACTGGTATTAATATATAGATAATCCTTTTTGCATATAATGTCCATGACTCAAACTAGATTTTAATGCCTGAGATTAGTAATTATATTACCTCCAACTTGAACTATCTCAGTTACTAGTTCTAATCCCAAAAGGAAAAATGCCGCATTTATTTATTACACATTTTAATTAATACCAATTTTCTGCATGACAGCAATGAGTTGGTACATAAGTAGGGAAAATAATAATAATAAACGATAATAATACATTTTGTGTGTCTGTTTATATAATAATAAAGCTAATAGCTACATTGGTTTTACTACCATTACCCTTTTCCATGGGTATACCATGCACCTGGTAAATTCTAATATAATTTACCAGCATTTAAAAAACATAACTACCTCCTCTTTGATTTAAGACAAATTTAAGTTAATAACACATTCCGAAACTAATTTTTAAAAAATACTACAACCTACAATAAATAACATTACATACGAAACCAGTAGAAATATTTAAAAATGTTTAACTTAAATACAATCTATCCCGAGATGCTAATTCTGTCGTCTCATAATATAAATTGTAAAGCACTTTCTGGAACTTCTCCGCTATTTTGTTTACATTTAACGACTTCACATACTGCGTTCTCAGCTGTTTTTTTAAAATTCTCTTCTTTTTTCTCCAGTTGTTTGTTCATTGATTTTGTCATCTGAACATGATTCAACGAAGAATCAAAAGTACTTGTGGTACATATGCAACATTTGTCTTTTTGATTTTGAAACTAAAAAAATTATTATGAAAATCCAAAAAAAACATGGTATAATTAAGCAGAAAATATGTTGGGTTTAACAATGTTTGCTTAAATGAAAGACGTCTGCCTAAATACACACAGTTCAAATTACATGACCCTGCAGCACAACACGAGACTATTACATGGGGCTTCAGAGTCAATTTGATTAAAAAGCATATTACCATCGCCCATAAATGAATTCAGAAATATATTGTTGAACTTAATGAACTTGAAAGTAAGCTGAAGGACTTTATCACCAATGACCAATATACTGAACTCCAACAACGATTTGTGAATACCATTAATAATTACGAACACTCATACAGAATAATTATCAAAGAAAAATTAAACTCGATATACAAAGGATCTATTTTATTACCCAACCACACGCAACACTAAATTAATATATCTGACCACGAACTTACAAAACATTAAAAAAAAACATTCCTAAATCTTGGATCTAATTGCCACTTTTTTAATAGATTTAACTATCAGAACAAAATAATAGAAATAGAAATATTATATGAAAATGTAGTTAAACTAGAAATAGAAAATAAAATTAAAACACATCCTGACATACGTGATCTAAAAGCTGAAGCTATAAAAATTCGACACAATAAAAAACAATGATCCATTTCACTATTAACTCCCAATTTTAAAAAAAAGCTGCTCATGAACTCCATAAGCATCCAAAAATCATCTTAAAAAAGCGGACAAAACAAATGTATTTGCAGTACTTAATAAATCTACAAATAATTCTTGATGACCTCACTAAATTAAAAACAGTCACAATAATCCAACTAATATATTAAATCACAAGTTAACACTTATCACTGCTAATAACGTACGAATAGATAATTATCAACTTTTCATAATAATCAGGGATTACAAACCTGGTTATTTACATGGAACAGTTAAGATACATAAACCCACTTCTCTCCGGCCTACCATATACCAAATTACTCCC
Organism: Sepiola atlantica; assembly: GCA_963556195.1. Classification (NCBI taxonomy): domain Eukaryota; kingdom Metazoa; phylum Mollusca; class Cephalopoda; order Sepiida; family Sepiolidae; genus Sepiola; species Sepiola atlantica. The sequence goes on from OY744519.1 coordinate 74,098,254, forward strand.
ATATATTCATTAACAAAAATCCTAAATTAACTTATCAACCCATATCTACCCAGCAAGTATAGCATTATGTCCACACAATGACTACTACAAATTCTACAAACTAAACAACCGAACAATAAAATCATTGCCCTCTTGATGCATAAATTGTATTACCCAATATACCCGTTAAAGAACAAATTGATATAATTATCAATAATATATACAATAACTAGTCTGTCTCCACTTAAAATCAATAAAAAATACTAAAAAAAAGTTACTCTTAATTTGCATCACTGAAGTACGGAAGGAAACATTTACAAACAAATTTACTGTGTTTCGATGGGCTTGGTTTTCGAACTGACTTTTAGCAACTTTTATATGGCAAACCTAGAAAACAAAATATTTAATAACACTATAAAACCCTCTATTTACGTATTCTATGACGATGAGATTCTTATTTTAATCGACAATAATGATCAAATACACAAACTACAGGACCTTTTTAAAAAACGTGTTCTTAAATTCACTAAACGTAAAATGATAAAATCACATTCCTTGATGTTCTCATTGACACCTTTAATAATACGTTTAACACTTCTAATAAACTTCAAGTGTAAACTTCACTCTCTTAAATTTAAAAAAAAGCAATATCCCATCGCTACAAAATAGCCAAAATCTACTAAACTGTGCAAGACTAATCTCCTCCATCAAAAAACACGATTTATTGAATTACAAAATATAAAACAAGTCCTTATTAATAACGAATTCCCTAACTATATCGTTAACGAACAAATCAGATTAATGATTCGAAAAGATACTAATAATAATAATAACATTCAGCATAATAACTATCTCTATTAACCTATACCATTGCAATCAAATGCAACCAAACTTTAGATTAGATGAAAAAGCCTTTAAAATATTGTACACCGATATATATGTTCTACTGATAGCAATAATAAAGTAAGAATAATTATTTACAAGATCCATTATCTTTTAAGATCCAAAATCTTGTAGTAACAAAAACATCAGAAAGAACAAATGTTATCTATAAATTCCAATGATTTTTTTAGAGTATGCAACTCATAATAATAATAATAATAATAATAATAATAATAATAATAATAATAATAATAATAATAATAATAATAATAATAATAATAATAACAATAATAAAGCTAATAGCTACATTAGTCTTACTACCACTACCATTTCCCGTAGGCTCACTATGCATCTGGTAAATTCTAGTACAGTTTACCAGCATTAAAAAACATAACTGCCCCACCCTTCTGATTTAAAAGAAATTTTGGTTAACAACACGAAATATTACATTCCGAAACTAATTTAAAACAATTAAAAATACTTGAAGCTATCGTTATTAAAACCTAGTAACCTACAATAAATAACATTACATGCAAATTAGTAACAATATTTTAAAATGTTTAAGGCAAATACAATTTATCCTGGTACGCTAATTCTATTGTCCCGGAATATAAATTGTTAAGCACTTTTTGGAACTCCACCATTTTGCTGTTTATGTTTAATGGCGTTTCTGGCTGTTTTTTTTTTTAATTCTCTTCTTTTTTCTCCAGCTTTTTGTTCATTATGTTTGTCACCTGAAGATGATTCAACGAAGAATCGAAAGTACTTGTCATACATATGGAACATTTATAAATCTTTTTGATTTTTAAACTAAAAATATTAAGAAAATAATTTTAAAAAAAAAGTATAATCAAGTAGGACATTTTGTTGTGTTTAACAATGTTTGCTTAAATACAGTTAGGTATGCGTATATCTTTAAATATTTCTATGTATGGGCATCACTCCAAAACTAATTAACCAATCATTACGAATTTTGGAACACAGCTTCTTGGTGTAAGGGGTCGTAATGTGGGCTATATTTAGTTTAATTTAGTTATATGCAGACGGGGGAATCCAACCTTCTCGCTTTTTTCTTTTCTCAGTGGCAGCTTGCCTTGTTTGGGGTGAACTACGTTTAAAAAAAAAAGGAGGTGGAAGCCTTTAAAGTAAATTCAGATACTTCTGATTTTTTGTGAAATTTTAATAATAGGTATTAGATATCAATTAATATTCCCCAAATTTCAGTTCCTTTAAAGTATTCTAAAGGGCTTTTAAGGGGCATAATATGGGTACAAATATTTCAGATTTGCATTAAATTTGACCCATAGTCATTAGACACCAATTAAGCAACATTCTCTGATTTTTTATTTCTTCTTAAGACCCCCCCCCCTTAAGCTTAAGGATTAAATTTTAGACATTTTTTAGAATCAAAATGATGTAATGTTTTTTTTTATCAAAATAAAAATAAGGATTCTAGACATAAGGTTTATTAGCATTATATCTCAGTGTTAATCTTCGTAAGGGGACATAAAAGTGATGCAAAACTCTTCTGTTTGGGGCAATTAATTTTACTAGTCCTGAGAATGATTTTTTTTAATAAATAAATATTTTATACTAAAACTGAGTGAATCAATGCTGCTTCAACAACCAACAATTTCTCCGTTATCCTACCACAATGGTGTCCACTTTGAACTCCGCAAACCACTCCCTTCCTAATTTCCCATTGTGGACTGAAACCACACTTCATTACCCCATCTCATGTCCGGGACATCATAAAAAACCTTGACATTTCCAAAGCATCTTATACCAGTAACTGTAATAAAGAAATGTTCTGCTGAACTGGCCCCTGTCCTCTCCAAACTCTACAACAAAAGTCCTTGCCAACTTGCTTCTCTAATAGCTTGAAAATTTCCTCTGTGGTACCAGTCTTCAAGAATTCTGGAGATAGAACTGACCCTCAGAATTATCACCCTCCTCAGTCTACTCACACTCTTTACTAAAATCTTTGAATTCTTAATCAATCTAGCGATAGTCCGTCACCTTGTTAATGCTAAACTTCTTTCTGACCATCAGTATGGATTTAGGCAAGCATGGTCTACTGCGGATATCCTAACGGTCATTTCTGAACGCATACACAATACACTGGACAAGGTAGGTAACATTTAATGATGCTAAGACAAAGCTCCTTTTCTTTCAACAACTGCAAGAAACCTTTGCCATGGCAAATAACACCCTACCTGAGAGTCCAACGTTCAAACTCCTCAGCCTAACATTCACAGGTAACATGAATTGGAACAGATACATAGAAGATATTGCTAAGGCTGCTGCCAAGAAAGTGGTATACCTCTATCATGCTAGAAAACTTCTCACACCTGACAGTATTCTATATCTCTACAAAGCCACCATCCGCCCATGTATGGAGTATTGTTGTCACATCTGGGCTGGTGTACCATCCACTAGTCTCTCTCTCTTAGATTAGGTCCAAAAAAGAGTCTTTAACCTAATAGATCCCTCACTATCCACCAAGCTCCAGCCCCTGTCCCATCGCCACAATATTGCATCCTTGTGCTTGTTTTACAAGTACTTCAATGGAATGTTCTCCGATGAACTTGCTGCTCTGGTGCCCCCTCGACGTAAATACACTCGACCAACCCGACAATCAGCTAAATACCATCCATTCACTGTGGAGGTCTCCAGATGCCGGAGAGCCAATAGCTTATTTCCTCGAGCTGTCGGCCTTTGAAACTCCCTCTCTGCTCCCCTGACTATACCGACATGCAGAAATTTAAAACTAATGTGAACAAGCATTTTGCTGCACGGCTCCCAATTTAGGATGACCCCCAAAACTTTCACCCTAATTCTCAGTAGCCTCTTATGTCTACAGTGGCAACTTGCCTTGTTTGGGGTGAACTAAGTTAAAAAAAAAAAAAAAAAAAAAGTAGGATCTAATTATAGTACAACATTGATCCCTTCCTCTTAAAAAATAGGCCTAAAGTCACTGCTCTTTATTTTGTAACACATCATATGCAAATTGTTAAAATGTCAACCACTTAAACAAAACAAAAGAACGAATGAAAAATCCCAGAAATGTCTTTTTTAACAAAAAGCAGATGTGAAAATAGACAAATTTTGTCTAGACGGTAAGAGGGCTGAGAAGCAAAGTGGTGACCTTATGCATTTTCAGATATTGAGGAATGTTCCTGAAGAATTGTTTTCCATCAACTAATCTATTCTTTAAGAATACTAAAAAAGAAGAACCGCCTTCTTGGTTTAATATTTATAAAAAAGATGGTTAATACATACAAAGGGATTAATTATTTATCATTGATTTTATCGATTACTAATGGAGATTTGGCTGTCTGAAGCCGAAACGATACTATTACAATATACTATTATACAATACTATATCAATTGTACTATCTTTTAATGCTCAATTCACTTTACTATTTCAGACGAATGTACTATCTTTCAATACTCAGTTCATGGTGGGGGTGTAGTGTAGTATCTATTCTATTGTCATGAGACTATTCTCCAACCAGGCATTACCCCCTCCATTAGGAGGCGTAGCATACATCAACAAGAAATTGTCACAATAGGCTGTTCATTAGCAAACTCAACACTTAAATTATATATACTAGCAACATTTTTTCTAGTATCATAATAGTTTTTCAGTACTCATCGTAAATAAAAGTTTGTCACAACAAGGTATAAATATGTTCAAAATAAAAATAAAAACCGTGGTCCTTCCCCTCCTATTCACTTTCTGCAACCCAATGCATATTTTATTACATTTTTATTTCAGCCCCTACGATATTGTAATATATATCTAATATATAAAAAAAATGTCAATCGGATTTCTCAGCAACAGACGTAAATACCATTGGATCTGTCAAACCAATATTTCATTATACCTGACAAGTGAAGTAGAGGATTTTTAAATCCATGGTATTCGCATAATAAAAAGAGAATTCAACCATTTTTTCATCGAATATATATTCTATCCAGACTGATAATTCTTTTAATAGACGAAACTGCAGGAGATTCACCGTTTACTTACATTGGAAAAAGCAATAAATACGATTAGTCGATGACATCACTCCATTTTTTATAATTAGGAATTTTTTGCAAATGGCTTCCACAACAGAACGTCTATGTAAGTACTTATTTACATATTTCGCATCATTTAAATCTTAGTTTATTTTTATTATTATATAATATTAAATAATGGAGGTATCGATGTGCCGGCGTTGCCTGAGAAAAGTGACTAACATCTATAGTATAAATGTGTCATCGTCATCTCTGTGAAGATGCAATTGAAATAAAAAATCTCTTACAAAGATCAAACACAACTTTACAAGAAATCCAATGGTGATATTAGTTTTGTATTAAGGTTCTTTTTACAACAATATTGTGGGGTTTGCGTTGCACCGTACATCCATAAACAGCAAAAGCGACATTTTATTGTCTTTTAATTGAAACTTATAGAAAGTAAAAAATATAAGAAAATAAATGATAATATGGGGTCGGGGTTGGGAACAGGAGTACACAAAGTTCTAACGCCGGTAGGTGCCAGCTAGTAATCTATATACTTCTTTGTTACAGCACTCTTTAAACCAAACGGAATTTCCATGAACACATTGCTACAGGACCGCTTCCTTGCACGCTATAACACAGTCGCCTTCAAGTCCAATATCAACAAATACTTGTCGAGCCATCCTCTTAAGTAATCAAATTTTGTCCATTCCATTCATCGTTTTCAATCTTCTCATAGTATTGTTCATCATCAAACTAACAATTTCATTAATCCTTATCCTCGCATGGCTCTTGGCCTTAGTAAGTGGTGACTCATTAGTATATAAAAAAGATCATTTAGTTCTTTTTGTTTTCCAAGTATTTATTTTTGTCTTGTCTCTCTTGACTTTCTATCACAAATATCAGCTTAGAAACTATTGAGATCCACTATTTGTTTATTCTTAGTGTATACGTTCTATCTCTTGTTCACCGATTTTTATTTCTTCTATGTGAAAATCTGTGAAGCGAATTGTATGTTTGTTTGCAAAATGAAGTGAATTTTCTTTTATGGAAATCGCTCCGGACAAGGCATGAAGCCACTTGGTATAAAGAGCTAAGAAAAATACTTCAAGGTCAATAACTAGTCAACGATAAGTGTTAGATGGACATATTCCAACCTAGAAAACAGCAATTCTTTCCCTTTTGTCAGAAACATCGCTTATCGAATTTGAGGAATAAAGGACAAAATAAGGGAAGCGAGAGTTACGAGGCGGACGAAACTAAACCCAAAGGTCAACTTTCTACTCTCTTTTGCTGGTTCTTGTTTGAAGAATGTTAGAAAGATAAGCTGAAAACAAAATGTAATGAAGAGAATGCTATAAAATTATTAAGATATTCAGTCATCTTCTTTTGAACAGGCCGCATTTGTAACAATGTCTGTGATGCATTGAGAAAGAACCAATCATAGGCTGCCTAGCAAAACCAGCTTGATCGAAGAATATGCATGGGTTTGACAATTCTTTCTCTTTTTTCCTGATAAGCCGAAGAAATGGATGCAGACATTTTGTTCCTTCCACTACTATGTCTCGACACACACGTGGAGGTTTGTCAGCAGAAAAAGCAGCAAGAAAGAAAAACGGATAATCCCAAAACAATATATATATATATATCTTCACAGAATTATAGAAAGAACTGTTACTTGGACGAAAATATCACCATCACAAGGTAAGTCTTGCAATACCAATTATTTGCAACACAACACATCTTTTTCTCTCTCTCTTTTCTTCATTTTTCTCCTGTATATCTTATATATAGCTGTCCCAATTTAAAAGTTGTTTTGTGTTCTTTTCACTTACAACCGTCACACTTATTATTATCCCATATAGAATTTTTAAAACTTCATTGAGCGAAATCCCAACAATATACAAGATGGATAAATAATGTATGTATTCAAGTTATAATACAAGAAATGTCTTGCAAATAAAGTGTGTTTTCAACTCAATGAAACAATATGTATCTGATACTGTCCATTTAAGTATGATAGCATGTGTGAAAGAACTTATTTGATACTGTGTTTATATTTCCGTTTAGCATGAAATAACTTTTTTACGTCATTGGAACAGCTCAGTAAATAATTCATGTCCGAACAAAAACTAAATTCAAAAGAAGACCAAATTGAGCTTTTTGTTTTTATCCTGCTTGTGATTGGTCAAAGAGAATTGTCTTACCCAATCAAATGGGGCTATTTTGGAAGATTATTGGACATGGGCCACTCGTCCCATGCTTTAACCAGACTCAATTCTCATCTGTAGATGGCAATGGCGACGGGTTGTTGGCTTATCTGTCCGCCATCTTTAATTCAAAGGGTTTCTTGTTGATAACGCTGGGAAAAGAAAAACTGTCCGAAAAAAAACAAAAAAAACACAGAACGCCACGAATAGATTCACACAGTTTGTTGGCTTCTCCGGAAAAGTCCATTTCTGTGGTTTTAAGAACCCAAGAGGGTGAGATAGATGCCTGCCAGCAGCTTAGACATCAGCCGCTGGATGACAGACGTCCGACACATACAAAATACCCAACTCAAAAGATTGAGTTAATTGAAAAATGAAAGTCACCTGACGCATGACGTCACCTTCTCTTTTCACAGTGGCCGGTTGGGCAACTCATGCTCCTCCACATATTATTCAAAAACACAAGGGAGGTAATTTATCAATGTATTCCTTTATTTTATATCTGAAGTGACGTGAAATAGGCTTCTTTTGGTATCTTCTGGACTGGTTCTTATGCTGGTCAGAACTTCGTCTAGTGGATAATCTTAATGAGGATCTTTTTCATGACCGGTTCATTGTTGTAGAAAATAAAACACATGAAGACATTGTTGTTATACGTGTTACACATACTGTCACCCACTATGTCGGATAGAGAGAGAAAGGGAGGGTGAAAGAGAGAGAGAGAGAGAGAGAGAGAGATCTATTATGACATCAAAATGTATTCTAACTTTGTAAAATCCTTTGACTTTGTAGTCCTTATAAAACACATGATTATCAACAAATGTCCAAGTTAAGAATTTATATATTTAATAATATATGCAACAAATACTGAACTAATGGGTCACGAATGATCTATTATTTTCTTAAGAAAGGAAAGTATCATCTAAGACATGTGGTGACTCTTATATTGAATATACAAAAAGAAAGCTGAAGCGCAAAGCCTAAACTGTTGGGGAGGGGGGTATCATCTCTCAGCACGTATCTATCGCATCTATGCCATATATTGTTCGTCTTTGCTTCCCTGTGACTGACCATCTCTTCAAAACTAATCCCTTAATTCTAGCAAACACATACTTTAATTTTATGAAAACTCTTTCTAATCCAATTTCTCACATCTCACTTTTGACTTCTGATGCTTGATGAGTCACACTAAACACTGATTTTACAATAGTTGTCTATTAACCATTTCGACAATAACAGCACTGAACACCTTTTTTTATCTCCATATGTCTAACACACGTGGACATGCCTACAAAATAGGAAAATGAGCACCCATCAAGTTTGGAAATATTTTTTATCACGCACAGAATTGCTAAAGCATGGAACAAACTGCCTGCATCAGGCGTTGGCTGCCGAGACACTGCATTCTTTAAAACCTTCATGCTTCCTGAAATTTGACCAAACTACACCTAATGCCCCCACTCCATACACATGAATATTATGGCTCCTACACTGTTCATTTCCCTTACAATTGTACATTATCCTATGTATTATACATGCGTGTTCCGGATTCATCAGTTTTGAAATGTACTTTGTAAATATGTTTATGTTAAAAGCAAGTAAGGAACACTAATAGCTAAGGTGAATAACTGTTATTCTTTTGGTTAGCTTTATTTCTCTTAGTGAATTTTCTTTAAAGGTGATTATTTAAGAATATCTATGTATTACCACACTGCCGGACCGGATTAAGTATTATTTTTTAAATAACGTGTAGCGAAGTATGTTAGTTTATAAAACGCTCATGCTTCTTGAAATTTGCTCAAACTACACCTGATGTCTCCTCTTCTTTATATACATACACACATTTATACCATGACTCATACACTATTTATTTCCCTGTCAATTGTACATTATCCTATGTACTACATCGGTAGTGATCAAATGGAAAGATACACAGACACCCACGCATATTTCGTCATTATGTTTATTTATAAAGCATTTCTTTTCTTGAAGATAAACGTTTTTCATTTTGTTTTCTTTTTGTTTACTGAATCTCAGTTTTTTGTCTGTTCAAAGAAAATTAAATTAAATAAAATTTGACCAAAAAATTGGCTAAAAAAAAACAAAAAGCAAAATTACCAGGAAGATGTTTTTATGATTATACTTTTTAACTATGAACTTTTCTTTCTATGAAAATCAAGATTAGGTAAAATCGTAGCTTCTCTCTGCTCATGTTTCAGATGAAGATTTAGTTCAAAAGGTCAGCACGTACTCACAAAGAGATTAACTTTTAACTTTTTATCTAAAGACTCAATTTGAAGAACATTTTCGAGTCAAAACAAATGTAGCAATGTTTAGATGTGGGTGTGTAAAAATAAGGTTAGATTCGGAAATTTTCCACGTACGGTTAAAATTAAGTGAATGGAAAATTCCAATAGAAGTCAAGAGTAGAGCTAGAGATACGTGTACAAGAAGTGGAATCATGGGCGGAACACCGAAATGACACGTAGGGAGGAATGGAAGAAAGTTTTTCTCTTTGGCAGATAAGCTGATGGTGGTCAGTAACAGTTTTTTTCAGAGCTGTTTTTATTCCCCCCCCCCACCACCACCACCACCACCTGCAGATGAAGAGCGTTGGAAAGCTTACGCGTAACCCTACAGTGATGTGAGAGAATAAAAGAATAAAACACTGAGGAATATGAGCCACTGAGCAAAAAGGATTAGGTTTAAAAATTGACCTCAGTGGGTAAACGGAAGTCGTGGTATCACATGATTTCTAGAGAAAGGGAATTCTTTATCTTTTCGGCCAAACATTCAAACAAGACAGACACGAAAAAGTCGTAGTCCCCCAAACATACACTGAGGATGGGGGCAGGCATATGATGTTAACTAAATAAAGCTCTGTCCAAGCTCTCTTTCCCCCTCTCTCCCCCCTCTTTCATGCAGTAGCCTATATTTTAAAATTATATCTCCCTTTCTTGTTTCCTGTAATTTTTCACTCTGTCTGAACTAATAAATCTTCCATTGGAATAATCGTCTGCATTTGTGTGAAATTGGTGAGACGACATGGACATCCTGGATTATTGACTGACATGTATAATAATTTATACACGCTACAGAGACTGACATCTTAACAAAAGAAGCAAAGAGCCAACTTACCAGGAAGATGTTCTTTTGATTATACTTTTCAACTATGAACTTTTCGTTTTATGAAAATCGAAACTAAGTAAAATTGTAGCTCCTCTCTGCTCATGTTTCAGACTAGAATTTAGTTCAAAAGGTCAGCAATATACTCACAAAGAGATTAACCTTTAACTCTTGGTCTAAAGACTAAATTTTAAGAACATTTCCAATTCAAAAACCAAAATGGTATAACACCACCCCCACAAAGATTTGTACTTGTAGATAAGTGCAGAAAGTTTAATTGGGAGTGACAGCTTTTGAAGAAAAGGAACCACAACCGTATATTAATTGAACAATTTTATTTATGCAAATAAAAAATTATATACAGAACAGTGGGTGTAAATGGACCTGTTGCACAACAGATAAAAGCGTTGAATAACAATCAGTTCTAAGTGACAGTGTTCTGGAGGTTAAAGGTTCAATACTCATTACAGACGATAATAACTAAGAATAAAAGAACAATTACTTATGCTTCTACCCGTTCTTGGCTGACAGAATGAGAACAATCTATAAACGAAGAAAGACTGGTATAATTTCGGAGTTTTCCCTCTCCTAGACTAGTTGTACAACTAAGACTTGAGAATCTCGTCAACCTTACTATTTAACCCATAGCTGGAGAGAGGATATATGGATTCATACTTTTCCCCCAAGGGTATTAGTTAAAGTACAGAAGGCAAATAATTACAGCTGTTGTTGAAAAATGTGTGAAAACAAGGGAAATAAATAGGTCGTATTTTAAGGACCCTTATTCTACAATTGAACCGGATATCATTCTGAAGTTTAAGCATGTGGGTGGGATGGGGCTAACACCCTAGAGTGATTTCAAGCAAGAGAATTTAAGATCAACAAGCAATAAGGCGCCATTCAGTCTCGAGAGACAATGAACACCCACTTTAAGGCTGCCTGCACGGGGAGGCTATAGTGAAGCAATCTCCAACCGCACCTCTCCTGAATCAACATTGCTTGTATTCAGTGGAAAGAAATCCAGGACGACTAGAGACAATCTTGAAAAATGGCTGGTGTTATTTCTGAGTTTTCCTTCCAGACTAGTTGTACAACCAAGAATTGAGAGTCTTATCTACCTTACTATTTAACCCATAGCTGGAGAGAGAATATATGGATTCATAATTTTCCAAAAGATTTTAGTAAAAGTGCTGCAGTAGCCTCAGCAGAACTCGAACCCGACATGCCAAGCCTACATTACACCACACCACTTCCATCAATAGGATATAGCTGATGAAAACAAAGACAAGTTCATCATCCTCCTATCTAACATCTTTACAAAACGTATTTTTCTGTGATCCTATCTAAGAGTTAAAACTGTATATAGCTATGGTGTTGCGACACCTAGAATTCACACCATCAGCCTAGAACCCTTATCTTGCTCAAAACTTTGACCACCTAAAAACCGCTGAGACGTGCAATCAAGCAAATACACTCCATCAGGCACCTACCATACTCTTGGATTAACTGAAGCTCCAACGTCTAGAAACTGACTCTGTAAACACCCACAAAATCATTACCCATTGCGCCAACAACAATCCTGAGCACCTATTTTAGTTGTTTAGGAGGGTAGTGTAGTATCTGTTCTGTGGTCATGAGGAGAGTAGCCTACGTCAACAAGAAATTGTCACAGTCGGCTGTTCATTAGGAAACTCAACGCTTCATTATATATACTAGCAAAAAAATAATTAATATCATTGCTAGTCTGATTAATTATTAAAAAAATAAATAAATAAACACAGGTGACCAATGAATCATACGAATAACAAAACATTTTTTTCTTTCCTTTTTTAATCACATTTCTTGGTTTGATTACTCGTAAGCTTTCTGCGATAATTATTGCAATTAGTCGTCCAATTTAGCACAGCCGCAATTCAGTTTATATATATATATATATATATATATATTATATATATATATATATATATATATATATATATATATATATATACACTTATTACCGGCTGCAAGTAAACCTAGGCTGCCTTACCTTTCTTTTGTTCTTGGCATACATTACACTGGTTTGGCCCAGCCGATATAAATAACCAGTTTTCAATTATGCCTTCCCACAATGCACTCTGTTTCCTATTCATTGAATCTACTCTATCCCATAGAAAAACATCTCTATTTCAATGGAGAAAAGAAACGATAAAGACACGCATATGCATACATGAATGCTGATTGTAGTTAGAAGGTTGAGGAAGGAATCAGAAGTAATAGAGCAACAAATATTTGTACTACTAAAAACAAACCCTGCTAAATAACAGACTCTAGGGGTTTTTTTCATTGGTCTTTAATTCTAATCTACAAAAGTCTTTAAAAAAATAACATTTTTTAAATCATTGCGGTTTTTTTTTATATTAGAAACGCGGCTCATTGTTCCTATTTACTTGCCTCCCCACGAGAGTTGTAGAGAAAATCCATCTCCCCAAAAAGGGCACTCTCGATGGGGGAAAAAAAAATCAAAATTGCCTCAGTCTAGAAGGATTTCTCCTTCACTGACCGAGGACAGAAAAGATGAAGTGTACTATTAGAACAGATACTACACTTTGAATTATTTATTTGCTATAAGTTACAAAAATATTATGTTACAACTAAGGCACAAGGCCATCAACAGTGTGGGGATAATAGTGGTGGTTGGTCATCCCCTGTCTATCTTACACTGTTCATTCTAATCTTAGCTAGAAAAATTATAGTCACCACAAAATCACATTTACTCTAGGGAGGCATCGTACTTAAAATATCCCTAACGTATTGAAAATATACACCAAAAGACCAAGGCTTTTGGCTAAGATCAAAGTGTAGTATCTGTTCCGATGGGTACTGCACGCCTGTTCTGTGCAGTTCTAGGAGGTCTACCCTCCCAGGCTTTGCCTCCCCTCTTTGGGGAGGAGTAAGTTTATTGCTTACTGTCTGAGGCGCCCCTACCGGGGAATGCCGACGGGGCTGCCCAGGCAATTTTTAAATGGCCAGAGTGCTCACCTCTCGAGTGCTGGCTTTTCAAACCCCACTTTCTCGACCCGATCTTGGGTCACATCTTACTTGTGGGAGTAAGATAAAACTGGCCTTGTGCCTAACTCCTGGGGAGGAGTAAATAAAACACTAAAAGACCAAGGAACTTTCTTATTGTTAGTTTTATGTTAAACTATCAGGGATACCCGTCATCGCTTATGGTCCTAATTTCTGTAAATTACACCCCCCCCCCCCCCCAATAATAGTAAAACTAAGCAATCTGCATAATATTGTAATTTTTAAATGTCTAAATGGAAAAAAATCAGAGTAAAAATAACTATGCCCTGGTTAAGGTTCGAACTCACAACCTATGCCTCTAAGTATAGCATGTTAACCGATTGAACAACACACAAACTCTTCACATCCAATAAACACTACTTAAAACAACTTGTGGTAGAGGAATACACAGAAGCTGAACTGTTTATACTCACACAATCAGTAGGAGCCAGCCACTTGCTGAGTTTATTTAGTGCTTATGCAGTTTATGGACCAGGTTATTTTTTAGATAAGATTTTCAAGTTAAATTCAATTTTTATGATAATTTTGCTTATTAAATTGTTAGGTGAAAGTACAGAATAGCTAATAAAGCCCCCTCTTCTCGTGTTAAGAATGGTTTTCTAAATAATAACGTTATTATTTCAGCCCGGTCAGAAAACGGCATCAGTACCGTTTATTTCAACTGAAATATTCTGTCGTACGAACATTTAAATCCTCTATACCTTCTGATATTAATAAAATGTAAATGATTTAATTCGTACGAATTATGTTACGAATTTATTTAATGTACGTCGATTCCTCTACAGTGTTCTGAAACCTTGATAGAGTAAATAGATGTTTTTTTTCTCTTCAACTAATTCAAAGCAATGTGCAGTCATTGTGCTATCTGTTTTTTAGTTTGTCAAAGACAAAACCAAAGAAACTCTTGAAGTGATATGCAGACGAATACGGTACTAAATAAAGGCTGGAGCAAATTGGATGAAGTTGATCTTTTATGTCCATATATCTATCTATATAAAGTTAGGTATGTGTATATGTTTATATATTTGTATGTACAGGATTCACTCCTAAACTAATTAATCGAGCATTATTAATTTTATAACACAGCTGTAAGGCGTAAGGTGTCCAAATGTGGGCTATATTTAGTTTAATTTAGTTTCATGAAAAGGGGATGAAAAGGAAATGGAAGCTCTTCCTGAAAATTCAAATATCTCTTATTTTTGTGAAATTTTAACAATAGCTATTAGACATAAATTAATAAATATTCCCTAAATGTCAGTTTCTGTTGAATATTTTAACGGGTTCTTGGGGGGGGGGGGATTAATATAGGCACAATCACCCATTTGAAAATTAAAATATCAGATTTGCATTGAATTTGATCCATAGTCATTAGACACCAATAAGCAAAATTCCCTGAATTTCAATTTCTCCTTGACATCTTTGATGCTTAAGCCTTAAATTTGAGATATTTTTAGAATCAAAATCATGTAATGGATTTTGATCAAAATTAGAATAAGGATTCTAGACATACGATTTAGTATAATTATACTTTGATTTTAATCTTTGCAAAGGGACATAAAAGTGGTGCAAAACTTATGTTCGGGCAATTTTAATTTTACTCATCCTGGGACAGGTATTCTTCTAGTTATGCATATACCCAAAGTAGTGGGAACTCCTAACTCCGTAAATGTTTTTAACAGGAGAGTGTGCATACAGAATTCCTCATCAATAATCGGAGTATATTTGTGAATTTTTATTTGGGACCATCGAGAAAACGTGGTTTACCAAGTAGGGAAAAGTCTGTTAAACTATAGTGTCACAAATGCTACTGTCACAAATTTGTGGCAAAAAAAGTTACACAAGTTGGGGGTGAGGGGCCATTACAAACTAAAAGGGGGAGAAAAAAAAAAGAAAGTCCATAAAAACAAACAACCGAGTTATGTGAAAAGTCTGGTTTATCTTAAAAAGTAAATAAAAACTTCCACCCGAAAGTAGATGCTTATGATAAGCCAGAAGATTTTATTTTTAAACTGAAAAACAGAATTGTATTTCTAACGTATCTGGTAGTTATAAGACAAGAAATAAAAGAGTTTGCTTTAAAATACCAAATACTCATTGGTTTGAGAGAACTTAATACGATTACAAAAAAAAAAAAAAAAGAAAAAAAAAGAAGATCTTTGCACGTCACATAATACAGGAGTAATTTTGATCTTATATATAGCTAGAAGAATATCTGTCCAAGGACGGGTAAAATTAATTCCCGGAACACTTTTATGTCCCCTTCTGAAGAGTAAAATCAAGGTATAATAATAATAAACTTCATGTTTAGAATCCTTATTCTAATTTTGATCAAAATCTATTACATGATTTTGATTCTAGAAAATGTCTAAAACTTAAGACTTAAGCATAAGGGGTCTTAAAAAGAAATTAAATTTCAGGAAATCTTACTTAATTGGTGTCTAATGACGATGGATCAAATTCAATGCAAATTTGAAATATTTGAATTTTCAAATTGGAGATTGTGCTATTTTATGCCCCCCCCCCCACTAAAACCTTTTAAATTTACTCCAAAGAAACTGAAGTTTGAGGAACATTTATTAATTTTCACAAAAATCAGAGGTATCTGAATTTTCACAAAAGGGCTTCCATCTTCTTTTTACCTCCTTTGCATAAAACTAAATTAAACTAAATATAGCCCACATTACGACTCCTTACTCCTAGCAGCTGTGTTCCAAAATTCATAATGATCGGTTAATTAGTTTAGGAGTGAATCCTGTACATGCAAATATATAATCATACCTAACTTTATAAAAATAGAGAAGTAAAGGCAAGAATTCCCTTCTATATTTGACTGGAATAGCTTCAATAACAAAAGGTAGATAAAAAATTTGTTTCATCAGTGATTCAGGCCAATTATTGGTCTGTGTTTAAAAAAAAAAAAAATATATATATTTTCATTTGAATTTATCGAATTTTATATTTAATTTGATCAATAGTTTTTGTTTTGATTACTAATGTCATAGCGGGAGTTGGAAGAGATAACCCTCTGTCAGTCCCAAGTCCTTTTCCTGTAACACGAATCACCATGTAGTAATTTTATAACAGAAAATTTTGATATCCACCGATTGAAAATCATATGTGTGCACATTTACGTAATAATCTTTCACATTTTTCTGCATTAACAGATATGAGTTACTAATTCTTTTTCTATAATTACTTACCTTAAAACAAACACCAAATATTTAATAGGCTTAATTTTTAAATTGGTTAATGTTATAACAATTAATGGCACACTTCAAATACACGTTACAAAAGATTTGCAGATAAAACATTATGCCTATTCTTACGTCTATGTGCTTACATACATTGTTCAAACGCTTACTTAAAAATAAAAGAAAAAGCGATATATGCAGTTTAATGAGTAAAATGAAAAACAAAACAAAAATACAATGAATACACGAGATAAATAATTTCCCCTCAGAGGAGCTGGCTTTTCTATCTTCCGGCCTCGTGTTACATCTTGCTGCAGTGGGAAACAAGTAAATAACAAGCTGCCAAATAAGTAAATTAGGTGTTTTGTATCAGGGTTGTGGAGTCGGAAGGTATAAGGTCTGACTCCAACTCAGACTCCTAGGATTCAAAAAATTCCGACTGCGACTGACTCTTTATTTTAAAGTCTTCTAATACTCAGACTGTTTGTTGATTCTTCAGAGATAAAAAATAAAATCTGATTGACTTCATCTCCTTCCAAAACCTCCGCAAAGCTGCTTCATATACCTGCAATGCTACTCTTTCGATATTCTCAAAATTCAACTTAAAATATATTGTCCTTTTTTATGTTAGGGCTGGTTTTTCCTAATACCTGGAGTCCCAGATCACCCTTCTGTCGTCGTCACGTGATCTGGAAAAAACATAAATCCAGTCCCAACAGAGAGCAGACGCTTATTTAAGGTAATACAGTGTTCTTTTGATGATAAGAAAACCAGGGTTGCGTAGTCTGAGATTTTGGAAGGACTCAGGCAGAAGAATGTTAGGAGTCAGATTTTTTAATTCTATGAAGAATCAACAGTCTGAATATTGGAAGACTTTAAAATAGGGAGTCAGAGTCGGAGTCTGTTATTTTGAAATCCTAGGAGTCAGGATACTTTATACCTTCTAACTCCACAACCCTGAACAGAACATCCTACATGAGATATGTAACTTTTATTATTCGTTAGATTTTTACACCCCCACCCCACAAAGAAAAAGAAAGAAAAAAAGAAAAGTGTGTAACTATAATCAACTAAAAAGGTCAATTTTGTCACGGTGTCATGTTGCTGAAATACGTTTTTTGTTTCCTTGACAATTGCAAACACAGAAAGTGTTCTTTGCTCAATAAATATTTAACTTGAAAGGTCAGGAAGAAGTTCACCTTTAGTTGGTATTTTTTGACAAATCCAGCCAAGTTGACAAAGCATGATGGTGGATTTTGCCAAGATACAATTTTCTGGTCTAGCGATTTCAGGTCAAACTCGGTAAGTTTGAAGTAGAGACATCTTTAGTTGGCTGGTCGACTTGATTTTGATGGTTTTTTACGCATTTTACCCCCTTTATGTAGAAAAACAAAATTATTGCCCCATGGCATAAAAGTTGGCCACTGCACAAAAGAAGATTAAAACAATCTTCAACAAAAAAAACAAAAAACAAATAAAACAAATATTTATTTACTATTATTTTTGGCATCCATTCAGTCTCGAGACACAATGGATATCCCCTGTGCTGGAAGTAAATTGTAGAGCAAGGGTTGTGCAATCCTCATCCACACCTCTCCTGAATCGGCACCGTTTGATTCCAGTGGCAAATAAAAGTCAAAGACGGCTGGAAACAGTGCCGAGATAAACATACAGTACCTAGTATTCCCAAATGGTCACCCATTTTAGTACTGACTAGCTTCAACATCGTTTAACTTCGGTGATTTAAAGGAGAGTTATTTGCAGTGTTGGTAGTAAGAAGAGTTCTTGCTGAGAAGCAACTACCATGGATATATTGATAGAGTAGAGAACGACTAGCAACGTTTTTTTAGTGAACAAGGACCATAGGGAGGAGAAGAAATCATCTCCCACTAGATTGCGAAGTCAATTTTGTACTCGGTCAACGCAGAAAGGAGTGCTCTGAGCGATACCTCTCCAGATGTGGCAGCAATACTCCATCTTGGGCCGTATCTGACTCTTATACAGGTAGAGGATTGCATCAGGAGTCAGGTACTTCTGGAATGTTTCAAGCTGGACAGTGTTTCGAAGAGGGCTTTCACACATGGAATTTGTTAGCACTGAAATCTCTTAGAACAACCTATTGTCCATTAGTGCCTCTACAATAGCAAATCTCTTCCGAAGCTCCGAGATATCCAAGTTAGGTTTTTGCTTGTCCGGTTAACCTATAAGAACATAATCTGGCTCTTGTTTCTTCCTCGATCACTCCTAAAGATGCATTTTATTTGTCTAAAGCTTTTATTTCCAAATCTTGTTCATGCAACAGTTTCGGAGAATCCAGCAGGAACTTTTTTTTCTGTCAAGCAAAATGTTCCTGAGTGAATGGCATTGGTTGTTCCATCCATATCAACCTTTGAAAACCATGTATATGCAAAGTTTTGTAAATATATCATTCCGAATAAGGAAAAGTATGCATACAACTATGCTTAATCTTACATGCATGCAAAAACATCTGTTTGTATATATATATATATATATATATATATATATATATATATATATATAAATATAATATTTTTTGTTTATTATTTATGTACGTATATGTTTCGTCCTTTATAATCGGGACTCATCAGCATAGAGATATGACTATTCACTACTGATCATGAGATTCGAAACCCCGGATTCAGAGTATTTTGACAACTCAAATCCCAACGTCTAGAACCACTCGGCCAAAGCTGAACAGCGAATAAACAGTGATGATTTTAACACTTTATCCGGCGGCTTGACGTTATAAAAGCGTTCGACTTAATGAAAGGAACGATGCATATATATATATATTCGGATGTGTTCTACTGATGAGCCCAAAGGAGGGCGAAACTCGAGTCTAGGACTTCCAGTTTGTTTCTTTCATAGGTTGTGGGCTGCGGCGTTGTCTGATTGTGGAAATATATATATATATATATATATATATATATATATATATATATATATAATCTAACATTCAAAATATATATATATATATATATACATATATATACATATGCATTGTTAAAAATAGGTGACCTTCTTTTAAACAATTTTTTTAATAAATTTTCCTGCTCATGAGAGTTGTTTAACAAGAGGACACAAACTGTTTAAGAATTCTCTGGAGTTAATATATGAAAGTATCCTTTTGATGTACTTCATTTGTGAAATAAAGGTTTCTACCTGTTGAACAAAGTGAACCCAACCCTTGTTAATTCAAATTAATAGAACAAGCTCTGCTATGATTTTCAATTTGACAGCTTGTGCTTTTATTTGGGTTCTTATAGCATACGTCGGCACAGTGTGGAAGAAAAAGAAACAACATTTTTATACGTCTACTTGACTTGCTTCCCAGTCGTTTTTCTCACTTCATAATATTATTTAATGTTTTCACTCCTCATATAATTCACATTTTCACTTCCTGTTTTCGTTCACACGTTTCTGTCAAATCTAACATTCCGACCTCGCCAGACAATCTTTTATCCTGGCTGTCCTTGACATTTAAATGGAAAATAACAATTATTTTAAACTAACAGAAATACCCAACCTTCAATATACAACATAAGTAAGCAAGGTGGCTTGAGCATATTTCACCCAGGAATGCTTATGTGATAGGATTATTGACAGAGAGATTAACACTCCTTCCTAGAATAAAAGTATTTGTGGAACATGTCAAGAATTGACATTCAGATCAAAGCGTAGTATATGTTGATCCTCTCCATCGTGTTATGTTCTTGGATTGCACAAAGTATATGAAGTAGGACAAGTACTGGGAATTCCAACAGTCAATTTTTCATACACATGTATAGGTTACTCTACATTGAAATTGACTTGGGATTCAATTGATCTTTGTGGGAGGGAGAGGGGGGGGGGGCAAATAAATACCTAGTTGTCAAAGTGGACTCTTTTGAGGATCAAATCACTCACCACCACTTCAGATCATAGTGGAGTATCTGTGAGTATCTAAAAGTAGGTATAGAGAACATGTGTTTTGTATATTTAGATGTACATAAAATAGTTTAGGATCATACAATCTATTGCATTATAGCGGGACCCATGGAATTTCACAGCTGTATCCTTTATCTGTTGTATATTGCTGCCATACTTGAAAATATATCTGGCACAAATGCAGACCCCACGATTATATTGTACCACCTTTGTTCAAACTAAAGCATCGTAATCTAAGTACTCTGGTTAATGTAGTTTCAGAATATATCTCCAAAACTTTTGTAGGGGTTTGTGACATATTTCCAATCTATAAATGTACAGTGTGAACGCAGACCCCACAATATCATTGTACCATCTTTAGACCAAACAGATACTATACTTTGATCCAAGCCTGAAGGCCAAGAAAGTATATTTTAATCCGAGTTTCACTTTCGACACAAATGAAATTGTAAAAATTACTTTTTTTGCATTGCACATTCGGCGATCGAGTAATCCCATAAAAAAGGGTGATAACGTAGGTACGAACATGAAATTGTCTTAGCGTATTATTATATAGACTAGCCAGACTTCGTGGAAATTCTACGATGTTTTTTTTTACATCGATCTGTATAATTTCCTTTTAATAAGTTTCCCATTGAAATAAACGTATGTCAGAGTCAATACTATTAAGAAAAAAATGACTTTCATTGTCAGCTAAATATTATTTAAATAAATAAAACTGATATGTCTCTTTTTTATTTAAAATTGCAGCAATTTAATTTTTTTTTTACAACAATATATATTCTGTCATTTTACCATAAAAAAAATTGTCAGTTTTTGTAATGGACGAGTTGATTTTTAAAAATATGTGTGAAAGGTGATAACGTACGTACGAGCGTACTATTATATAGATATATACCTTTTATTTTTCAATTTTCTTATCTTTTTGTTGGGGATGGGGCATCTTACCGGATGCCAGACATTCACCCACTATTTCAGACACTCAAACCGAGACATCTTTTGAAGATTCTAACCGTCCCTTTAAGTGCAATTGTTTGTATCTCTCTTACACTTGGTTCACCGGGTATATTCGCCAGGTAGTTTTTGAAATTTTTTTTATGAGTCCAGTTGCTCCTATGATTACTGGAATGATGAAGATCTTCCTAAGATTCCAATTTCTTTTCATGTTGTACATAAGATATTGGTATTTCGTTATCTTCTCCCTCTCAGTTCTGTTTAAGCCAGCATCATTAGGGACACTGACTTCAACTAGGGTTGCTACTTTCCTCCTGTTGTCCCATATCATCATGTCAGGTTTAACAGCTCCGTTTTCTAGATATGTAACTGTAGGAATTGCATAGTCATAGTGGATGGTGTATGACTTATTTCCAACTGTTCTTTCTGGTATATATTCCCAGGACTTGCTGCTAGACTGGATATACAACTTTTTACAGATGGTCCAGTGGAGATATTTACACACTCAATTGTGTTTCATTGTATAGTAGCCATCCCTAGCAGAACCTTACAACTGGATGTAAGGTGGCTCAAACTCTACTTCTGCATGGCAGATCCTGCACTTGTCATTGCTGAGACCATTGGTCATCAAACATTGATGTTGGGAAGCCATTATCATTCTCTCCTGATCATAGTGGAGCGATCCTCTTTTCAGCCAGTCTACAGAGCCTTACTTGTCTCTATATTCCTGAGATAGTTCATCCAGAAAATATTTGTCATGTTGGTTGACACATTCTTCAAGTTTTCTGCAATGGAAGGCTTTGGTGTATTTCTGGCGGCTCTTTCTGTGGCAGGATTGTTTTCTCTTTCTGCATCATTTGTAAGACAGTCTTGTCCAAAATGTTTGGCCAATTTTGTGATAGAGGTTGTTCTACTGGCTCTTATTTCTTGGTATTTATGTACCATCATAAGGTTTGGGTTCTGGGAGCTCATCAGATATTGGCCGGTGCTCACAATAGTGGTCCAGTGTTGATAGCCAATTGCTGAGAGACCTATACCTCCTGCTCCTATGTGTGTGTGTGTGTGTGTGATAAATAAACTTTTTAAAAAAACTTTAATTCACCCCAAACAAGACACTATGACGTAAGGGGCTACTGTGAATTAGGAGCCCTACCTACAGGGGTATCCTAAGTGGGGAGTTGTGCTGCGAGATGTTTGTTCACATTACATTTAAATTTCTGCATGTTGGTACAGTCAGGGAAACAGGGAGCAGGGAAGGAATTCCAAAGGCTAGCAGTACAAACAAAAAAGCTACTAGAGTAAAAAGCCTTCCAGCATCCAGGGACCTCTACAGTGAAGGGATGAGATTTTGCTGATTATCGGGTTGGGCGAGGGTATTTATGTTGAGGGGGAACTAGTGCAGCAAGTTAACTAGAGCACATTCTATTGAAGTAATTGTAAACCAAGCACAGGGATGCAACATTGTGGCGCTTGGCAGATAGTGTGGGAACTAGTAGATTAGAGGCTCTTTTGTGGACCCTGTCTAAAAAGGAGAGGTTAGTGGTTGGTGCACCAGCACAGATGTGACAACAATAGTCCATGCATGGGCGAATGGTGGCTTTGTAGAGATATAGGATACTGTCATGTTACCTGTGAATGCTAGGCCGAGGAGTTTTAATGATGGACTCTCAGATAGGATGCTACTAGCCGTGGCAATTGGTGGTTCTTCTCGTACTATCGTATGTTTTGTAATTCTAACTGCTGTAATCAGAAGCTTCACAAAAAACTTAATACTTTTTTTTGGGGGGTGGGGGTGGGGGTGGGGGTGGGGGGGATGTTAGCAGTAATGTTAAACCATTCAATTAGATGATATGTACACATTTAGTCACTTTCCAGTCTATATCTTATATATACAGTAGAGTCAGTTGGTTCAACGTTTCTTTGAAATGAAATGAACACACTTAAATCTGTTTCAATATAAATATGGTTTTTACCCGGGTATGTTATTAAGAAACAATTTTTATTCCCAAATCGATTTTATTGATTTTGATATTAACCCCAATCGCTATTTTATTTTAGATTGGTATAATTATATAGGAAGTAGGAGTCCCACTCTCTCAATCGGAACTACTGCCACTGTCACTCACTAAAAATCGGAGTTTATTTAATAAAAGACAACCTTTGTATAACTGGTGTGAGACGCATTTTCATTGGCTAATCGATTTTTTGGCTATCTGCAAATAGTTTCATTTTTAAACTGATTCAAAATATCAGTACATTATAATGTATTGTTTTTATTTTTATTTATTTTAAATAAATATAATGATTTTATTAGTATAGATAGAGGTCGCCCCCTTCCCAAGAAAAACGACCTCCTCATTTTT
The DNA here is from genome assembly GCA_963556195.1 of Sepiola atlantica. Lineage (NCBI taxonomy): Eukaryota > Metazoa > Mollusca > Cephalopoda > Sepiida > Sepiolidae > Sepiola > Sepiola atlantica. The sequence goes on from OY744519.1 coordinate 74,121,987, forward strand.
ATTTTCTGAAAGTGTGCTCGTCCAGTCGCCATCTTGAATTTGGACTTCCGATAACAGGGTTTTAAAGTCATTAGAAAGCAGATTACATCTATAAAAGTAAGTATTAAGATAGATTATAAAGAAAAGTATTTCTACTTGAATTTAGTTTCTTTGTGAGGTTCATTTTTTACTACAGAGATGTAGCTGTATCCCTATCGATATACAAAATGTACAAACTGAGCGAACGTTCCTATTTTCCATTGCAAACAAAGAGATCAGGGAAGGAACAGCAAACAGCATCATCCACTTGATCAAAAACTCAGACACCTTTCGCATGCAAACAAGCGAGCGATCCAGTAGCACAGCTCGACTGCTACCACAGATTAACTCACATATATACATCCCACCCGCCCTCCAGGGTGTCTATTTCATACCAAAATTAGACCAACAGTCTTTGACATGCTGTGCTGATGTGGCCTTATTCTCTGTCGGTCTGATGTAGGGTTCTGTCCAGTTCTAGGTTTGTTTGTTTTGTTTTACGGCATATCAACCCTTTTCGAGCTATTTAATGCCAAATCCGGTCATTTTGGTAAAAGTTTTTATGCTTCAAGTTCTTTATATCTTCAAATATTTATTCATGATGTTTGGTTTGGTTTAGTTGTGGAAAATTGTTTTTCTTTTTGATTTTGCAGAACATGATGGAGTTTTTCAAAGGGAAAGGATAAAAAGAATAACATCAATGTTTGGTACATTTTGGCCTGTTCTAGGAGGACCACCATCCAAGGCTTTACCTTCCTACCCTTTGAGAAAGGGGTTAGTTTATTGCTAATCGCCTGAGGTGCCCCTACCGGGGAATGCCAACGAGGTGTATTCTTCCTCTATGGCGCTGGTTTTTCAAATCCCACTTTCCTGACCTTGTGTCTAATCTTCCCGCCGTGGGAGGGAGATAAATAAAATCACACTACTCAACACATTTTCCGCTTACATAAAGTGGGCACAAGAGACATTTCACTCGTATAGAAACTCTCATACTAATACAAACGGTACTCGCATGCAAACATCCTCAAACATATATTAGATCCATTGCTCTTTCTATTTCTCATAAATTCGGTTCTTTCTATCGCTCCAAACACTCTCTCACACCTGAGGCTATTCTCTGTCTCTACAAATCTATTATCAGACCATGTATGGAGTACTATTGTCATATTTGTTCTGTCCCATTTGAGGGCTCTTGATAAGATACAGAAATTTATCTGTAATTTGATTGACTCTACATTTCTTCTTCTCTGCACCCTCTCTCTCACAGACGTGATGTTGCTAGTCTCAGTCTTTTCTATAAATACTATTATGGCATGTGTTTTTCAGAATTGTGTGATCTATTCCTTGCTTCCTTTGTTCCAGCTCGTTTGAGTCGTTGGTCTACTGGTTTCCATCAATTCGCTGTTTTGATATCTCATTGTAATACAGCTTCCTATTCCAGTAGCTTCTTTCCAAGAGCTGCAAGCTTGTGGAACTTTCTTCCTGTTGACCGTTTTCCTCCTACCTGTGGCATTGGTCTTTTCAGGACTAAGGCCAATGGGCATCTCCTGTCTTTGCGATAATCATCTTTTATTCTTGTTAGCTCCTTACTTCAAGTGGCTTCATGCTTTGTCTGGAGAGACTTCCATAAAAAAAAGACATCTTTTTATCAATAAATGTTATATTTTAACCACTGCATCATCGTGATTCATTTGTTATCTTGATTATATGTATTTTTAATTTTTATTTTATTTGCTTGCCATGTAATTTACAAAACTTGATGCCAGCTTGTGTAGTCAGAGTAGCTGACCCCCAAAATGGCACCCATTGAATCGTTAATAAAATTCAAAATCTTTTCTGCAATCAAACCATATTTGATACAGCCTACAGCCTATGCCTGACTTTTCCTCCAATTTTCAGTCATAAATGTCCAACAGTCTTTATTTTATCGCCGTCTGACAGCGATCTCATCCTTCCAGGGCTTCACCACCTCCTATTAGATCTTAGCAGTTACTCTCATCTCCTTTTGAAAGAAGAACCAAGGCATGAACCCCCCCTTTACCGGAGATGACGGATGAGGGAAACTGTATGCTTTACGACAGGAACCTCCTTGATGTCTTTGCAGATCCACCTGTCGTTCTGCTGTTCGAAATTCTTTTCATCACAGTACAACCTCAGCATCCCAGCTGATCCGTGCTTGAGCTTGTTCAGCAAAGCCGCCGCATTGACCTTCCTCGTCTTCGTTATGAGCATGCAGTGAGACTTGCGGTAGGAGGAGTAACCAATGTCCTTCTGGATCGTCTGGCAGATCGTCGACTTGTGACAGCCCATGTCAGTTGCGATCTTGGCGTAGCTCTGGCTTTTGTTGCAATATCCTGTATATACGGTCACCCCAAATATATATAACAAATAAATAAGTTATAATAATAATAATAATAATAATAATAATAATATTGCAAACATATCTGTGTGCGGGGCTTTATATTGCTATTGTGAAAAAAGTGTGATCAATTTTACAAGAGCCAATGAGATGATGGCTCCTTTTTCTAGCCAAATAAAATGGGGGAGAGAGAGAGAGACAAAAAGGGGGTTCTACTACTCAAATAGCCACACTTTGTCTCTCTCCAAAACCAAAGATTGTCCAAAAAACATTATTACAATTGCTAGCAAGAAAAAAGGAGACGGTAATGCCTGGGAGGATTGTATCATGACCACAGAACAGATACAATACTACCCCCGCCCCGAAAAAAGAGACGGTAATGCCTGGGATGATGGTATGATGACGACAAAATTTATAGTACACTAAACGAATTCAAATGTATTTTTAAAACTGCTAACTTTTCTAGGTGTTTTGTTTGAGAATATGCATATTTTATGAATTAACGGAAGTATCGAATGCAGTGCAGTAGAAAAGAGCTGCGTTATAACTAATGAGGAGAAGGCCAACAGGAAATTTGGAAGAATTACATCGAATAGAAATTAAAAAAAAAGCAGAACATGAAATAATTCCTGGCGGATGCAAACAAAGATCTATAGCAGATAGCAATCGTACTTCTCGACAAGCATTTTGGAAAACATACCAAAAGTTTGCATCATTTCTTTCTTTTTATTTTCTAACTAACTAGAGCAGTAAACACTTTTTATAAATCTTCTTAAGTTACTAGTGAAGCTGCATAACATTAAAGAGGAGCTCAACAACTTTTTAATACCAATGGGTCACCACTTATCAAGGCCAAAAGCCACTCGATGATGAAGGTTAATGAGATGGAATGATTGTTGAGAGATGAAGAACCTTATGAGAGGATTGAGAATTATTAAATGTGTCACAATGTTGAGCGGACCTACGGAAGATGAAAGCCAAAATACACACTAGTATGAATTAGAAGTGGGCCTACGAGAGTCGATGATCAGAGTATCGCACTAGTATGAATTAACATAGAAAGACAAATGTTTTCATTAAACCAAAAACTGATTAAAGTAGATAAGGGCGCCGGCTGGTCTAGGACGACAGCCTAGATTGTCACTGTTGTATCCAGGTAACGACCACTGCATAAGACGTTGGCCAGGCTCTGCGATGTCTGATTTAGTTGGAAAGAATGTCATGTTTCGCTCCAAGTCGAGGCTTAGATGCAGAACCGATAGCAACCACCCAAAGATCTCGCTGACCGGCTGATTTCGGTGGACGTAAGTTGGGAGAACCTGCGGCCATTGGTGGAATTACATTTTCTCGGTTATCTGTGAATGAGTCGCTCTGAGACGACCCCTCTCCTCTCACCAGTGAGGAATGGAAGGGCGATTGAGAATCCTAATTATGGCAGGGAGAAGAATAATGAAGGGGGAAAAAAAACATTTCTTTTATTTTCTTCGCTGACTGAATTCTGTTAGGAGAAGGGTGGGGCCAGGTACAACCGATTCCAATATAAGGTGAGCCGCAACAGGCCTCGACGACTCACTTTTGCTTGCCACCGAGGTCCACGTCAGCGAGAGACAGACTCCCACCCCCCGGACTTGGTGTTGGGACTTTGCCGGTCTGAGACACAGAGTTAGAGGAGACTCGTTTTTGCTCGACCACCGAATCCACGTCGCTCTGAGACGGACCCCCTCCAATTTTGCTAAAAACCGTCCATTAATAATTAGAGCGTTAGTCCAAAAACACAAAGTTGGGAGTAGAAATTATAGCACTATCTTGACTTGAAATCATACAAGTTTTCTTTTGTTTTCTATTTTCTTGACAAATAATTATTCTTCTAAAAAGAATCAACATAACGAGTTGTTGTAGACTTTTATTTTTTTACTATTTTACTTGTTCTGCTTGAAATGACCCTTCGCTTCGCAGTGGTACTAAGTTGCTGATCCAATCCTGATAATTACCCACTGATCTATCAATCACAACGTGGGAGTGCGGTAATCACTGGACCAGGCTATTCGACATCTGCAGCCTTCATCATAGTGGCAACGTTTCTCAAGCAGTACCGGGTGACCAACCGAACTCAATAACCGACAAATTGGTGACGTAAACGACGCTGCAGGCGCTATGGCTTCAAATGAAATGAACCAAGTTTGATTATTTATGGGGACAATTCATGACAGGAATCTGTTGACATTAGATTTGAAAACGACCATGTTGTAATTTGCAGGGAAGCAGTCCCGTTTTAATGTGTTCCACAGACAGGAAGCCTATGCAAATAAGGCCTGTTCATAGAAATTCCACCTGATGCTAGGCATATGGAGGAAGAAAGGAAATTTTGTTTTTTTCGTTGTGGTAAACAAACGAGTTCTTGCTGTGAATGTCTTACAAGGAGGAGCCAGATATTGGAGCTCAATCGAGCACCTTGCATGCAAATAACGATAGAGTAGAAAGAGACTAGCAACGTCTCTTCTGTGAGAAAGGGCCGTAAGGAACAGAAGAGATCATTCCCTAATAGATTTTGAAGTCGATTTTGAATGGTGTCTAAGCAATGAAGAGTGCTCTAAGCAGCGTCTACCCAGATGTGGCAGCAGTAATTCACCTGAGAACGTATCTGACTCTTATATAGGTATAGGATTGCATCAGGACTCAATTATTTGTCTAATAATAATAATATATATATATATATATATATATATATATATATATGGGCCCAAATTTTAGTATATATCATATATTAAAAAGTTTTTAACGCCAATACGTAGTTAAAACAAAATAAATTGTTTTCGACTATTAAAAGAATTTCCAACGCTATTGATAATGTTTAAGCATTCATTTATTTATTTATTTTATGATTGCTTATGTTTGAATTAATGTTTTCAATCATGACGTAAATAATAAATCTATTGCATCACATCAAAGCTAAATTATTTTGTTACGGTAATGTTTTAAGATCTATTTATAAGAAAATCTAAATAGCTCAGTTCATAGAACATCAGACTGAAGGTTTCTGTTTCGGTTTTCTGATCATGGCATCCGCTTCATTTGTTTGGAATTTATTATTTAGCATTAATGCAATATTTTCCATTCCTAAAAGAAGTTAAGATATTTCTTTTAAAAATTGTGACTGACAGACAGACAGACACACACAGAAAATGCCCCTTATATTATGAGTAGACTAGTCAAAATATTCGACGGTAGGGAGGATATTTTAGCAAGGTTGCCACGTCTCTTCCTCCCGTGACTGAAGAGTTTCACAGTCAACCGAACAGATTTAGTGAATTGTTTAAGTGAGTTAATTTGAAAGACTTTTATAAGTTCAGTCAGTAACGACTAAGACTGCAGGCCTCAGGTTTGTGTTTACAATTCCCAGTGTTGACTTCAAGTTTCTTTATTGTTTATTTATTTATGTAAAATAAGCTTCTTATGTTTAGAAAAATTTCCACTGACGGACATACAGACAGAGGAAATCTCTGTTATATTATAAGTAGACTAGCGAAAATAGACGACCGTTAGGGAGTCTATTTTTGCTAGGCTGCCGCGTTCTTGGGTGGTGAGACAAAAAACATTTGTCTCCGAATACTTTTTTGTTTAAACTTGGTGGACAAGTCAGCATTGAAGTTTATCTGTACCAAACATGGTTGGATTGTTCAGTCAGTGTGTAGAAATCCATTCGACAGATGGTAGCATGTTCTTAAAAAAAAACCCCAAAAATTCAAGAATTAATGGATGGAAAAAGAGCACAATGTCTTGATATTGCAGTGAGAAGAGATAATAAACCCCTCATCTATCACCGACATCTTGTGCCAACAATTCTCGAAACAATCCACGAAATGTCACGAGAAAAGTATTTCTCAAAAAATGAACCTTAACATGGCCTATCATTAAATAGAACCAAACCCTGATTCTAGAGAAATTACCAGATTTTCCATACCAGACTTTTGTTTGGAGTGAACATGGCATTGGAAAAGTCTCAACAATCCATGAGCAAGATTATACAACATGAAGGATCATATTGTAAAAGTTGATAGCACAAAAAGACTCAAGGCTAACTAAAGTTATCCAGCTCTTTACTGAACTTGAATTAACTGGCAATATGTTTTGTTGAGGGTGAACAAAAGTAAAAAAAAAACTTTTTTTAAATTATATATATATATATATATATATATATAAAGGAAAGATGAAGATAAAAAATTGCATAAAATTACATAAAATTGATACACATTTTATTACATCGAAAGTTCAGATGCAAGGAGTTACACTAATCCTAAATTTAAATTGATTGCTCTACTCAACGTGTTGAGCTTTACTTTATCACGATAGATCACTTTAACGATACTTCACTTATCGTTAATTCAATCATTATTTTATATATATATATATATATATATATATATATATATATATATATATATATATATATTGGCAGCATTCTTTGATTAATACATGTTTGATTAAAGAGAGGCGAAAGCCTGTTTGTTTATTTATTTATCCTCTTTTTTCCCACTTGCAGACTAGCGATCTAACGCTCTGTTCCAAACTATATACTTGCTGGCACTTTTGATTCGCATGGTTTGTCTTCGAGCACGTGATGATGCTAGCACAACGAATTAAAAATTGGTGAATTTATTATGAAAGATCAGGTTAAAAACGTTTGAAAAACATTTTAAGATTCTTTCCACATACCGGGCCAGTTCCTATACACGTTGGAAAAGAGTGTTAGATCGTTGGTCCGCCGGTGAAAATAAAAAAAAAGAAAACATAATTAAATAATAATTTAAGATATATCTAAGAGGAAAGTATAATTATAACAACAACAAAAAAATGTAACTAAACGAAATCTAGATGCCTAAACAGGTATAGAACCAATAACTGCAGACTTAGATTAATCCAAAAGAAACTACAGAAGAAAAAGATAAAAAGTGACAACATTTGTGTGTGTGAGCAGATGGAAAACAAAGTATCGATCTGATAAATGATATGGTGGTAATCCATACACACCTGGATCGTGTTGACGGTGGAGGTTTGGGTATCATGAAAACAATTGATAGCAGAAAAATATTTGCCAAAGATTTCTTTGGTAGTTTATGAAGTTGGCAAAGTCATGGTTCATAGGTCATCTGGATTGTAATACTAAAACTATAAACAAACATCGATAAACGATAAATGACATTTTCTTACTTGCTGAATGTAGCGATGTGGGGAGGTGATGGGACTGAAATACCTAAGTGACATCTACATAATTTGGTGACGGAGGGAGCTGGTCAGATTAAGAAAATATGAAAAAACAGGTGATTGTTTGCTTTTGTTCTTCGGGCCTTGCTAAGAAAGAGAGTCGAGTGTTGGAATTTAAGATAACTTTGACAATAGAGTTGTCGGCAATTGTCAAGAATTTTGAACAGACAAAAGGGGTGAAAAAACAACAAAAAAATAGTCAACAATTAACTGTTACCAAACGAAAGAAAATTTAATCTTATATCGATCTGCGTAGCTTTTAAGTTTTGAAACTGTTTTTAAGTGTTTGGTTTTTTTTCTGATTTTCTATCGCTATTTACAAGGATTTGAAAAAGTATATTCAAAATGGCTGACATTCTTTACTTGAAGTGAATATTCGATGTCGTATGTTTAACAAGTGAAAAATCAAAATTTTAAAAATACAACTAATAACTGTCACCAATCAGTCAAATATTTAATTTTCGACAGATTTGTATATTTTTAACTTATTGAAACTGTTTTTAAGTTCTTTATTTCCAAATACTCTGCACTATACCGAACAATCCGATTTCATTGTTTTTCTCAGTCTTGTAGATAGCAATAGAAAATTAGAGAGAAAATAAACACTTAAAACAGTTCCAAAACTGATAGATTTAATTTTTTTTCGTTTGGTAACAGTTATTTGTTAACTTTTTTTTTTCACCCTTTTTTTTTTTGTTGGAAAGTCTTGACAATCGCCAAATTGTCTTTAGCAATGTTGATAAGGATTAAAATGAGGGAAATAATTCAAAAGATTAATTATCTTTGTCAGTTGCCGGATTATAAAAAATATACTAGCAGTACTGTGGAAATTCCACGGTGCTTTCTACATCAATCTGTATAATTTACTGTTAATAATAATATTCCTTTTGAAATAATAAATATCTGTCAGGGTCAATACTATTAAAAAAGATTACTCTTTCTTCTTCCATAAAAATAATTGTCATTGTCAACTAAATATTTTTTAAAAATAAAACGAATATGTTTATTCTTTAGTTATTTAAAATTGTAGCAATTTAATTCTTTTTGAAACAATAAATGTTCTGTCTTCTTACCGTAAAAATAATTGTTAGATAAATATTCTTCAAATCAATAAAACAAATGTCACGTGTAAATTTATTTATTTAAAATTGTACTTTTTTAGTCGACAGGGCGACATAATTTGATTTTTTGGAACAATAAATTTTAACATGGGTAAAGTTGGAATTGTTTAACTTAGCGACATCTGATGAATCATCAATCATCATCTTTCATTGCTGATCAGATTATCTCATTTTTACACATGTGCCTCAGCATATCATTATATAGATGACTAGAATTTAGATGCCGAGTGAAAAACTGTTAAGAATTAAAATAAAGGATAAATGTAATTTTCATTTCCCGATTTTTCTAGAAAATTAAACCGAAAATATTAATTATTTTTTAATTTTTTTTTTTAATGGAAATCGCTCCAGACAAGGCATGAAGCCGCTCGATGCAAGGAGCTAGAAAAAATGCTTCACGGTCAAAAACAGTCAACAGCAAGTGTTAGATGGACATATTCCTACCCAGAAAACAGTAATTCTTTTCCCTTTGTCAGAAACATCGCTCATGGAATGTGAGGATGAAAGGACAAAATAAGGGAAGTGAGAGTTATGAGGCTGCCGAAAGCAAACCCAAGGTCCACTTTCTACTCTCTCAGCCGATTATGTAACTAGATGCAGTTATTCAGACAGGAATCGGAAGTCTGATGGGCAGCCAAATTTGGCTTATCAGAGAAGCCCCGAGTTTAGATATATGAAGTGGATAAACTGAATTGGGTTCTCCCACCAGAAAGAGATTGAAACAAATTCTCCCAAAATGGTAACTGCGGAATTACGAAATTCAATGAATGGGAAACAGCCGGTGGATCTAAGATAAGGGGCTAACAAACCATCTTAATCTTCTTTTTCTTATGTGTTAATCCAGAGTTTCATGATGACGTTGTTGTTGGTCCGAAGCATATGTCCAAATCACCCGAGCCGCCATTCCCTCATCTTACCCTCGATCAGTGTGCTGCTCTAGCGCCTTCGGATGTCCTCATTGCAGATGTGGTCCAGCAATGTAATTCCAGACATCCAGCAGAGCATTTTGGTTTCCATAACAATGAATCTTCGCTCCGCCTTCCTCGTTGTCGGTAAGCACTTGGAGCTGTACAAAGTGACAGGTCTCACGACAGTCCAAAAGATCTTCGACTTTAGATGATCACTGATCTTGTGGTCACAGAGGATGTTGGTGATGGTGCGCCACTTGAGCCACGTCACATTCATGTGCAGCAACTTTGTAAAGGATGTTGCCATCATCACTGAGTGTCAAACCGAGATATTTGAAGGTGTGCATTTGTGGAAGCTCCTGTCTGTCAAAGTGGATGTTTTTATTAGTGGTTAAATATTCTGTCTTCCTGATGTTCAGCTGCAGACACAAACTGTGCCAGCCTCTCCTTCCAGGACTGCACTTGTTATTGCAGGTTGGATTTACTCTTTGAGCCGAGCAGAACATCATCTGCATACAAGAGTGTTCAGGGCACGAGCAATTGCAGGTCCTTCGTGATGGCGTTTATGATAAAAATAAAGAGCAAGTGGAGAGAGGACACATCTTAATATAAACCCAATATCACAACAATTTTAGATACAGACGGAAAGAGATTCCGAGAGTTAAGTTAAAAAACGGCTCATCCAGACGTCCCCTTCCCCTGAGCTTAACCTTGGACAGACTTACTTCTCCCCAAACTGACTATTGCTAAGCAAAGAGAACTTAGATGAATTTTTAGCGAGAAGAGACATAATAGAACTTTTAATGTCAACTCTGATAAAAATGAAATGAAATCTCTTAACCCATTCATGCAATGGGGCTTTCTTGATTATCTTTTGCAAATTATATCGAAATTCTCTCTATATATAGAGAGACCAGGGACACCCGAATGTCCACAGAAGCTTTAAGAGCGCCCACGAAAATAACAATTATATTATAAATATATAATAATAGTATAAAAATGGATATGTAACATAGACAAACGCTTCTTTCTTTGGTTAGTATGTATTGTAGAGCCAGGCTGGCAGACGTGTGACTGCAGCATACGTGACACTCAATCCTCGCTGTTTCTGAGCTCATGTAGGCAAATGGTTCTGTTCAGTCCGAGGAAGGTTTACCCTCCCAGTCTTTACCTTCTTTCTGAGTAGGGGTTAGTTTATTGCATATCGCCTGGTGATGATGATGGCATGTAATCGCATGAAAAAGAATAGAATCTCATTTTTTTTTCTGTTGAAAGAGTGGAGGCTAAAAGTAACATTTTACTAAATAAAATTCAAATTTAATTCTTAATGTATACAAAAATTAATTTTTATGTCAAATGTTTATCAGTTGCAGCCATTTTTATTTCGACAGTTTTTCAGTTTTAAATGAACGACTTAATCTCTTCAATTTTGCCTTTAAATTCGTTAAATTCCCTTAAAACTTCTGTTAAGAGAATATCCAATGTTTATTTTATGTCAAAAAGTTGTTTTTTGTGTATTATCAAATTTTTTAAAAAGTAAAAATTTTAAAAATATAATATGTTCGCAAACAATTAAAACATTGAATTATTCTCACTTATAAAAATTAAGTTAGAATTTTATTTCAGGAGAAGACCAACAATGAGTTTGATTCAAAATGTAGTGAAAAGCAAGTGAAATATGGGAGTTATTTCAATTGTACAATTGTACCATAGCCCGGAGCTCTTAAAAAGTTATAATTTAGTCCCTTAATTTTCTTAAGGGGGTTGAACATCGTAGAGAAATCTCTTTAGCTTTTGATCTGTTGCTGTTTAGTTGTTAGTTCACACGAGACAAAAAAAGAAAACATGTACAATTTATTACCTTTTTGGTTTTAAAGATTTCACTGTTTATTAATGCGTGTCCTGGTACAGCACGCATCCTGAACGGGTTCAGCCAGCTTCCTCCGAAAAAGGAAGTTTCTAGGGAATATTAAATTCACAAGTGGTCCCCAGTGCATGTGTATCTCATTCAGGCAAGATAAATTTCAACGACGTTAGTTTTTTCAGGAAGGTGTCACCATTCTTCCACATACAATGCCTGATATTTTCAAATGGTCACCCATACGATATTCCCCAGGCTCAACGTCGCTTAACTTTGGTGATCTAATGAGAACAGGTGTGTCAACATGGTTATGCCGTATATGTTTATAAATGCAAATAACAAGATAACAAAAATTATTTTATCAATTTATTGTTGCTTTAAACTACCATTCGAATCTCTGAAGGCTTGTGTATATGTTTCCATACATGTGTGCTGTGAAAAGTGAACTACAGTTGACTGCTGTGTGTGTACCTGGCTGTAACGTAAATTCGTCCATCTATCCGTCTCTTGCTGTCTTTTCAGGTTCTCCTCTCGTCTCTTCCGTCTCTGTCTATTTATCTATATCGATTCCTTTTGCTTCTATAATGATTCATGTAAATAAATATTCTTCGCATTTTCCCGTTTCCAATTAAAGATATTTTCTGATCGGAATTTTACAGATACACTCTGGAATCTTTTGGGTTCATCAAACCCTAATGAGCTATTCTGTTATATCATTCTCATACGCCTTTTCTTTTTTACAGTATTGGACAGTGAATTATCTTCAGGTGTCATTTAAAAAAAAATTATAATCATACTGACACACCAGTTTCGGTCAGATCACCAAAGTTAAGTGATGTCGAGCCTGGTCAATACTTAGATGGGTGACCATTTGGAAATACCAGGTACTGTATGTAAAATCTAATCCTAGTGGCCTTGCAGTCTACCAAATACAACAGTCTTGGGTCATTCGATGTGATACTGGTCGGCAATGATCGATCAATTTTAGATCTGTGTATTGTATGTACAGTGCTCTAGCAATATGCTTTGTTGATCAAGGAATTTAATTTGTTTTGGATCGAAAAATGTTTTTTTGTTTACGTTTCTGAATGAATAATCAAGGAGATTTTTTTTTAACAAACAGAAGCAATCACCATCACTTTGCAAACCATCCAATGTTTAACTGAGAGACGACCAAGTTCAGTTGTTCAGACTTCTTCAGACTAATATGCAGCCTTTGGACTAAGATAAAAATGAAGTTTCAAGCACAGCCGGGGAAATCCTTGTCACTCTCTGAAAATGTAGGGGTCTGTCTTGGCTTCATCTGATCCTTCTTTGTCAGAATAGGGAGTGGTTCAGTTCGGTGTCTAGGAGGCCATTCTCCTAGGCATTTCCTCCAATTTTGGGAGGGGTTTGGTTTATTTCAGGTCGCTTGAGGTGCCCTACCGAGGCAGCAGACAAGTCTGTTCACGGCTCCTTTTGGTACCTTGCCATTGTGTCTGTTCACCCCCACAGTAAAAGATCTTGTGTCACATATTGCTACCATGGAAAGCAATTAAATACGAAGTGTAGTATGTGTTCTGTCTTCACTTTTATTTGTATTTTTCTCCCAATCCAGAGTGTCCCTTTTTTTGAAGAGCTGGATATCTCCCACATTAAAAACCGACCTTGTGTCTTATTTTGCCCTTATGGCGAGATAAATAAAAAGGGACTTCTTAAATGCATTGGAATAATTATGTGACAACAAATGACACAAAGAAAATGTAGTTTAACAGCATGGGTGTGAAAACGCAAATTAGACGAACAAATAACATTAAATTGGTAAATCTATATAATAAAGTAAAGTCGATTTTTCCGTTTACATTCAGACATTATAACTCTATAAACACAAGCGATACATAGAATTCGACTATGCTCATGCTTTAGGTCGATTCTTGGTGTGTGTTTTCAGAAAATATGCACCCTTTTCGTTTGCTTTTAGTAATTTCTATATTTTTTCCGACTCGCCTGATTTTACCTAAAATAGTCACATATACAGTAAGTCGGATTAACTTTCACTCCGATGTAAAAATCTACTGCCACCATCACCACCGATAAATAATCTTCATAGAATACCTTTTTTTGATACCACCGTCATTATTTCTGACTCTTTCCTGCTATACTTTTACAACATAAATATGGGTCGTTCCCTTCTGCTTTTGCGTCGATTCGATTAGCTATTCCAGAGATTTTTCATACATTCCAGAATTAACCAAATAACAGAATGACCTGATTGTTCGTTACCGACGCATTCATTATTCGTTACCTGCTGCATACAGATTCTTATTTTCTTTCCTATTTTTTCATCATACAATTTCAACCTTTCTTCCCTGGGTGCTGCCAGGTACATTTAGTTATTTACCTTTGTGGTTTCATATCTCCATTTGCGTTTATTTACACACTTTCCCCGTCATATATACTTTCCTATTCTAGAATACAAGAATACTATTAACAAACAAGATACAAATGGATAATTCAAACATGGCAGCTATATATTTTCTTTCTTTGCTTTACCATTTTTTTTTCCTTATCTTTCACAACAAACGACACCTTTGTCTTTTAGCAATATTTCTGTTACACCTAAACCTATCTTTTCCGGCTCCTTTTGCGTTCGATTACACTATTAGTTCAAGGTGGAGCATGGAATTTCTTGAGTTAAGCTGCTTTCCAAATCAATGCCGGGACACGGGTCAGTTAGTAACTGAATGAAATAAAAACTTATTTCCCTGTACCATAAGAGTAAGTAAAATATATAGTCTATCGTATAACGAGTAGTAAAATATATTATCGGTGTATATCTCTCTCTCTCTATATATATATAAAGTTAGGTGTGTGTGTGTATGTTTAGATATATATTTTTATATATAGCAGGGGCGGGCAACCTTTTCAGAGTGAGGGCCAGATGAGACTTTTGGAAGGAAATCGTGGGCCGGAGTGAAAAACGAAATCTCAGAATTACTATATTTTGTTTACATGAATAAATTGTACAAAAATTACATTGAACACTCGACAAATCTGATATTTTTTCTCAAGAGACTTCTGTATGTGATGTTATAAAAGGCGCCGACGAAAAGCCATTTTGGAATCATAAAAAATAATGACAAGGGAAGTAGCAAGTTGATCCAGCATTCGTTTTGACACACCTCACATAAGTTCTGTTTTATGCCCTTTCCTCGTCTCTCGTTTCCTCTTTGCCTCTCTCTTTCTCTTTTCTATTTTTATCTCAGGCCAAGGATTTGAAATTAATAGTTAAAGAAGAATGAAATATACATGCATCATCGCCCGCTGATATTTATACATTTTTATCCCACTGTAAATCTTAATTGAAACCTACTTTTACGTCTATGACACAAAGTGATATGAGTTTTACTGGGAGGTCCGCAGGTCGGATTGCAATAATAAAGCATAGCAGGGTGGCGGGCCGGACGCTAAGTCTTCGCGGGCCGGATGTGGCCCGCGGGCCGGAGGTTGCCCACCCCTGATATATAGGATTCATTCTTAAACTAATGAACCGATCATTATAAATTATGGAATATATATTCTAGGCAACACAGTGAGTAACGCAGATACATTATTTTTTTTGTAAACATTACCATGTAGGAAGTTAACCCTCAAACACGCCCTACCCAAAATAAAAACATTTAAAATAAGCGAGATACAAAAATTTAATGGAGAAAATAATCGCTCTACATCAAATTTTTTTATTATATTAATAAATTTTAAGCAGACCGGTGCGCACACACGCCAATGAGCATCAATAATATGAATGTGCAGGGTAAACTCTTAAACTAATGAACTTATTATGAATTATGGGATACATATTCTATGCAACATGGTGAGTAATGTGGGCACATTATTATTTAGAGGGTGTGCCCATGAAACAGCACTTAAAAAAGAAAACAAATAAAAAAATTAAATTAAAAATTAATGTTATATCTATATATATATATATTGCTTATACCCATCCTGGGTCGGGCATTTTGCTAATTGTTCTATAAAAAGAAATGTAAAACACTACACAATAATCACTTATCTCGGCTTTCAGGCTAGGATCGGAAATTGTTCGGTTTGGTTTCAAGAGGACATCCTCCCAGGCATTATCTCCTAAAAAAAGGAGGTTAGGTTTATTGCCTTAGATCCGACCATGTTTTTTCTTCCAGGTCTACGTTTTGGAGGAATTGAACTTTCCACAAAAATTATTTTTCGTGAGAAGACGTTTTTTTTAGTCTAATATTTTTGTTTATTTATTTTCATTGAAAAGACTGCAACAAAATCGTTGCAGGCTAACCAAGCTAGTCCTGTAGAATTACTAAGTATGACCGGTGAACGCGTTAAAAATTACTCACACTCACTCCCAATATGGCCCTTGTACTTGAATCGGAGTTGAATATGCTTCTGTTCAATCCCAGGATGCCATTCTCCCAGGCATTACCTCCTCCTTCCAAAAGGGGATCGGTTTATTGCCGGTCGCCTGAAGTGCTCTTGCCGTGGAATGTCGACGGGTGCAATCACGGCAGATTTTGCACTCGTCCAAAGTGACCCTTTTATGGGGAGGCTTGATTCCTCACTATAAACTGACGTCATGTCTAGCTTTGGTATGGTAGTGGGAGATGGTAAATATACTCACTCCCAAAAGTACATTATTGTGTTATTTGTTGTCTTTTTTTTTTCTTTCGGTTTGTTTATCTTCCAAGTCATGAGTAAATAAATATAATACAGATATATATATATATAAATAGAAATTGGTCCAGACAAGGCATGAAGCCACTTGATGTAAGGAGCTAAAAAAAAAAATACTACTTGGTCAAAAACTAGCCAACGATAAGTGTTATATGGATAGATTCCGACTCAGAAAACAGCAATTCTTCCCTCTTTGTCAAAAAAACAAAACAAACCCTCATTGAATGTGAGGACTAAAGGACAAAATAAGGAAAGTGAGGTTTACGAGGCTGCTGGAAGTAAACCCAATGTTCACTTTTTACTCTCCTTAAACTCAAATTTATCCGAACTTGAGAGTTCCTATTTGCCTCCCCACGAGGGCAAAGTTAGATACAAGGTTGGGTTTTAATGTGGGAGATATCCATTCCCCCAAAAGAGGCACTCTGGATGGAACAAAAGTAAAAATTGACCCACTCAATAATTTTTCTTTTCCTAACTGAGGACAGAACAGATACTTCACTTTGGGTCATTTATTTGCAAAAAAATATAAAATATACATTTTGACAAATTAGGCACAGGCTATCAAAATTGTGGGGAAGGTGGGGGGGGGGAGGGGAATCATCATTTATCCATCCTACTTTGTCTATCCTATCCATAGCTAGAATCATTGCAGTCACCACTAATGTGATATAATGTGGACTTACTCTAGGTGACCATTCTACTTGATCCTTCTATTTATCTTCCTCCCACAAGGTAAGATGTGACACAAGGTCGGGAAAGTGGGATTTGAAAAACCAGAGCTCGAGAATTTGAGCGCTCTGGTCATTTAAAAATTGCCTGGGCAGCCCTGTCGGAATTCCTTGGTAGGGGCGCCTCAGGCGATTAGCAATAAACTAACTCCTTCTCAAAGGGTGAGAAGGCAAAGCCTGGGAGGGTGCACCTCCTAGAACTGTACAGGACGGTCAACCGATAGACCGGCGTAAATCAAGACCCGAAGGCCCAGACAATACCGGTCTATTGGGTGGGGTAAAAATTCTATTTGATCCTATCCCAAAGGCAAGGCACTGAGTTAAAAGTGTCAAAAATTACCCAGCCAAAGTAATCCTTAGAACATTTTGACACTAGGGTCTTTCTTGCTAAGGACCTGACTCTTTTGTCTCAATGAGATATGGTTTAGTTCAGTCCTAAAGCATTCTCCTAGGCATTACCTCTTCCTTTGAGAGGGGGGTTAATTTATTGCCGGTCATCTGAGGAGGCGTCCTTGCCCTATCTTTGTATTCCTCCAGAATGCCCTTTGGATTATAATTTTTTTTTTCCTGCAAATTAATCTACTTACTGTAATTTTAATAACATTTCAGAAGGGGTTCGGAATAGAGGCTGTATTGTTTGTGCATCGCTAAACTAAGAAATTATACAAAAAGACATATTCTAATTGTTTTGTTTCGGATTTTTTAGATGAGGATCGGTAATTTGCATTACTTGGATTATTCAGACTACTGTTCTCATCTTGGATGCCATTCTCACAACGTTTCAGCTGATGTCCACATGGATCCATGTCACAACGGATAAAGTGCTAAGTTATAATCAAAAGTTGGAAGTTGTGGACTGATTTTGCTATGTGTATTATTTGGATTGCATATACAGCATAATCACGTTGACGCACCGGTTCTCGTTAGATCACTGAAGTTAAGTGACGTTGGCCAGTACTAAATGGGTGACCATTTGGGAATATCAGGTGCTCTATGTGCTCTCCGCTTATCTCGGTATTGTTTTCAGCCATCCTGGACTTCTCCTTGCCACTGGAATCAAGCAGTGCCGATTCAAGAAAGGCGTGGTTGGAGATTGCACAACCCTAGTTTCACAATTAAACGCACAGCCACTTTTACAGGGGGTATCCATTGTGTCTCAAGACTGAACAGAGACCATAATGATATTTGGAGTATTCAGACTATTGTTTCCATATGGACCCGTTGCGCAACAGTTCAAGTGTTAAGTAATAATCAGTTCTAAATAACAATCTTCTGAAGGTTGAAGGTTCAATCCTCAGTACAGGCGATACTAAATAATATAATTAAAGAATTACTTAAGACGTCAGGGCTGACGGAACGAGAACAATCTAACCGTGTGGATTACATATAGGGTTCAGTTCGAAATTCCGTACAGATTCCCGCGTTCAACAAGACGCACATGAAAAAGGTTAGATTACATCGGCCGAAACGTTGCGAGAATAAGATCCAAGATGGGAACAGTAGTCCAAATAATACAAAAAATCTTTTATGTTTTATTTCGGTCTTTTAGAGAGGGGGGGGGGCTTAATTTTGTAAAAAATTAGTTACACAATGAGAAGAGAGGATAAAGGAAATGGCAAATGGGTAGTTTATTTATGTTGTGTTATTGTTGACAAATAGAATTTAAAAATTGGGTACTGATATCGATCCTGAACCAGTTTTCGTGAGGTTCGACTCGGAAGTGTTCGGCTGTCCTACGCGAACGCCCGAGTGTTGACGAGCCGAATGGTACCAGACGACAATTTTGATACAATCACAGGACGCAGTTATATTTTCAAGAAATTTTCTAAAAGAAACAACAAAAAAAAAAACAGAAAACAAAACATAGCGAAGTTACTGTTATCAAATAATTTTTTCTTTTTATTTTGATACGTTGCTGCGTCCTATAATTTTTAGTTATAGTTGCAAGAAATTTTTTAAACAACAAAACAAATAAAACAAGCAAAACAGAGCGAAATTACTGTTATCAAATAAATATTTTTAACCCTAACAACAACAAAAAAAAAAAAACAAGCAAAACATTAGTATCATAGGACGCAGCACCGTATCAAAATTGTCGTCTGGTACAAATCGGCTCGTCAACTCTCGGGCGTTTGCGTAGGATAGCCGAACGCTTCCGAGTCGAACCTCACGAAAACTGGTTCATGATCGATATCAGCACCAAAAATTGAAATTGATGGTTTTGTTTTAATGAATTGTATTATAAATACACGACGTGTATATATACCCGGCGTTGTCCGGGTGGCGACATATTGCTGGGTTAGATAAAAGCAATTCAAAATATAGCCATGTTTACAATTTCTTCTTAAATAGGATTTTAAAATAAAATGATTTTAATAAATATTCAACTAATCAAAAAATAAAAATAATTCAATGTGTATTTATCAAAGTTACGTATAGGCGAGAAACACAAACGCGAGATATTGTTTGATAGTTTTGTTAATCCAGAGATGCTGAAACTTTTCTTGGAAGTCTTATTCAAAAATACAGCCGAAACGAATATAAAGCGTTCGTTCAGTCTTACGTGATAAGAAATTTTTTTTAATAATTTTTTTTTTTTTTTTAAATTCGATTTAGCTTTCCCTTATTTTATTCAATAAATATTCGATTAATACTAAATAAAAAATAATTCAATATGTATTTAGCAAAGTGTGTACTTGTAATGAATGGGTATTCAGAGGATTTCAATACTTACGAAGTCAGTCCCGAGTACTGACGGAGAATCCGAGAGGCAGTCCCGGAAACAGCCGAAGCAGTTTATGATTTAAAAGCCGTGAAAAACATATAAAAAGACATACAACACTAAGCATGCGAAGAATTAGGTTAGTGTTAGATTAAAAAAAAAAATTAGCCCCTCAAAATAAATAAAGTTGAAATAAACTCCCCCCCCCCCCCAAGAAAAAAAAAAGAAAAAAGAAAAAGAAAGAAGTGGTTTTCTAATCGTAAATTGCTTTGTCCATTACCGGGACAGATTCGTGGTTCTCCGTCAATGCTCGGGACCGACTCCGTAAGTACTGAAATCCTCTGGGTATCCATTCATTACAAGTACCGCAAAGTTACGAAGGTGAGAAACATACAAACACAGGAGATCTTATTATTTTATTTTATTAATGCAGAGATTACAATTTAAAGAAAGAACATCAAAGTTTATTTTGTTTTTAAAAAGATCTATAGTAGCTTCTGTATCAGTTCAAAATATTTATTTAGTAACAATAATGATAAAAAAGGGGTTCGACTTACTTGAAGCAACAACAGACGCGATAAAAACGACCGCGCCGAAGCATAGATAATAATCCATGATCGACTTCTGATTTCAAGTGTTTGCTGTCAAATATTTCGGTTTTGACTTGAGTTTGTTTGGTTATTCAAGATTGTTGTTTTTTTACAATTAGAAAAAATACTTTAAATTTTAAAGTACATGCCCTGAAAGTCCATTGGCATTCACTTTATGTTAAGATTATTCGGCGTGCCTAAAATCCCAAACAGCGCAAAAAAGTCCGATCCGTGGCGTCCGCGGACCGACGTAATTTGAGTGGAGTGCGTGCCGAGATAAATTGAAAGGCGAAATAACAAACCGCTTCTCAGCGGGTTGTTGTTATTGGAGAGAAAGGAAAATGGGCCACGATAAACATTCCACGCCCATTTTCTTCAACGGTGTTCGTACCACAACTGCCAAATATCTAGCCTTCCTATTTTGCACGTACACGCCCTAAAAGATAGACACCGCCTTTTCTCTCTTTCTTTTTCTTTTCTCCGTAAAATTAAAATAACCATGCAAAATAGACTATTTTATTAGTTAATCATTGATGGTTGCTCTTTTGTTCCGAGAGATTACGGAATTTTTTCTCCATATTATTAAAAAAAAATAATCTAGGTTTTTTTTTGGGGGGGGGGGGCAAAAACGAGAGGCGGGGCCTATTCAATTTACTATTTGACAGATTTTTAGCCCCCCCCCCTCTGCCCACCACTGATGATAGGTAACCTGAAAAGGGCAGTACTTTAATTTTTTTTTTAACTTCTTGCCGGTACTTCTATAAGAGAGGATCCATATCGACCCGAATGTTTCCAATTGCGATTTACGGAACAGACCGGAAATGTCCGAGCTGTCAATTCGTACCGACATTAAATGAAACATGTTTTTCATTTTCCCCCTGACTTAAGGTTAGGGTCAATTAACTCCAGCCCCGTGTTAAGAATGGGTTTAATTTTTTTTCTTTCAAATCAGTATGGGAATCAACTTTATTTCTGTTCTTTTCTTTTCTTATGAAGTTTTTTTTTAACTTTATTTTTTTGGAGGAGGGGGAGGTCTATTTTTTTAAAAACCCTAACCTAATCCTACTCTCACCTCAGTTAAATTCATTTTGGTTTTACATTCGTATGCTTTAGTGTCGTCTGCCTTTTTACATTTTTTTTTCAGCTTTCAAATCGTAAACTGCTTTGGCTATTTCCATTTTGTTCCATCAATCTGAATCGGAAACATTCGGGTCGATATGAGTACCCTCCTATAGAAGCACTCGGCAGTCTTTTTGGCGAGTATTCAAGGGTTTCGACCGTTTCTATTTCAACTTACCTGTGTAAGGTTGGTTCACGTATTCGAAGATTATTTCTTAGGATTTCGGCTGTTTTAATCATGACATTGTGTTGTATGGTCTCAGTCTTCGCTTTGATTCCTTGATTTCTCCAGGTTTTGGAGGACTGTTCCTAGGGTAGCAGCGTGGACCCCAGCTTGTTTTTTTCGCCCACACCATCGGTCAGTCAACTTTATAGGATTGGGATGAATCTCAATCCTAGACTAGTGCTCTTACAATTATTGGTATTATAGTGATTTTCTTCATGTGTCATATTCCGTTTGGTTCTCTGGCGACTTCCATGCGTTTGATCATCATCATCATCATCATGATTATGGTGGTGCTGTTGTTGTTGTTGTTGAAGAAGAAGAAGAAGAAGAAGAAGAAGAAGAAGAAGAAGAAGAAGAAGAAGAAGAAGAAGAAGAAGAAGAATGTAAACAACAATTGTTCACAACGTGGATTTGGGACAAACACTAATGGAGACATTTTTAGATATTTGTAAAATATTGCATTTTTTCCCCATTTGAGAGGCTTTTTCACATATACATACCCCCTCCCCGTCATTTTTTCTAAAGTCACCTCATGTAAACAACCATTGATCATAAATTTTGATGGATTTAAATAAAGTATATTTGGATGACGAGGCTATTGAGGGTGTCAAGAAGTTTACTTACCTTGGTGATACCATTGAAGCACAGGGAGGAGCAGGTGCTAGTGTAATCGCAAGAGTTAGGAGTGGCTGGAGTAAGTTCAGAGACCTTCGGCCATTACTAACCAGTAGAGGGTTACCATAGTCCACCAACTAATGGTTTCTCATACACATACATTGATTCAGTACAAAAACACAAAAGATACCAATTTCCGTTTTCAGCTATCATTGTTGAATCGTCTCAGAATCGATTTCATTTTCCAATAGTTTATTGTTGCTGCTACACATTGATTCATTACAAAAACAAAAATGATACCAATTTCCGCTACCAGTTCTTCAATCAACCAGGAACCTATTTAATTTTTATCAACAGGTATAAGGTTATTATTATTATTATTATTATTATTATTATTACAACGACGATGATGATGATGATGATGATGATGATGATGATGATGATGATGATGTGTTCCCTAGAGTCTGAGTGACAGCAAGCCTCCCCAGATTTTCAGTACTCTCCACCTCTTTTTGATAACCACCACAAATGACCTTGCGGCATTGCAACAGCCGCTTACCATTGATTGCTTGCTGGTAAGGACCATTGGCCTCCTCTGGGATTTGAGTGGCAATAAGCCTCCTCAAGATCCCAGTACTCGTCCAGTGGAGGTCTGGTTAGTGCTCTTCCTCCTCGGTCTTCCCATCCTCCTTGACCCATCACAACTATTTTGTGTGGTATCAGTCGAGGCTGGTGTCATCACTTTTTTTTTGGGGGGGGGGCGGTATTTTATGAAATTTCTTGCAGTTTCTGTTCCTTGATTCTTGTGGTGGTGTTCTTTCTGTGTTTTTTTTTCTATTGCAACTTGCATGTCACTGATTAGTCTTTGTAGCTTATGTGGGTTGGTTTCCACATTCAAGGATTTTCCTTAAAATTTCATCTGTTTTCATCATTGCCGTCCATTGTATGGTCTCAGTTTTCCCTTTGATTCCAATTTCTACCAGTCTTTTTTCCAGGTTTTTGGGGACTGTTCCTAGTGCTCGTACGATTATTGGTATTATATTGACTTTTTACATGCTCCATATCCCTTTCAATTCTCTGGCAAATTCCGTGTATTTGCTTCGTTTTTCTGTTTCCTTAATCTTCACTCTGTTGTCTGCTGAGACGGCAAAATCTACGATTTTCACCTATTATGTGATTTACTATTTTGTCTCTTTACCCACACCATCTGCATTTACGGTTTTCCTGGGTTTTATCTATTTTAACTTTAATATAGTTTGTCCTAATCGCATTGTTCTGTGAAGCCGTCAGTAGGGATTCCGTTTCTCTGTTCAGGTGTCCTTTTCTTAGCCATGGCCAGCTATTTTCGTGTGTCTCTTCTCTTATTATCTTCTCTTTCCTTTCTGTAGATTAGATGGCGTCTGCTTCCAGAACTATCAAATATTTATAGCTATTCTGTTTGCCTAGCACTCTCATTTCCTCTTGGTTGGGCAGTTCCATGCCCTCAGTTGTCTTAAGTTTTCCCTTTTTCATCTCTAGTAGTGCATACTTTCCCATTCCGAATTCCATTTGAATGTCCTGGCTGAAGATTCTTGTCGTATTTATCAGCTTTTCCAGTTTCTTCTTGTTGACTATTATGATATCCGGTTACCTTGCTTGTATAAGTTTATCTGTTTGCACCTCCATGTCCCAGAGCATTTTGTGATTTTCGTTTTCCAGCACTGTCTCTGGCTTATGTTTGTACCATTTGTCCATGTGTTCGAAATGCAGTCGTTTGCATAGTTCCCAGTGTACTGCTTTCCCCATGCAGTCGTGTCTGTAAATTATTATTATTATTATTATTATTATTATTATTATTATTATTATTATTATTATTATTATTCAAAAAAAAATATTAAAAATAAATCTTTAAGGGTAATAGCTAAAGAAATATGTTTGTTTTTATAACAATTAAATAAATTACATTCATCGTACCGACAATCAATTATCTTATACTTATTTGATAATGCTTTTTAAAGATTAATTTCTAAACGAAATATATTGATAAAAAACGTTCGATTTAAAAAACTTTTCATTCTGTTTTTTTTTATTTTTTACGCTAATACTTTTTCAGTACGCCACTGGCAAAATGTTGCAAATAGGCAATGTTTTAAATGGTCAAAGATTGAAAATAAACATTCCAACATAAGATTTAAATAAATTTACATCTTACAAGCAAACAAGAATCTTAACAAATCGCCAAATATTAGCAAGATTTTGTCAAATAATATCATACAGTCTTACACTGAAAGTGACACCGCCATTCATATTGACAATATACTTTGACACCCACACCTCATTGGTGAAATAGAACGTTTATGAAAGAAGGTACATTTTCACTATGGAGCGCTGAAAAAGAGCCGCTCCTTTTTTAAAGGAGTTGGAGCTGGAACAGCTCCTTTTTTTAAATGGGGAGCCTGAGTAGAGCCAGCTCCAATTTTGGGCGTGTGAGTGGAACGTGAACAGCTCCAAAAATAGGGGTGCATATAAAGCCCTGCTCATTTCTCGAAAGTTCAAAGTGAGGAAAAGACACTAGCCTTAGCAATATGTATGAGTTTGATTAGAGTTCCATTTTGTGTATGCGTCTTTATCTTTTTTTGTTGGTTTCTGATTGTAGAGAGAGGAACAATAGTAGCCGTAGCTGTAGCCATTAAAAGATCTTCAGTGTGGCATAATTCATGAGTTTTGAGTTGTGTCATCTCTTTCTGTTGGGTGCGTTGTTGTTGTTGTTGTTGTTGTTGTCCCCATGGAGTGACGGCGACATGGATGTGTCAGCCGGAGGAACTCTCTGTTTTTTTGGTTATCGAGTGACTATTTATATTAAAATCAGCTAGTTCGCAGAGGACCCCAAAGATGCTGTTTCCAACATGTGATAATCCTTTTTGTTGGTTAAAGATTCTCAAGTTCACGCCTACATGCGAGTCAATGTTTTTTGGGGGGGGGATCTCACGCTGCGTTTGTGCAGATGTCAGATAGAACAATTGATTTCAGTGCGTCTCATTCCCACTTAGAGGAAAGAGTAAGCTGAACAAATGGAGAAAACAAATGGAGAAAACAAATGGAGAAAGAAAGAAAGAAAGAGAGTATCTTATTCAAGCTAATATCATTTTCACGTTTGTTCGGCTCACGCATCTATTTACTAATTTACCACAGGTAAATGTGTAGCAATATTTGGGCGTGAGTGTGTAAAAATAAATTAAAATCGGAAATCTTCACATAAAGTTAAAATTAAGTAGAAAGTGGAAAATTCCATATGAATTTAAAAGTTTAGAATTAGGCTGACGTGTACTTATAGTTACGTCATGAGAGGAAGTATGTGTCAGAGAGTTCTAGGTTTTGGAAATTAAACATCGAAGTGATCAAATGTAGGTTTCGAGTCTCCCCTCTACAGGATTTGGAAAGAGGAGATGTTCGTTAACCATATAATCTACCCAGCCTAGCAAAACTATGCAAACAGTGGGAGCATATTTTTACTAGTATATATATATATATATATATATATTGTAATCATTACTATTGGTGACATAAATTATTTTTAAAGAAATACAGTTGGAAAATTAGTTCAAAATCATTTTATTTTGGTTTACCTACTCATTTGTGACGAATTTGCATTATAAATATATATATATATTTAATATAAGTCATAAGCTTTTAAAGTTACCGTAAATATCGATTGTGAGCAAAGTAATCATTTTATTTAGTCAAATGGCATTATGAACCTTACTCTGACTATAGATGGCTACTTTGCTCAGAATTAAGTAGCTGAACCAAAATAAATTATTTTTGATTACTAAATTACTAAAAAATAAACCCAATCCCAGAGAAATTAATGGAGTTATTCGTTGTTGTTTTTTAATTGTTTGTATTATTGCAGCCAGCAAGAGAATAAAGAAGAAAGGAACACTATCTCTCGACTGTTACATCA
This sequence comes from Sepiola atlantica, assembly GCA_963556195.1. Classification (NCBI taxonomy): domain Eukaryota; kingdom Metazoa; phylum Mollusca; class Cephalopoda; order Sepiida; family Sepiolidae; genus Sepiola; species Sepiola atlantica. Next base: position 74,148,157 of record OY744519.1, read on the forward strand.
CCATCTCTACAACTAGACGTCATCAACTACTTCCGAGAAGCGAACAGCTGTTTTCTCTCCACAACACAACACTGTTTACAATAGGGATTGAAGAACAGCCCAAATTATGCTACACACAACATCTTCATTTGTAAGTTAAAAAGAACACTACTACTCGTTGAAAACCTTTTTAAGTTATTTAAATGCAATTATCTCCCTTTGAAATAATTTGCTTTACTGGTAGAGAGGCCTGCTCATTATTAATTAGAGAGTCACAAGATTCTCTCTCTCTCTCTCTCTCTCTCTCTCTCTCTCTCTCTCTCTGCCAGTTATTCACAATGGAAATCAAAGAAGCCCCCCCCCCCATGGTATACTACAAATGTGCCTTATCATAGTAATTTTTATGATAACTTTCAATTCAATTCAATATATTGTTAAAAGATTAATACAGGCCTAGAATCATGTAAAAGTGAGTTATGAAAGAGGAAAGGGATTTAAGTACAGGGTTAATCAGCTATGTTGCATCCAGTGCTGCTTTGAACTGTTTGGACATCTTCAGGCCGATCACGGCTTCTGGCAGCTTGTTCTATGGCTCACCGACCCGAACAAAAAAAAGACGCCTTTTGACGATTCAGCCACAATAATCCCAGGTATAGCTTCTCTGAGTTTCCACGAAGCCCTCTCTGCAGAGCCTGTGTGTAGAAGAGCTCACATGACACATTATAGTTTCTGCACATGATCTTAAACGCGAAGATGAGGTCGCCATGCAGCCACCTACGTGCCAGCAAGTACAAGTTGAGGGCCTCCAGTCATTGTTTATAGGACTTTTTGTGGAGCCTGTGAACCATCTGCATTGTCAGCATCTGAACTCACTCCAAGTGCTGGATGCCCTGAATGATAGACTCTAGGATTTAATACATGAAAACTTTATTGACAATGAAAATATTTTTTATTTATATAAAATCTAAAAAGCAGACAAACGGATTTACTCATTAAAAGTGTGCACAACATATTTCCTTATGTTAAAGTGCTATATTTTACCTGAGACAAATGCAAGGGAAGTTTCTTAGTAAAAAGAAGAACCTGTATTTTGCTTTTGTGGATCTGGAAAAAGCTTTTAACAGAGTGCCAAGAGATGTTGTCTGGTGGGCATTGCGTAAACTAGGGGCAAACGAGTGGTTAGTGAATGTTGTTCAAGCAATGTACAGAAATATTCAGTCGCGTTAGAATAAACAGCAAATTTAGTGAAAGCTTTAATGTTAAAATAGGAGTATATTAAGGCTCTGTTCTGAGTCCATTGCTTTTCATTTGTGTTTTAGAAGCATTGTTCACAGAGTTCCATACGGGTTGTCCAGAAGAAATGCTGTATGCTGATGACTTAGTATTTGCCTGTGAAACTTGTTAAGTTAAAAATTTAGAGGGATGCTATGGAAAGTAAAGACCTGAGAGTGAATGTCACCAAGACAAAATTGTTGATCAGTGGTTTTAGTGTTGGAAATCTCCAGGAAAGAGGAAAATTCCCATGCTCAGTTTGTGATAGGGGAGTCGGGTGGAACTCAATTTTCTGTGGTACACAAAAAGTGCAGTGAAATCACTGATAGGTTGAAAGGAGACAACCAGTTTGAAAGTGTAAGACAACAGCGACGAATGCAACCTCAGATATGGAGAAAATATATATGGATGGCGAAGTTATTGAGGTTGTTCAGAAATGTTCTTACCATGGAGCACAGGATGGAGCAGGTGTTAGTGTGATAGCAAGAATTAGGAGTGAATGGAGTAAGTTCAGGAAACTTTTGCCATTATTAACTAGCAAAGCATTACCACTGTCGAACAAGGGAAGAGTCTATCAGGTACGTGTATGCAGTGTAATGATGTATGGAAGTGAAATCTGGCCAGTGAGGTTTGAAGACATGCGTTGCATGGAGAGAAATGATATGATGGATGTGTAATGTGAGTCTTAAAGACAGGCTTCGTTCTGATGACCCCAGAGGAAGATTAAATCTGGACAGTACAGGGAGATACATGCAGAACAGTAGGCTTCGATGGTATGGCCATGTTGAAAGAATGGATGAGAGTTCTTGGGTTAGTAGATGTAGACTAATTGAGGTAGTCCAAGAAAAACATGGGAGGAAGTGATAATGATCGACTTGAGAGAAATAGAGATAAATAAAGACCTGGTCAGAGATAGGTTAGTTTGGAAGTCAATTTCTAAAATCCATCTAACACATGTAAAACGAACATTAAACAAATGATGATGATTGTAACTCGAGTATTAGGGTTTACAGAGAAAATAATAGGGAAAACTCTAACAAAAATTAAGGATAGAAAAGAAGGTTTACTAAACAAAAGCTACAAGCTGAACAGAGTAATTAAGAAATCGCTAAGTTGAGCTAGCAAGTCCCAATGATTTATTTGATTCCATACCAGTCAAAATGTGACTCGAGGTAAGTTTAAAGTGGGAAATCCAGTTTCTGTTTAAAAGGGGGAACTCTGGATGGATAGAAAAATAATGTTGAATGGATCCGTTGCCATTTTCGGTGACAGTGCTTCAGGCAATCGACGATAAACTATCCCCCCTTCTACAGGAGGAGATGACGAGAGGTAACCCCATCGCTAGCTCCAAAGTAGAAGGTATTGCCTGAGAGGATGGCCTACTGACAAATGATGCCATATCAGCTAAGATCTAGATCCTATAAGATCAAGCTCAGTGAATGCTATTGCACTGAAGTGATTATCTCACCTTGACATCACCTTCGATTAGATGACGAACCCCCTTTATTTTTGCATAAATCAAGAAAAATAACTCATTACATGATGACTTCCCTTTAATGTTTAAGAATATTTTTAAAAAAGAAAAAAACGAAGCAAAATAAAATATTTGTGTCAGTGGAAGAAATCCTGTTATTTTTGTGCGATGATGAGAGTTCACTTATGCAAATGAGCATTGTTTTGCATAGGCCAATTCTCGTAGAGATAAAAAGAGGAGGAACTTTACTCCCGGAACAGAGTAAAGTTGACGTGAGTAGTTGGGGCCATGCCAAGTGTTCAGCAAGAGAAAAAGAGATAAGATTGAGTTGGTATCGCTTGTGTCAGGTTATTCCATTGACGAGATTCGTGTGTTTTGAAGAATTGTTACTACAATTCGAGAGTCGTACTTTTGATTTTTTTTTTTTCTATGTGCGCGTTTTCAACTTTCACTACTACACCTTTGCAATACCACATAACCAAACCTAAAGAGACAGAACATGGAGCCCGAGACAATTTCAACACTCGCAGCGACCATTCCTGGTTACGAACGTCCTCAATTTGTCACAGACTCCTGTTATACCTGTAAGATTATATTACCAGGAATACTAACACCAAGTGCCAAAACGATTATCACTACGCAATTGACTTTTCTTTTCCATTATCTGTTGGCAACTGGTGGTCCTTTATCCTCCCCTTGTTCTCTCCTTTAATAACTTATGTTGAGAAAAAAAACACCCTTTTTTTTCGTTTGTTTTCTACTAATGTGTCATCGCTTATCAAGGCTCAAAGGCCACTTGAGGATAAGGATGAATGAGTTTGTCACGTGAACGATGAGACGACACCTTGAGGGGATTGATGATGATGGGAGAAATGAGCAGAATTTGATTATTTAAAAAAACAGCTCGATAAGAATTTGTTAACATTGAACTTGAAAACGACCATGCTGTATTCATCTGGAGAGTGTTATTGTGTTCCACAGACGGGAAGTTCTTGGAAAGAAACTTTGTTCATGGAAGTTCCATTTAGTTTTAGGTACAAAGAAGAAGAAAAGAAAATTATTTACAATGGTTGTAGCTAGACGAGCTTTTGCTGGGAATGTTTTACATGGGGTCACAAAAATTGGAGCTGAGTCGTGCACTTACCATGAAAATAACGATAGAGTAGAGAAAGACTAGCAACGTCTCTTCTATGAGAAAAGGGTGTAGGGATCATACCCTACTATATTTTGAAATCGATTTTGTACTCTCTCATAGCAGGAAAGAATGCTCTGAGCAGCACCTCCCCCAAATGTGGCAACAGTACTCCATCTTAGGACGTATCTGACTCTTATACAAGTAGAGGATTGCATCAGGAGTGAGATACCTTCTAGAGCGGTAGAATGATCCAACCATTTTTCCAGCAAATTTAGCAACAGATTTTATGTAAGTCTTCCGTTTCATGTCTGGAGTAAAAATCAGTCCTAGCAGCTTATCAAAGCAGGGGCTTCCTCAAAGAGAGAGCCATTCATTTCAACTGAGGCAAAGCAAGGATCCGAGCAATGGTGGTGAAAGGAGAGAAGCTTGGTTTTAGAGGTATTAAAAGTAAGAAGGCATTTTTAGGCATTTTGGTTGGTTTTATTCATGCTGTTGTCTGTCAAGACACTGCAGCCTTTAAAAACTTCTTCTTAATACGTTTAAGCTTAAGCCTTAAATTTGAGACATTTTCTAGAATCATGCAATAGATTTTGATCAAAATTAGAATAAGGATTCTAGACATAAGGTTTAGTAGCATTATATGTTTATTTTAATCTTCGTAAGGGAGCATAAAAGTGGTGCAAAACTGTTTTGTTCAGGGAATTAATTTGACCTGTCCTGGGACAGGTATTCTTCTTGTTTTTTTTATATTTATCTCCCTTGTTTGTCACTCTCCTGTCGTAGCATGTGAACATCTTGTTTGTTTATTAAACCCTTTGAAAAGAGCCTACGTTTTACTCTCATCACTTCAAGGGGGATATTAAATAAGGAGATAGGTGATAAAAGAAATTGAGCCAAACTTTCAAGTTTTAAATTATTGCTCCAGGACAATGCCGGGTTACTAGTAATCTTTAATTCATTTACAAGATATATAAGAGTTTGTCTCAAAGTCTACATACCCATACATGCATGACAGATCTATTTTGTTTGTATGTACGCACAATATCTTGCGTTATGTTGAGTTGTGTTTCAGTTTGGTGCATGCGCGGTTATGCCCAGACTTATGTAACGATGTAGGTGAGAGAACACAACTGTGCAGATTCAACTTTCAATTCCCTGCTCAGAGAGTTTGGCGTCAAAGATGATTCAGTTCCCGTGACAACAAGACGTCATAACCTGTTTTCGTCTTTCGCCAGAAGTGGCAAAACAAGATGGGACTCCAGAATACCACATTCTGTTTTCAACAAAAGCCAGCCTGCCAAACAACTCTCTTTATATTCCAGTTTTCCCTTTGAATAAAGTTGATTTATACTTTAGTGGAGATGTTGGCGTTGTCCTTGGAAGATGGTGATCCTTTTTCTTATTCAATATTCAATTCCAGTCAGATATGTCCAGAAACAGTTAACTATTCCGAATGGCTGTCTTCATCCTGACATTCTTTCAAACCCATCATCTTACAAAACTAAAGACCAGTACATGCAGTTGATAAGAACACTCACATTGGACTGGTGTCAAATGTTTATATTTAACTCTTGTATAAACTTGTCAAGAGTGTAGTATCTGTTCTGTCCTCGATCAGTGAAGAAGAGATCCTTCTAGCCTGAGGTAATTTTTGGTTTTGTCTCAATCCAAAGTGCCCCTTTTGGGGGGAGTTGGATTTTCTCTATATTAAAAACCCACCTTGTGTGTCTAACTGTCCTCGTGGGGAGGCAAGTAAATAGGGACTTTATTCTTACTTGTATGTTCGACCCCCCCCCCCACCTACCTTTCACTTTTGAAAAAAAAATTATTTGTCTATGTAATTGCGATTTTCATTTACATGCATACGTAATGTTAGTGCTTATTTATTAAATGTTTTTAAGGAAGCAAGAGTTGCTTCCCTTGTACCGTATGGAATTATTATTTGAGTTGCATCAGTTCCTATCTATTTGCCTCCCCATGAAGACAAATTTAGCTCAAGGTCGGTTTTTAATGTGGGGAAAATTCAGCTCCCCAAAAAGGGGCACACTGGATAGAAACTAAAATTAAAATTTCCTCAGTCTAGAAGAACTTCTCCTTTACTGACCGAGGACAGAATAGTCAAAGTGTAGCATCAGAACAAATTTTATTTAAACAAAAAAATTTACAATGTTACGCCCCTTCTAACTAACATCCTGTCCAAGTACTTACTTGGACAGAAGGCCGCGCTAATATACCACGTTCACATCTCCCACCCTGAATGATCCAGACAAAATCTGTCGACAAGTTCGCACGAAGCCATCAGGTCAACCAGACTGCTTTGACACCTATCTGACTCGCTACTTCCCCCCACCTTATCTATCTTGGCGTCAAGAGTGGCATTCAAATCCTCCAATAAAACTGTCTACTCTGGAACCGCGAGGAATCCCTCCAACTGTTGAAAAAAGGAAACCCCTCTGCCAACGATGTTGGGTGCATAAACTGCAATGATCCTAAACTTACTGTTTTCAACAGCAACATCAACCACAACCAGCCTACCATGTCTCACTAGCAAAGAGACACCACAACTACAGACATTTCCATATGCAGAAAACACATCAAAGTCGTCAGTCAGCACACAACAATCCCTATATGAACCGAAGTGGGTCTCTTGTATCGCAGCTACATCTACCTTAAGGGCCACCAGATCTCTCAGCACGCGAGCAGCCTTGCTTCAGGATCTTATGCTCCTTACAAATTGGCAAGGTGTAAATCCATAATCACTGCAGCTCCTCAGTGTCACACATGGGACTGAAGTTCTCAGAAATAGGGGCGCCTAAGGCTTGACCGAGACTGCCTGTTAGCAGTTTGGACATAATTCGTCCGTCTTACACCAGGCCTCTCACGTCCAGAGAGAAAGTCAATTTTAGAGCCCGAAAAAAATGAGGGGTGAACATAAATCGGGATCCTCCATTCACATCTAACTGATAAATTCCTTAGAGACGGATGCTCCTAATCAATTAATCTCAGCCCTAGGATCGGCCCCTTGGTAGCTTCTATCATTCGCCAAAGCGCTTTTCTACTGGTGCACAAAAATTGTAATCATCTGCACATTTTTAAAATTGTGCGGGTTCATGTGGGTGAAACTTTCTAGCTGTTTAATGTACTTCCTCTGTCTTCCATTTAGGTTCGTTTGAACCTGAGAGGAATCTGCCTCACAGGAAAGGGAACTTTCTCGATTTTTCCTGTCTCATAGGCGGAGGCGGGGTGCTGATTTAGTGAAAGGAATTTCTTCAGGCTCCTCTCTTGCTGTTTCCGGGGATCTAGCTCTAGGGCTATTTAAGGGGCTATAGAATAGGGGAGGGATATTTTCTGAGGAGGGTGGACATTGGGGCTATGAGGGTTGGGCAATTGAAGTGATTTCGACTACTTTTTCAATTACTGATTCAGCTTCTTTGTTTCCTTGATTTGCTCTTGAGTTTTACTGTCCTTTGACTTCTGAGCCTCATCATCTTCCACGACCATCTCCTCTTCATCCGTTTTTGTTTCTCCCTCTAACTCTGACGAGGGGGCCGAATGTTTCCTTTTAACTGCTGTTATTATTCGTTTCTCTGGTGTTTTTACCGCTTCAGAGTTGGGGCTAGGGGTGGACTTTTTCCCCTTTGTGGCTGCTATTGTACTCCAACTTGTGGGAGCCGTTGCTGGTGTTACTGTCACTTGTGCTTCTGTTGGCACTTTCTTCTGAGCTGGAAAAACAGCCGCAGGAGATTTTAACCGGTTCCTTTTGGGGCACGCCCCAGCTGCTGGCAGTTCCAACAATGTGACCTTCTCCCCTCCACAATTATGGGCATCGTCCACGATTACCACTTTAGTTGTACCAGGATGGAAATGAAACTGGATCGGTTCACCTGCATTTTCAGGTTGTAAGCCCCTGTTAGAATATTCCGGGGACCAGGGACCGGAACAACTGCGTCGAGGTCACTTAACTGAAACATTGGGACGCCGAGAATTGACATGGGTGTCCACCTTTTGTCTAGGTATTTGTATAACGGGACCCCACACTCTTCTTTGACCCCGTGGGTAACTTGTCGGCCTCTCATGCACAGGTGTTTGATATCCTGGTCGCGGTGCCGAAAATAACGGATACCCCACTCTATTCCGCGTCACGGAGCACGTTATAAACATGTACCCCGCTCGTGTCTCTATCTCTGTGTTCACTCCTCTGGTTCTCTACATAGAGATCTTGCCAGACCATGAACACTCTTTGGCCGATCGTCGTAGTGGCAAATAAAAAAGAATATCTCGATCGAAATTCCTCCAAGTCCGGATGATGATGATGATAGCTGGCTTTGTCATTCTCGTCTCTGTGAAGGCAAGGTTATTCAAGCAGAACAAATCGATAATAGGAATAATTCAACAACATCGGCGAGGTCTTTTTGGATGAAAATAATTATTAACAATTAAAGGAAAGAATTGATTTTACATTGGATTTGAAATCTATCTTTTGATAAAATATCTTTTGCATTTGACTATTTCGTCGTCTCTCTGTGCATGAATTCATTTACAATTGCAAGTTCTTAATTAAGTCATTAATCTATGTTTGGAAAACGATGGCTGAGTCCGGGAGGCTTTCACTAACACGAGCCGCGAGGATCGCGACCGCTCGAGTCGAAATCCCAGTTCGTTCTGTTGTTCTGTTCGCCTGTCTCTGGGAAATGATTCTAAAACCTTTCTCTTACCAAAAGGGTGTATTTCATACCCTTTCCTTTTCCAACCTATTTCTCTAATCCTTCTTTCTCTTCCAGTGGTTTGGGGAGAGGCGTGCCCATCCAAACAGATAAATCGGATTTCTCTCTCAAAAAGTAATTACTCTCCCCTGTCTCTCTTCCTCTCTCGGAGTTGGGCGGGGCGTACGATACAGACAATTTGGATTTCTCCTTTAGATATTATTGTTATAATAAAACACTTATTCTCCTTCTCACTGTGACATAGACCTCTGCCCTAATCACCGATGACAGCCTAGATGGCTATCTTTGGCCATCAGCCTCGCCCGCCCAGCTACTGACACGCCTGACTGTATGTTTTTCGTTGGCGATAAAAGATTTTGCCAAAACTTTGTCCATCTGTTTAAACTCGGCCTGTGTAAGATTTAAATGCAATTGACAATCTCACATGGCCTTCCTAGACAGCCCGACGCCATTTTCTCGCCCTGTTTAGATAGTTGATTTCATGTGGAAGATATGTACTAGTCTTATATCTCCACTTCGTTTCTACGTAGAACCTAGCATCATCACCAAGATGCATACTAGTGCGCCCCCAGGGTGCACGACCCCCGTCAGCCTCGATCGTTGTGTCATATTTGGGCTTCAGCCTGATGCTTTTCTAGATCATATCCATGTCGTTTGTGTTTCAGGAGAACCTGGGTCTCTGGAGTCTATTTTGTCTGAGGTTTCTGACAAATCATGATTTGCAATCCGGAGCTATCCAGAACTGGCCATGCATCACTCACCGTATAAGGCGTTTTTATGACCCCCTCTCCTTAGTTTTCGTCTCGCTTGTCTTTGTTTTAATCTGTTTCGGCCCTCTCTTTCCAATGAGTCCAATCCTATATCAGTAACCGCTTCATACCCCTCCGAGGAGCACCCTAAGAAAATTTCCGGCCTATAGTTAGTTTGTGCAATCTCTAGGTCCAGAGAATGACTGTTTCTGATATGCTGGTTTCGCCTTTCAGGACTGTTGTTGGCAGACCTTAAGAGTCGGGTATTTCCAAACTCGGCCACAAATTCCTTCGATGAAACCCTTCTCAATAGGGGGGGGGTGGCTACAGGGTGTAGCAGGTCCCCCTAACACGAACAATGGAACTGGGGTGCCACCAGGTGTGACACCCCGACACAGATAATGGAACTGGGGTGCCACCGGATGTGACACCCCCGACACAGACAACGCAACAGGGGTGCCACTGGGTGTGACACCCTCCGACATGGGCAATGCAACTGAGGTGCCACCGGGTGTGACACCCCCCCCCCCCTCCAACAGGGAAGACGCAACTGAGGGGTCCTTTATAGCCACACCTCTCAAGTTTTTGCCAGGGGCGACGACTTTGCTAACCGAAACCAATTCAGCTTCCATATCCAACTTCCGGCTAGAACCCGCCGATATGGGATCGAGGATACCATCACCGTTAACCAGTCCGTGAGTCTCACCGAAACCTGTCAGCTGCTTAAGTTAAGCCAAAGAGTTGGAGACCTAAAAGAAAAATGGAAAAAAGTAATTAATGAGCCCAATTGGGGAGACAAGAAAAGATACCCCAAAAAGGGCAGAAGTGACCTGGGGGGGGGGGGGCTAGTCAGAGTGTGAGTTAGCTTTAAACCAAGCACTAGTGGCTGGGTAACTGGTCACACCTTTGAGAGATCACAAGTGATCTCTCAAAAGCTGGCCTTTCGTAAACAAAATATAGCATCAGAACAGATGCTACACTTTGTTCCTAGCCAAAAAGCCAACATTTGTGTTTTGCAACAGTTGAAACGTCCTAGATCAGCTCCAGTTTTCTTATCATTCCCACCATCAGCGTCGCTACGTGGCTGTAATAGTACTAACTAGCTGTACCTACCCACCAGTAAAATTTCATTTTTGTTTCGCTTTTTTTCTTTTTAAATCACATAAATACTTTTTTGCTCGTAAATTTCTAAATGATGATAAGCTAAGAGCCGCCGGTACCAAATCAGCTAAAAGGCTAATTAGAGAAAAAAAAAATGACCATTCCTCTCTCTGGACATACATACACACACACACATACACACAGACAACGTGAGTCGACGTAAGGGAATTAACTCTGTAAAAAAACAAATCAGAGTTACTTCCCTTTAGTTAGTGGCTAGAAAACAGCGAAATTTGTGTTAGTTTAGGGTCAAAGAATGATCAATTTTACATATTATTCATTCCGGGCAACACTGATCAAGAATATACCAACTTTGTGGGCCTTTATTTGTAGTTTTTTTACTTTTAGCTGAAAACACACACACACACAGACACACACAGACAACTGTTCTTTATATAATAGATTATTATCATCATTTCTGAACAAAAAGAAAAAAAACATCCAACTTTGACATTTTATTATAGACCGTAAGATTTCTTTTCAAATTTATTTCAGATGGGGGTTCTTTGACTTACTATTTGCTTTCTTGCTTCTCTTCACCACTTGAAATGGTTTTGTCTGTGGACTAAAAAAATGCACACTTTTTACTCGCTAACTTTTGTGTGACGAAACTGATTTATATTTATTTATATACAAATAAATACACATTCGTCTGTCTTATAAAGTGGAGGATTTAATTTCCAATATGTCGAAATAAATGTCTTCTTCAAAGAATAATTAAGAATGATCTTTTTTTCTTCTTGTTTTTATGCAACTGCTGCGATAGATACATAACTTTAAATAAACTGATGTTATTCATGGAGACACCATTTTTAACCGTTTGCTTGTCAGAATTAGTGTTAGAATGACATCATAGTGTTATATTTTCATTTACCAATGCGTGTATAAACACTTATACACATGCATCATCATCGTCGAACCCAGGTTCTTGTTTGTTTGCAGATACAAAACCACTCGGATGGCGATGTTAATTTATAAAAAGGCTAACTTAAAGAGAAGAACAGTCATACAGAAAACATCAGAGAGACGGGTTATGTTTGTACACATTGCTTGCTATACTGACCCCCCCCCCCCCATATTGGGGACGGCGCCTTAGACATGTCTTTCCTGCTTGAAGTATTGTTAGACAAAGAGAAATCTCCCTGCCTAGAAGTAACATGGTTTTATTCACTTCCGTTCTGGGGTCACCTCTGACCCTTAGGTGTCACTCAAACTTTTCCATTCAAACATCGGGGCCCTTGAAGTATAAATGTTTGATAAAGAGGAAGGTTTTTCTTCTTTTTCTCATTTGTTTTATTTATAACTAGCTGTACACACCCGACGTTACCCAAGAGTTTTTAGACTGTCATTTTTGTTTGCATTTTCTTTTATTTTCTTTCTCTTTATTTTTAACCTAGTCTCACTTTTTTTTAATACCAAATATTTTTAAATAGTATTTTAAAAAGTTAAATATAATTATTATGGTGTGGTTTGTTCTCGAAATTATTAATAGAACCAAAATCTCCTTCTTTCTTCTATTCATTTCACGTCAATTTTCCCCTGTTCACGAGTCAGACGTTTTTTAATATTATGCAAGCTCACTCTCCACTACTCGCGGGTCAGCTGTCTCCAAATTCCACTCTGTGCAGTCTTGCCTAATCACTTGCTTCCAAGTTTTCCTTAGCTGGCCAATCTTCCTGCGATTTAGGACATCCATGCTTCTGCAACGATTTATCCAGATGGATTAACGTTCCACATGACCATACCAGCGCAATCGATTTATCCTTAGAATAACCTCTATGCTGGGCAAGTGTAGTGCTTTCAGCGAATTCTCTGATCTGATGCGTTGGGTTTGGTCAGATTTCACATGACAGATCATTCTGATCATGGATCTGTCATTGCGCTGTAAGATGTTCTAAGATATTTTTCAAGTTAAATATAATTATTCCAGTATGGTTACATATTTATGAAATATAGTTAATAAAATGTCTGTGTTATGTGTGTGCTGTAAAAATATTGTGACTTTTAAGTTTTTAAACGTATTACTATTTATTTAAAACGACCTCGCTTCACTAACTCGCCATCACTTCGCAAAGTTCACTACTTGAAATACTTGAAAACAAAAATTTTAAATAATAAATATTTCATTCATAAATTTGTTGTTACTATGAAACAAAAAACTTTCGCATTTATTCATAGATAAACATTAACATTTTGGTAATTTTGATACAACTTTATTTATCTTTTAAATATGACCGTACAGAAAGGAAAAGAAATAAGGAAAAGATTGGCCGAAGTGATGATATGTATGTGCATGTGGGGGAGCTTTGTTTTTAACTGACAATCTAGAAATGGGTCGCAACTTGTTGAAAATAAAGCCATTCTCCCTAAAGAAAAGGCCGGAAAAGAACATTTAAACACAAATGCTAAATACGTGTCCATTAAATAAAACAATATTCCTAAATATAACTATAAAAAACAATAACAAAGAATAATTAATTAATTAAATGTCCTTTTGCAAAGCAATATGCAAATTAATTGGCCTTACGGATTATCGCAGTATATAAAAAAGATAGGATGCTGCTATTGTGTAAAGTTCAATTAATTTGAAATATGGCGTTTTGACCTCACCTAACGGTGCGAGAAATGGGCCTAAATTTCGTATTTAATCATTTAGATTTATATGATTAATCTCATAATATTACAAAGGGAAACAACTCTGAAACAACTCTTGACTATCAAGGGCGATAACTTTTAGTCACTCTTTTGTTTGTAGTTACAATTTACACTAGTTATTTTTTTATTTTTGTTAACGTTCAAAATAAGTCTAATCCAAGGCGATCCATAATACAGGTCCTGCAAACATGCGACTGGGGTTCACGACTGGGAGTGGACATGTGAAGACCAAAATTACTACTACATAATAATTACAGAGAAAAGTTTTAGTAAGAAATTTCTTAGTAATGTCCAGTAATTAGCAACTATACATATTATTAGGAAGCAGCTTATAATAATTGATTTATTTCTATCAAATCAAATGTAAAACGTACAAAAATATAAAAGAAGTAAATTTACAAAAAAAAAACACTTTATTCACCATGAATTATACACATTTTTGATATTTCAAAAATCATGAGTCAATTTGTTTATATTGACTACTTGATTAGAGAAAATATAATGACATAATACAATCAGAAAGCAAATTAAACATTTTACAAAATCAAATAGTTTATAAACAAAATAATATTCGGAGAAATTATTTTAATGATTTTTATAAAATTTGTTATGTTTGTTACATATACAATTTGTTTTTACAGAAGATGAAGAAAATGCTTATTTCTTCATAATACGATAATACATATTATACACAGTCTTAATAATAAAATGAACTTATAAGAACATAAAACCAATAAAATATATGTAAAAAGGGGGGAAATGTAAAACATCTGATAACTGCTTTGAAAATTATGCATAAAAAATGAGATTCTACTTTTTTAGACGATTACGTGTGAACACCCAGAAAAAACAAAAAAAACAATTGTCTAGAATTTAGAGTGAGGGATCAATTTCACATATAAATTTAACGTAAAATGATTCCCCACTTCCGCGCCATTCTAGCGTTTTAAGGCAGTTAACCAATTTTTTCTTCTTTTTGCTATGAGAGATAAATATTTTTGTGTTTTTTTAGGGTGGGAGGCGAGTAGTGGCTCTACTTTTTTTAGGCGATATGTTATTTTACGACTTTTCAACTAGGACTTGGTTATTGGTAAAAGTTTTTTCGTTAATTGCTCTAAAAATCTAGGATGGCCCGGAAATAGGGGATCATTTTACGTTAATTGTATATACGAAACCAATCCCCACTTTAAATTCTTAAATAATTGTTTGTTTGCTTTTTCTTCTTTCAGCCAGATTTTTCATGGTGTTCACACGTAATCGCCTAAACAAAGTAGAATCTTGTTTTTCAGATTTAAGTAACAGAACAGAACACAGATATCTTCCATTATTAAATAGTCAAATAAGAGTTATTGTTGCTTAAAAGAAGATGTAACTAAAAAAACAGCTTGTTAAAAAAAAAATTAAACATTTTATGTTAAGACAAAAGTATCATTTCAGATCAGACCAAATATCAATTTTATCCAACATTTGAGCGAATACAGAGCGAAATGGGCAATAAAATTCAACTGTCTCTATAGTGCAATTAAAGCTTAAAAAGTATTTAAACTTGTTAATTTAATTTTACTTGAGTAATTGTTCCCCCCCCCCATTTAGATAAAATAATTATCATAAGTAAAATCTTATGTCAGTTTCTGATATGCATAATTTCAATATGAAATTTCTCAAAAATTTCTTACTAAAACTTTTGTCTGTAATTATTATTTAGTAGTAATTTGTAGCAGTTTACTACAGGCTGGCACACAGCCACCATATTGTTTAAATATCTATGACTTCTTAGCTGCCCGCTGATTGGTTCAGGCAATCTACTTTCTTCTTTACTTGACCAATCAGTGGCCTTCTCTTAAGTGAATCTCGGATGGCTAGCATAACTATATAAACACTTGAGCGCCATCTGCTCTTTCTCTTTTTCTTCTTCGGCACGAGAAGCCTCTTCTCTCTCTTTCCTTCTTTGGCACTGCCAAACACACGTGTCCCTCTCTGGGGACGCAACAGACATCTTCCCGGGCCTTTGGCCATGGGTTCGACTTCGACAAGAAGACAAAAAGACAAAATGGCTACTGCCTCATACACGTGGACTTCATATAACACACACACACATAACTGCTTACATGTGAACTGACTTTCACACCGGTGTACAGACACACATACTTACATACACATATGGAAACGTCCTGACACTGTAGCCGGTGTACAAACATTTTATATTATGAACTATTCCCAATTCCATACTCATGGGGAATTAAAGTAATGGACTTCCTTTACTTTTGTCTTCGTCCATACTTATGGACATACTAACCTGTTTCCCTTTTGTTCACGTAGTAACGAGGAAGACTCAATAAAGTTGTTTTATGTATTAGAAATGGACTTCGTCTCATTTTCTATAATTTTGGTCTTCACATGTCCGGCGTCAGTCGTGGATCCCAGTCGCAGTTTTGCCAGGTCTGTATTATGGATCGCCTTGGTCAAAACCCATTTTTTTCTATATGTTCTGTTGTTTCGTTTATTAGACATTATCCAAATACAATACTGTTTTCTCCATTCAAATATAACGAACCAGTATACATCCTCCATCAAAAGTGACGGAAAAAAATTAAGCTTCACCAGTGTTCGCACTAACATTCATATAAAATCATAGAATTACGTAAGTAGTTTATTGTTTAATATAGAAATTATTATCATTTCTAATGACCTAAACAAAAACAAAAACACCAACCATTGACTTTTTAAAATTAAATTGGGAGATTTCTTTCCAAATTTATTTCAGATTGTAGTATTTGTCTAACTTTATATTTACTTTCTCGCTTAACCTCAACACTTTAAATGGTTTCATCCGACACGTTTTTTTACTCGCTAACTTTTGTGTGACAAGATATATCTATATATTAGGGACTAAATTATTGTGAGTTTAAAAAAAGACACGAGTCATTTTTGATAACCAAAAGAAAAAAATTAACAGAAGACACGTGGTGTTCCCTTCATGGTTTGGTACTTCTGCAGTTTACGGCCCATGCTGAAGTCGGCATATTCCGACAGATTACGTAAACAGCCAGGAGATGCCGAACAAAGATTTTATGATCTTTTTGACAAAGACGCTATCAAACTTTAAAAATTAATGAAAAAACATTAAGATAGAGAAGAAAACAGTCATCGTATGGTAATTTCAATAAAAAAAATTTTTTTTTTTTTTAACGCAGAAAATATGATAAAAAATTCAAAATTTTTTCTACTTCTTTTTAATCCAAACAACTAGGTTAGGACTAGGTTAGGGTTTGGGTTTTTTTTTGTACTCCTTTTTAACCCGAGCAACTAGGTTAGGGTTAGGCTTAGGTTAAGGTTAGGGTTAAGGTTAGTGTTAGGGTTAGGTTGTTTTTTTTGTAGGGTTAGGGTGAAAAAGAACAACAGTTTCTGTTAGGGTTAGGCTTCTTTTTTTTGTAGGGTAAGGGTTGTCCTTTAGTACAATTCTTTTTTTAACTTGCATATATGTGCACATGTTCTGCAACTTTTCTTTTGTCCTATAAGTTTTCTTTTCTAACAAAAGTCAATAATTCCTTCAGGAGACTTAGCATTTGTCCTAACTCAATGAAATTCATGATCGCTTTAACCAATTTTCCTAACTTGTTGAATTTTACTCAATATTTAATTTGCGATTGCCAGTTGTCGTCTGCTGCAATATGATTGGCTAAGTATTTCGGCATCTTCCAGCGGTTTACGTAACCTGCCAGAAGATGCCAATGTAACGTCAGTTTCAGCACGGGCCATAAACTGCAGAAGTACCCATGATTTTAATAACTGTCTTTTACACATTTGAACTGAACGCCACCTGTAATTTATAAAAAAGGATTAACTCTCATTTCTATTTCTGGAGTGATGTCAGTGAAGGGTTATATTAAAGGGAGGTAACTTATGACTAATTATTAAAAATACCTACTGCGGTCACTCAAAATATGTTGTTTTTCTTTCAGCAATTCATACAGTGGCATAGCAAGGGTTTCATTTAATGTTTGACTGATGATTGAATGATAAAAATGTAAATCTGCGTAAACATACAGTAAGAAAAAAAAGAAATTCAATTTAAATTAAAAAAAACAATAATAAAGTCTAAAATGTGTGAAAAGTTGAAAGCCATAAAATATTAAAATCACTGTAGAATTTATATATTCATCTCCCCCCAAAATATATAATATTGGACTAAGGTATTTATTCTTAACAAAAATATGAAAAATACTGATCAATTAGGTGTTTATCCTATTAACTTGTCGAATTGTAAAGTTAATAATTGAACAGGAGCTAATTGAACTCTTAATGAAGGCAGACACAACTATGAGTTTCTCCCTCTTTCTCTCTCTCTCTCTCTCTCTCTCTCTCTCTCTCTTTCTCTCTCTCTCTCTCTCTCTCTTCTCTCTTTCTCTGCCGCTGCTTGTTTGGGTCAAGCCTGCGAGGAGAAATCTTCTCTCACTCTTCCTAATTCCTCTGTCAGTTACTGATAGATTATCATAGATAATGACTAAACTTACTTGACTCATGTGCATACTCCAGAGAGCTTCGCCATATACTTGAGAACAAAATTCCATCACTTATCTTGGTCTTGGGCCAGTCTTTTACAGCTGTCAGGAGCGTCATACTTATCTGGTCGGCCCATCTCTTTGGTGGTTGTCCTCTTGATATTTCTTGAATTAAATCTTCTTGATATTATTTCTTCACATAACTGGAGTCTGATAACCGGTATGCATGTCCAAACCACATTAATCTCTTTTTTTCGAATAAGGTTGTTAATGGACCTATTAATATTATGCTTCTTTCTGATATCTGCATTTCTTAGTTAATCTCGCAAAGTTACTCCAAGGATAGTTCTTCAACATTTCATTTTAAAGACATTCAGCTTCCTTTCATGCTCTGCCATGGATAATAAAGTGCTTAGAAACTCTTCTTTATCAAGAACTTTGATAATTGTTACTGAAAATTCCTATAGACATTAAACCATTGCTTTGATAAGCTTCTCGAACTGACCTTCACTCCAGCTTAAATGGAAGACTTACATCAGATCTGTTGCTAAGGTCGCTGGAAAAATGCTTGGATCATTCTACTGCTCTAGAAAGTACCTGACTTCTGACGCAATCCTTTACCTGTACAAGAGTCAAATACGTCCTAAGATGGAGTACTATTGCCACATCTGGTGAGGTGCTGCTCAGAGCACCTTTCCTGCCTTGACAGAGTACAAAACCGACTTCAAAATCGAGTGGAGGATGTCCGTTTCTGTTCTCTACAACCTCTTTCTCACAGAAGAGACGTTGCTAGTCTTTCTATACTCTATCGTTATTTTCATGGTAGGTGCTCGACTGAGCTCAATCTACTAGTAAAACATTCATAACAAAACTCGTCTAGCTACAACCACTGTAAATAATTTCCCTTTCTTCTTCTGTGTACCTAAAACTAGACGGAACTTCTATGGGCAGAGTTTCTTTCTAAGAACTATCCATCTGTAGAACACAATACCACGGGGCTACTTTCCAGCTGACTACAACATGGTCGTTTTCAAGTCCAATGTTAACAAATTCTTGTTGAGCCATCCTCTTAAATAATCAAATCCTGCCCAGTTTCAACTATCGTTACTAATCTTCATGATGTTGTTTCATCGTCCACCTAAAAAACTCAGTAACCCTTATCCTTGAGTGGCCTTTCAGCCTTGATAAGCGGTGACTCATTAGTACACAAAAAAAACGCTTTGAATCACCAATTTAGAATAGAGATCTTTTATTTGTGGACAGCAAAAGGTTTCTTTAATAAACTTTCTGTTAATTGTTATCAACAGTTTTCTATTTCTTCTACGAAAAGTGTTGGTTTTGAGCATTGCTTCTTGACACAACGATGGACGAGGCAGAGCAAGATCAAACACGTTCTCACAGATTTTCGATTGGTTAGACCACGAATGCACCGCCTGTTAGATGCAGGGGGATCATGCATTCCACTTTTTTCACCGAGCAGTCGATGCACAAGCTCAGCTTTCTCAATCCATTCATGTGACAATAAAGAGGAACACTTACCAGCTGAAAAGAGAATGAGATGCTTCAAATGTCGTACATGCCCATCTGCCACCGGAGTAAAAAAGGGCTTTTCTTCACAATTGTAGACATGTATATTTGGGTCTGATCTGCTTATGTGAAGAACTAATTAGCATATGTGGAGACCAACTGAGATAAATGAAAGGACTGATGGAAAGCAGTGAGTTGATTTTCAGAGAGCAGAGAGCAGAGAGAAGAGTAAAAGTGATGATGCTGGAAATATGTTGGAAAGTTGGATTGCCTTTGTATTCTTTTTTTTCTAATGGTTAGACTACAATTCAATTCCGCTTAACTTTGGTACAAGCTTTAAATCAACCTTGTCTGTCATCACACAGCCGAAATAGTTTGTATGATTCGTGAGTTCAACTCTTTCAACCATCATTGTTTTTTTCGACCATAGTTTCTTTCAAGTCCTCTTTCAACCATCGTCGCTTTCAAAACCTGGTTAGAAGTCAGCCAATGTGAATAACTGCTTGCTTTTATCACAGTTAGCATAGCCGTTATGCACAATACAGGCTATCGTATGTCACTTATGTCGGAGGGGGGGGGGTATAGGCACTATCAACTACAAGAACTCAAGAAAATTCTTCAGTCTCTTCAATTTGATCTTGGCAGCTGCCATATTGGCGTCTTCTTCTTTTTCTTCAGATTTGAATTCGAATTCTTCATCAATTAGATTTTAGGATTCTTTTAATTTCTGCTTTTAAAAGTCAGTCCAACATAATTTTACTCTCCTTCTGTCATGCACTAAGAATTCCATCTGAATTTTCTTGTTTAAAGTCTGCATATATTTTTGCATATATTTTATTTCCTTAAAAACTGCCCCTCCCTCCGAAACTCAGAAAACATGGAAAATAAAACAACTGCATTGAACTCAAGATCAGGCAAGTCGCTAACCTGATCGCTATGTTCACCTCTATTCCCAAAAGCTGCTGAAGTACATCAATGATTTCATAAAAGTATTGCTTCATAACACTTCTTGCTTGCCCTCTTTCTCTCCATCTTTCTTCACTAACAAGAGTCAGGCGAACAGAAGCAAATTGCTACTCACACGCACACACACACTAACAGAACAAAGGTAGGCTCATACATACACAGTGCCACACTGCCTATTGCTCACACACACATACACTCCTGATCAAAAATTTAAGACCAATTGAAAATCTTTTAAAAGAAACCTGTTTTTTAAGGATAGATTTTAAACTCCTCCCACTTAAAGTGACCAACACTACAATCTAAAAGGTTATGGAAACAAAAAGCTACATTCCAAACATTTTATTCAGAAATTTACATTTTTATAAAATGAGGCATTTTACACTTGATCAAAATCATAAGACCAGAGACAAAAATTCTACGAAATTGTACGAAAAGTGTATGAAAACATTCAACAACCAAATTTAATAATGAGTTCTACCTCCACTGGTTTTGATGATTTCAAAAATTCTTTGAGGCATGCTAGAAATAAGCGTTTCCATTAAGGTGCGAGGGATGTTGCTTCAGCTTCTGAAGATGGCTTCACGGAGTTCATTTTTTGTTGAATATTGTTTGCAATTTCGATAAACATTTCTTGTCATTCATCCCTAAACATTTTCAATTGGGTTCAAGTCCGGTGAGCATGCAGGATGTCCCAAAAGATGGACCCCATTTTCTTGTAGAACGGTCAAGGTCCATTGTGCAGTGTCGATTGCAGGATTATGCTGTTGGAATAACCATCCATTCCCACACAAACGATGACCCTCCGTCATCAATGATGCTTTTTGTAGCATGCTAACATAACCAGCCGCTGTCTGACGACCCTGCACTACCTGGAGCTCAATCGTCCCTCCGTAAGAAAAAGCACCCCATACCATTAGGGACCCTCCACCACTATGACGTGTGGAGAAAATTTCAGGAGGCATGTTTTTGTTATGCCAATATCGTTGGAAGCCATCAGGACTATCTAGATTGAATTTTTTCTCATCAAAAAAAGGACTTCCTTCCACTTCACAACGTCCCAATTATTTTAATTTTCTAATATTTATGGCTCTTTTCTAACATAACTGAAACATTGCAAATAATAAAAATGACAAAAGAAATACTTATTTGAATCAGTAAATCAGTTTACAAAGCTGAGTTACAGGATTGTTTTTCCTTGACCTTTGCAACATTTATCTTCTAAACCCCCTCTACCGGGTATAGCCAAATGCTTTGATTAAATACCACCATTGTCGATTACTGGTTTATTTAGTTTATAGAAAGTAAAGAAAAGAAACATAAAATAAACTAACCATCCAACAATTACTCAGATTATAGAAATCTGAAGGAATAAAAAAAAGAAAAAAAAGAAGGGAAAGATGGTCTCTGTCGATGGAAACAACGTAATCGACACTGGAACTTTGTTACGTGGTGTACTTCTCTCAGGTTACACCGTATTCAATGCAACAAGGTGTTTGCCACTCAATCTTTATTACATAGTAGAGTTTTCTCCAACAACACTGTTTTCAATACTGATCTCGGGAACGATGTGCTCACCACTGAAACTTGGTTAAATTGTATACTTTTCTTCAACAACATTGTTATCAATACAAATCTCTATCGCTCAATGATCTTAGCCCTTCGAGTGCTAAAACGCATTCTATCAACTTCTATTAAGCTCGTTTTATATGGATAGAAAAACACACCGGTCAGATGTTGTCGATACGCATAAATACTCTTGTCTCAGCGTGCACTTGTTCTTCCGCATATCCAGGTTCTGCATGCCAGGCAGAGACGGGCCCTTTTATGGTGGTGATAAAGTAAGTCAAGATTATTTCAACCACTCAATCTAGGTTCTGGCTCATCATGTCTGCCACAAAATCATTTTTTGCATTGTTTACCCAATTTATTCGATAGACATCCTCAGATCTATGATATGAATGGAAAGAGTGTTGCGTAGTTGAGGATAACCAGCGCAAGTTGACTCCATACTTTAATCCGACTCTTTGATTCTTCCAGCGAGCCATCTTGGATTAGAACTGCACACGTGTCGATCTGGAACAAAAGCTTTTCAACAAAACAAACGACCCCTTTTCTTACGGTTCAGGGGTTTATTCATATTTCTGGAAACGAAAATAGTGAACCGTTAGTATTTAGTATATCTCCCTCACCCCCCCCCCCTATCCCCACCCCGAATGAAACTGTAGGGCAGGTGTGCCTTCTGACTGTTGAGACACTGACCGTCAAGACCTGCTCACCCCGGGCAAGATATAGCAGAAAAAAGAGTGAGCGTGACAGGAAGCGATCTCACCTTACTTTTGGCTCTGACGTCACTTCCTACAACTTGGTCGGTGAGGAGGAGGAGGAAGAGGAGAAGGAGGAGGAAAGGAAAAGACAACAAGAGAAACTCACATTCTAGTAAAATAAAAAGAATGAAGTGTTATATATTAAAAGTGGGCTTGAGTAAATCTGGGATAGGAATTAACGGTCAAAGGTTCAAACGTTAAATTTGGCATCCATAAGAATGACAGAAGTTAAGGGGACCATGTAATGATTAGCGGGTGATAGCTTTTCCAACAGTACTCAAAAGTGAATTGGAAAGGATTTATATAATATAAACTCTTAAAACGTTAACCAGAGTAAGGCTGATGCGCTATCTTTCTCGCTGTTCACTTTACTATGCCCGGACAAGAAATGTACTAAAAAGCAAAATGGTTTGTGTAAAATTCGTTTTGTTTAATTAATTGTAATCCAGCAGGATCCAGCCAGACAAAAGCCCCTAAAAAGAATCAACCTCAAGAGACATGTCCAGTCCAAGAGAATAGAACCCACTATCTCTCTTGATCTCATGAGATTCCGCTCAACGTCATCATTGTATACAACAGTAGGAAAGACAAGTTCAAAATACTTTGTGCTTTTAATGCAACTTATTCTATAATCTAAAAACAGGCATATGAACCATAAGGAATAACTGTAATGTACACACTTGGCTCTGTCTTTTTTTTCCATCATAGTCCTTGTTTTGATAGGACCGACAATCACTCCAGAACTAAAATGGAAGACATATCCAATCTGATGCTAAGGTTCATGGAAAAACGGTTGGATCATTCTACCGCTCCAGAAAGTACCTGAATCCTGATGCAATCCTCTACCTATATAAGAGTCAGATATATCCAACATCGGAGTACTGTTGTCACATCTGGAGAGGTGCCGCTCAGAGCACTCATTCTTGCCTTGACAAAGTACAAAATTGACTTCGCAAACTAGTCTCTTCTCTTCTCTATAGTCCCTTTCTTACAAAAGAGACGTTGCTAATCTTTCTCTACTCTATCATTTCCATGGAAGATGCTTGATTAAGCTTCAACCTCTAATTCCTCAATGTAAGATATTCACAGTAAAATTCGCCTTGCTACCACAACTGCAAAGAACTTTTCTTTCTTCCTCTATGTGCCTAACATCAAGTAGAATTTCCATAAACTTCCCATCTGTGGAACACATTATGACTACAACAAGGTCGTCTTCAAATTCATTGTCAACAAATACGTGTCATAAACCGTAGTCAAATTTTGATCATTCCATTTGTCATTTTTAATCCTCTCATAATATTCTTCATCATTCAATTGACAATCTATCAATCTCATTAACCATTATCCTCGAGAGGCTTTGGCTTTGATAAGTGGTTATTCATTAGTAATTTATTTTAAATATAAAGCACTTGTGCCTTATTAGTTTCCCTTTTTTATTAAAACAAAATAACCTTTTTGATAAAGAGGTCTTACCTCGAAATATATTATGGAAAACGGTCACCAACTGTGTAGAAGTTGTGACTAAACAAGTAAGATTTTCTATTAAAACAATTTTGTTTTAAATCATTTCATTTTTGTCCTCCTCAAAATCGACATATTTCCATTTATTGCATTGTTATTAGCCTTCTATGACTCCTGTACATGCATATTACACGCAATGCTTCAAGCAAACTACATCTTCTTAAAATCATTTTATTTTTTCATCCATACACCCATCCCTGTTGCATGTTTCCTCGCTTCTTTTTGGTAACTTCTAATACACATTTCTCGCTCACACTCCTCAGTTTGTATATTTTGTGTTGGTCATTTCAATTGTCGCTTTCAAAAAATCATACTAATGACAATCAGTCTGAAAGATTTGATAAGAAAAACAAGCCTCTTTGTTCTATACACTCTCAGAAGGAGCAGAAAATTTGTATACATGGGACATGATCTTGCGAGAATCGTGCTGAACCCAAAATCGTTTTTCTAATAAATTCTTGCTTCAGAAGCAGCCATGCTTTTCTTTCAAGAATACTTGCATGCAATATATGTACACCCTCGTTTCAGTTTAAGTCAAAAAGTTTTGGTTTTTGTTTAATTGCATTACTTCGACATGCAAATCAAAGAAAAACACTTAGAAGAACTACATTTTCATTAATATTTACAGTTAAATCACGTTGAACCTGGTCGTGCATGGAATATTATTGTCACATCTTATTTTGATTGTTATCATTTCAGCTTTTAGGAAATCCAAAATTTTCTCGTTTTTCTTGTCTGATTCATAAGTTATGAACATGTAGATTGAGTAATGGTTTAAACAAGACGGAACAACTCTTCACAGAATTAACATCACTATGCAAATCGACTGATCAACAGACGCCATATTCCAAAATCATCACCACACTCGTCGGATCTTTGGGGGTTTTGAAAGACCATGTGTACCAGAACAATCCACAAACGATTGCAGAACTCAAGGTAGTTATCACTCAGCAGATCTGTGCATAACAATAGAAGAGTGTGTCAAGGTAATCGATAACTTTGTTCGATGACTCCAAGTATGCCATATAGGTATAAGTTGGGGAAGCGTTAGCATAAAAAGCAGAACTCTTCAGATGTTTAGAAAAAAGACAAAAAAATCTTTGGATTTTCTAGAAGCTGAAATGAGATGATTGTTCGTTCAGTATCTCTTGTTATAAAATTAACATTTTACAAAGTGTTCACTTAGAACATGTCTTGTAAAAAGTTTAATTTTAAAAACAAGAGATAGTGAATGAACAATCATTTTAGGAAATCCAAAGTTTTCTCGTTTTTCTTGTCTGGTTCATAAGTTATGAGCATGAAGATTGAGTAATGGTTTATACGGAAACACCCTATACAAATGTAAATCAATTTTGTTTTAATTATCAACTTCTTTAAATTTTGTATACTGCTACATATTTTTCATAGTTAGAATCATCGAATTCGCAAATTATAAATAACTCGTATAATATTTCTAGAAACAATTACTTTATCTTTGGAATACTTGGAATGAAAATTTTAACTTTCTTGAAAACTTATGATACCTATTACCAATGGAGATTTGGTATCTGTGTGTTTGAAGCCGAAACTATATCATCATTCATCATCATATTCGGTTTAACGCCCATTTTAAATGCTGGCATGTGTTGGACGGCTTTTACAAATTGACTTCCAAGCTAACCTATCTATGACCAGGTCTTTATTTATCTCTTTTTCTCTCAAGTTCATCGTTATTATATCCTCCCATGTTTTCTTTGGTCTTTCCTTGTGTGCTGACCCTGCTACCTCAATTGTTCTACATCTACTAACCCAAGGACTCTCATCCATTCTTTTCAACGTGGCCATACCATCGAAGTCTCCTGTTTTGCACACATCTCCTTATACTGTCCTGATTTAATCTTCCTTTGAGCTCATCAGATCTGAGCCTGTCTTTAAGACTTTCATTACATATCCATCGTATCATTCTCATATCATTTCTCTCCATGCAACGCCAGTGACTTTGTTGCTGTAGGGCTACTGTTCTGTTCAGTCCTAGGAGGTCCACCCTCCCAGGCTTTACCTTCTCTCTGATTATTTATTATTACATTTATTACTAATCTCCTGAGTCGCCCCCGGGGCTGCTCAGACATTTTTTTGTAGGCCAGAGTGCGCTTATCCTAGTGTGCTGGCTTCATAAAACCACAACCTGACCTTGTGTCTAACCCCCTGGCAAGCAGATAAATAATATGTACTATCTTTAAATACTCAATTCGGAGAGAAGGAGGGGGTTAGTGTAGTATCTGTTCTCTTGTCATGAGACCATACTCCCAGGCATTACTTCCTCCGGGGGGGATAATGTAGTTTATATTTGTTCATGATACCAGCTTCCCAAGTATTACCTCCGCTTTTTTGGGGGAGGGGGTAGTGTAGTATCTGTTACCATTCTCCCAAGCATTACCTCCTCCTTTTTTTTGGGGGGGGGGGGGGGAGAGTAGGGTAATATCTCTTCTGTTGTAATGAGACCATCCTCCCAGGCATTATCTTCTTCTCCTTTACTGGGTGTGTAGTATCTTTTATGTTATCATAACTCGACCAAAGTTAGAAACTCTTAATTTCTTTTAACTTTAATGTAAAAAAGTTAAGTTAAAAGTATTTTTTAAATAAAAAAAATCGAAACAAAACAAAACAAAAAGGTTTGATTTTTTTTTTTATAAATCTGTGATTTTAACTTTTTATTTATTTAATGACAATATATTATTGAGCCTTCATTACATGGTAAAGACCCTAGAAAAAGTTTTAAGTACACACAAATAATGTTTCTTATGCCATTTAATTTGTACATATTTTGAGGTTTATGTATAGAAAATAGAAAAAGTAAATCTAGTCTACACATCAACAAAAATATAACATGTTTTTTTTTCTTGCAAAACAAAGCATGATTTGTTTACAATTAAGATTTTTTTGCAATTGAAATACACTAAAGAAAGTTCAAACTTTAAAGAATATGACATTTTTTATAATACATTAAACAAACATCGATATACTATTCAAGACGTTATGGTGCGTTTTTAGAGTGTCTTTTCGTATGCAAATAGAAACGTGATTGGTTGACAAAAAAAAAAAAACAAATAGCAGAGTACACATTACTAAGGCAATAGTTTTTATGATGTGAATCCCCGAGTTCGAATCTCACGTAAGTCTGAAGGATTTTTTTTTAACTGGATACCGGTTTTATAAATTTAAAGAAATTAACATAACATCATAACAAAAAAAAAAAAAATTACATATTTGTTTTTAAACTAAGTGACCTGTTTTTGATAATCCACAAAAAACTATTCATAAAGAGTATTCGGAATTAGTTCAAAGCAAATTATTTTTGTTTAAAAACATAATTTCTTATTGAAATAATATATCGACACTTTGAAATATCGTTTCGCATTTAGATTGACTTCTTAAAATTTCCAATAATAATTTCTTATGTTTTTTGCCACTAAAAACAATACGTAAATACATTCATCGTAGTTATTTACTCTCTCATTCAAATATTAAGTAGCATACTTACTTCACAAATAATTTTCTTCGTACTAGCTATAAAGTGGTAGAAGCTAGGTATAGATGGAAATTGACATACCCAGGTACTGTACCAACACCACTCAAGGAGCGGGTATGAAGTAGTTATTAAATGTTATGACTGTTTTGAGTACTTACATGATTGAGATGAACATCATATTTATTATATGACTTTATTTTGCAGTTATATATGCAGAATACAAAATATATATTTGGTTTATGAAAAAAGCATAGCAGAACATAGTGTACATTACTATAAATTTGACACTGACTCATATATATATATATATATATATATATATATATATATATATATATGTATATATATATATATATCAGAAGTAAATAAACACTGTTATTATCATTAATAAGGAAGATTGCTGTCAGAGCGACTTGGTCGACATAGACGAGATGATATTGATTATTTTCCCTCTCTGATGAATTGGACGAGCACTCGGTTAATGGTGGAAAATGAAATCCCGAGGTTTGCAACGATTTTATTCTGATTAGTTCCACTGTTCCTCTGAAACTCAGGGAATTATATTGCTTCTTTGGTCGGTGTCATACTTAAATGCTAATAGATATATATTGATATCTGATACACAAAAAATATCAAATGGTATAAATATCGTATGGTGGAGCATAAAATCCAGTATTGGCTCAGCTTTGCAGGATAAATACAGAAGAAAATAACGATCAATGTTTTAAACTTTAAACATGGCTGAATTATTTTTTGTGGTGTGTCCATTTACTCTTGTCATGTCTGTGTGTATATATATATATATATATATATATATATATATATATATATATATATATATATATATATATACAGGGTTCGCAATAAGTAACTATATATTTTCTCTTGTTTGTTTGTAACTTTGTTGATACTGAAGCATTTCTTTTACTTCATGTCATTCGAAAGCGGAAATCGTATATTTTTATAGCATCATTGAACTTAAGGAACAAATCCGAGCTGACATTGCTCAAGTGCCGTTGGAGCTGTACGACAAAATATGCCGCTCAGTCCTTGAAAGATCGGCAAAGTGTATTAAGCTCTATGGAGAGCACAAGGAGCTTTAATACGTTTTAGTAAACATCATGTTTTATGTTGCAAAAACTTAAGTGTACTTTTTGTTAGTTTCTATATTGCAGTTGCATATTTCTTCCATGTTACATTTATTATGTTTTTTTTTGTTTTTTTTATGGAAATCGCTCCAGACAAGGCATGAAGCCACTTGATGTAAGGAGCTAAAAAATACTACTTCAAGGTCAAAAACTAACCAACGGTATGTGTTATATGGATAGATTCTGACCCAGAAAACAACAATTCTTCCCCCTTTGTCAGAAAAATCACTCATGAAATGTGAAGACTAAAAGACAAAATAAGGGAAGCGAGGATTACAAGGCTTTCGTAAGTAGACTCAATGTTGAAATAAAATAATATAGTTACTTATGGCGGACCCTGTACATAAGGAGAAATTATCCAACAGTATATTTGTGAAAAACTTTATTCATTCCATATGATGTTTCGGTATTTTATATACCTTTTTCAAAAATGGAAAAGCTAAAAGAAAATAGATGTTCTCATATAGAGAAAGCGTTACAAATGAATAAGGAAAGACAATAGGCAGGAGAAAGAAAGTGTTGCAGAGTGATTACACCCCTCACGACAATAATTGACAAAGTCCGGTAAGAACTATAAATTGTGTGTATTGTATTTATGCTATGTGTATTATATTTATGCTATGTGTAATGTGTGTGTGTGTGTGTGAGAGAGAGAGAGAGAGAGAGAGAGAGAGAGAGAGAGAGAGAGAGAATAAACGCTGATTCAAATAATTGGAACTGTTAAGTAAGGGTACATTTGAACCCATCTGATACGATACGTAGTGGAAATCGTTTTCATGCTGTATTTTCTTTTCTTCTTTTTTCTTTCTTTTTTCTTCCTTTACTTTTCTCTTTCTTCCTCCTGGGTATTGTCTTTCCTTATTCATTTGTAACATTTTTCCGATGTGAAAAGACTCCTTTTTTTTCTCTAGGCTTATGCATAGCTGAAGAAGGTCTATAATATTTCGAAATTTTTTCCTAATCATCTTTATGTGTGTGTGTGTGTGTGTGTGTGTGTGTGTGTGTGTGTGTGATAATATTGTTTTGCTAGTGCTGTTTTGTATTGTTTGTATTATAAAAAATGTTACTTCATTTATTTGTCTGATGCATAAGAAACTCAGTTTTAAACTTTTTTTTCTTTTAAGAAAATTTTCTGTGTTTATTTAAAAAATATTTAATTAGATTTTCAGCTCAAATTGTGAAAGATTTCCTTGATTTTTAGTTCGAATTGTGAGAGATTTCCTCGATTTTCAGCTCAAATTGTAAGAGATTTCCTTGATGCATCTACAATGGAAGAACTTGCTGTTTTCACCACAGAAAATCTACATTATCATTGGTACTCTTTGAGAGAAATCATTTCATTCAATAGAATTCAAAGGTTTTTTTTCTTTTCTTGCTTTATTTTCTCTTTTCTTTTCACTTTTAATGTAGATATTTCTCCAAAAATCTTTTTTTTAAGCTAGATATTCCTCTCTGAATATAAGCCAAACTGTAGATTTCCATCTTTCGTAGCATAAGCTATCATTAATTTTGGAAGGTATTTCCCATTCTGATAATAACCAGTAATTAAATATTCCAGTTTGTTCATATCGATATTCGATTTGAAAACTCCATCCTTTGAGCTATCCTTCCTGAAGATGGCGGAAAATCTTGGTTTCTTATATCTGCTGGAAGAATCCAAATATGTCATGACTCTTCCAGCTTTGGCATTTGTTGCTGCATTCAGGTGTAAATCCTTCAGAGAAATATCCATGTATTCTTTGTAGTCTTTTATAGGTTTCTTCTCCAAAATGAAACAGACTTGAGGTTCTTGGTTGATATGAACAAAACTTTGAACTCGAGGGATAAAACCTTTCTCTTGATATACATGGGTGAAAAGTTTGTAACACTGGGAGTATTGTCGGATTCCATACTTTATATCAACTGGTTCTTCCATTTCTTTGTTGAAAATGGCAGTGTAACGGTGTCTGTCCATGAAGGATAAACTAATATAGCTTTGTAAAAGGGTCAAGTATGTTTGCTCCTTGAAGTACACCTTTTTATGGTGGAGTAGGGTTTCTTCGTCTAAGCCATGATGGAAGTAGAAGTCATCACGTCTTTGACCCGGATTAATCTGAGCAATCACTGCAAAGTATGTCTTGCGATTATGCTCATAGGCACTAATCCAGTTTGGTTTAAAGTCTTGCTCTCTGATGGCGCTTATATATGCAGAAATATGATCTTCATGCAATTTAAATTTTACAATATGTTCGTTCTTTCCCGCTTCACCAACTTTGACATCTGCAAGGTCATAATCAAAGCAATCTGGACTCTGCAGTGGCCAGTTCTTAACAAAGTCAAAAAATAACCGAGCATTTAAAGGCTTAGTCTTTTGTCCGACAAGAAGAACTACAATAGAATCAGCTGAGGAATCGTTTGGATTTTCTTTGTCATTAATAAATGGCACCAAACCTTTATGGTAAAAGAGCAAATCGTCAACTATTATATCATTCATTTGCCAGATGCTCCCAGCTTTACTGATAGTGAAACCAGCACCCATCCACGTCTCGACGTCATCTTTCACTAGAGAAGGTTTCTTCATAAGGATCTTCATGGAAGAATCAGTCAGTAGATGGTAGTCTCCAGAATGATCCAAACATCGCATAAATCGCATTATATCGTAAACATTTGAGTACCACCCGAATGTTGGCGCCAATACTTCAGCTTCCATATGCAATGATTGTGTCGGATGAAACTCTTCGAGAGCATCACGTTTTACCATGTCCTTCTTCGACTTCTTGTTGTGACCTTTATGCTGCTTTCTCATTCTTGTGTTCCACATACCGCATGGTTCCAGAATATTTTGCCTGATGTAATTCTCAAAATCATAGTCTTGTTTTTTCTCTATAATCTGAGCCAAGATGACGTAGCCAAGACTAGAATGGACCGACTGGGTGCCTGGAGTATATTGAAGCGGTAATGACATCACGTATTGGAGAATATCCTTCGGTTGAGCTTTCCGTTTCAATTTCATGATAGCACTTATATTTGGTACTCTATAACCTCTAGAAAGGTAAGCTTCATTAAGAAGTGGATCAAACATAGGAGCAACATTTGGGTTCCAGCCTGCAGAATGACGGAGAAGGTCATCGACTGTGATCTCATACAAGCGACTGTCTGTTCGGAAAGTACTCCAGGGTTGGAGATGATTAAGAATTCCGTACGGACCAAACACCTTGTGTGTCAAATTTAGTTTCTTATCTTCTACGAGTTTTAAGATTGCCACGGCAGTTAATGCTTTAGAGATATTTGACGATGGGAATAACATGTCTGGGGTGATCTTGTATCTGTCCTTCGTTGTCCCATAACCCTGTGCATACAATAGTTTGCCTCTCTGCATAACACCTACAACAGCGCCTCGGTATTCGGATCCGTGCAGGAAAGCATGAAAAGCCTTGTCAAATTCTTCATTTCTTAAGGCGGTCTCAGTGCTTTGAACACCTGTAAAATAAAAATAAATAAATTGGTTAATCTCTAGATTAATAAAATTGTGTGAACATTAATCGCCTGTTTGTGTATGCATGTTTCTCGCTTCTACGTGACTTACACATTATTATTTTTAAAACTACTAATTGAATATTTATTGAAATAAAAAAATGCAATATCATAAAGTACCAAAGAATTACTTTAAAAATCCTATTTAAAAAATTATTTAATTAAAAAATGAAATCCACTACAATACATTTTGACTTATTAGTAAACAAGTCAGCCATTTTAGTATTTAATGGGAGAGGAACACCAACCCTCCAACTCATCATCTCACCTGTCTCTCGGCCCGACACTTTACAGACGTGTCATAATATTTTGATTTAAAACAGCTTAAACGTTTAGACATATGCAAACATAATTAGCTAACAAATATTTTACACCTAAATTTTTACGAATTTAGCAACCACGTGTTCTGTTATATCTTTCTCACACAGGCGGTGGCCATTTTGTGTGTTGTATTATCGTGGATAACACATGCGATTCCGAAAAAAGAGAAAAAGACAATAGTGTAGAAACAGGAAAGATTCAAATGACTGGTTTCTTTGCTACAGTGTGTTGATACATAGATTAATTTTGTCAGTGAAGTGGCTAAACCTGAAAACAGAGAAGGGGATATTAAAAATAAAAATATAATTCACCAAAAACGGAATAGAAGGAAAGAAATGTATTACCTCAGATAACATCATTTTACATATTTTTTTGATTTTTAATTTTGCTGACTTTTGAAACAGATACTACACTTTGCACCTAGCAAAAAGGCCAAGTACACCTCTTCAATGTCATTTTATACTACAACCCTCTAAATAATATTTGACGCCCAATCCTTTGGAGTTGTTACACGATCATTGGCAAAATCTCATTCCGAGTTATTAAATTTCTCTCCTAAATAATAGATAACGTCTTACTGGTAGAACCCTGTCCTGATCGAACAACAACAATAAAAGCAGTAGCAGCAAACAACAACGACAACAGGAAAAACGATTTCTGTAAAATATTTTATTTTGACTGGTTAAATACCTAATTCTGATTGGTTACCGAAATCAGACTTCAACGAATCAGAAAGAGTGGGTTAAGAGCCGAGCATCTGTTAGGTGTTGGCTATATATGCAAGAACTCAAGCACAGTCCGGACAGAGAGACTAACCTACCACTCGAACCCTTGTCAGTCACAACTATTTTCAAAATATTTCTTTATCTCTGCAGACGATTATTTTCTTCCAATATTATCAGAGAAATGAATGAATGAAGAACATCGGGGCACCACTACTATTACTATTGCATGCTTTATTTAAAGCATTATAAAATCTGAAACCCAGTAAATATTACCCCCCCTCCTATAAACTTACTTGTATGTGTTAAAATTTACATCTATTCATTTGTACATAGTCTCTCACAAATACAAACATGATCTTATGTTAATGAACTTACACATCTATCTGAAATACTTTCCTGAATAAACTTTGCCCACATTCAAATATTCAAATAAAAGCAAAATCCTTTTATCCTTCTCTCTTGCAAAAGTCTCACTAGAACTAACGATACACTTTTTTTTCCATACCAAATGATCCAGTGCCATTCAATTTCAAAGAAAAGAATTTCTTCTTCTTTTTTCAATGCAAACATAATTAGCTAACAAATATTTTATATCTTAGTTTTTACGAATTTAGCAACCACATGTTCTGCTATATCTTTCCTACACAGGCGGTGGCCATTTTGTGTGTGGCATTATCGTGGATAACACATCTATGTCGGAAAAAAAGAGGAAAAGACAATAGTGTAGAAACAGTGGATTTACATTTAAAATTTTTTTTTATAACTAGCAAATATATGTGCCATTCGGTCGGATATTTTTGCTTGGCTAGGGCGATTATACAATTGTGAAAAAACTACATACAATGCGTACTTAAAGCAAAATAAATTGTTTTGGACTATTAAAATAATTTCCAATGCTATTGATAATGTTTATCCATTCATTTATTTATTTTTTATTATCGTTTATGTTTGAATTCATGTTTTGAAACATGACGTAAATCATTAATCTATGACGTCACGACAAAGATATAATTATTTTGTTATGGTACTGTTTTAAGCTCTATTTATAAGAAAGTTCAAATAGGTCAGTTGGTAGAACTTCAGAATGAAGATAGCAAGGTTTCAGTTTCGATTTCCGATCATGGCATCTGCTTTATTTGTTGAGAATTTATTATTTACTATTAATGCAATATTTTCCATTTCTAAAAGTAGTTTATATAGGGTGGGCCAAAATAAGGGTCCTATCTTTAAATTTGAATAACTTGAATTTGAATAACTTCCACAAAATAAAAGTTAAACTCACCAAACTTTATGTGTGTGTAGACTGACCCTTCCGAGATTTTTTGAAATAAACAAAACAAATTTTAGCCGAAAAACACTTCTTAAAACTTACAAAAACTAAAGTATTGTTTTTTACACTGTTTTGAGTTTTTTAAGCAAAAATAATGTTTTCTAAATGAGGGTACGTTCCTTAGGGCTAATACGGCTCATGCTTGCTTAGGAAGGGGTCCTTTACTTATTCTAAAAAAAAAAAAAAAAAAAAATCAAGAAATAAAAAAGTTATGAATTTTTAAAAATAGGACCCTTATTTTTGCCCACCCTGTATCTCTGATATTCTGAAATGAGACAAATTCCACAATGTATTTATTACGTTTAAAAAAGATGTGACTAACAGACAGACAGACGGAGAAAATCTCTATTTATATAAGATAGTGAATAAATAGTTGGATTTATATACATGCACATTTATATCAACAGTTTGTTGAAGACAGGTGTAAAAATGGGGATACAAAACATGTAAGTTGGTACTTAATATGATATGATATACGAAAAGAGAACAGATATAAAACTAACAAATATTTTATACACGTGTATACCCACTATCAAAAATTACAGAAAAAAATATTTGCTCCGCCAGTGTTCGCACTCATCTTAATAAAATAACGTCTCAATCGATGAAGTTAAAAAAAAAGAAGAAAAAGGAAAACGTCAAAAACTGGAATGTATAAAGAACAAAAATGTATCAATCAGTAAGGAAAGAAGGAAACGTCTCATTATGGAAATAGAATGAATGATTTGTTTCTGAATTCATTTCAGACGGCGAGGGGGATGTCTGACTTGCTATTTGTTTTCTCCCTTCCCCATAACATTCGAAATAGTTTCGTCTCGCAGTTTTTTTACTCGCTAACTTTTGCATGACGGGATGGATATTTATATAGATACAAATAAATAAACATAAAGTGGAGGATCCTAGCTATTGAAGTTTTGAGTGACCACGTGTTTGGGTATATCATTGCCACACAGGCGGTCGGCATTTGTGTGTTGTGTTATCGTTGATAACACACAGCTATCAGATGAAACAGAAGAAAAAAATAGCAGAGAAACAGTTGGATCTACATACATACATATTTATTCTTATATAAACAGTTTGTCAAAGATTAACGTAAAAGGTGAATACAAAATATGTAAGTTGGTGCTTAATGTAATATGATGTAGAAAGGGAGAACAGCAAATATTAGTACCAAACAAAGAATATATTAATTTCCTAATACAATCGATAAAGAACACATGTTGCCAAGGTCGGATGTAGAGAAAATGCATGAACACTGTATAAGTGAATATGACTTACATTTGTGTTGGTTGTGGTGTTCTGAGAGTCTAGGCGACTGTTACCAGAAAAAAAAAACTGTGACATCAGGGTTCATGGTATTTATCTCCATCCCACCATAAGAAGATGTGACACAAGGTCTGAAAAGTGGGGATTGAAAAGCCAGCACATCAGAGGAGGTGCACTCTGGATACAAAAATGCCTGAGCAGCCTCGTCGGCATTACCTGTTAGAAGCGCCTCAGAACAAGAAGGTAAAGCCTGGGAAGGTGGACCTTCTAGGACTGCACAGAACCCTACCTCAGCCCGACAGATCAAGGCCATCATTGTCAAAATGACCTACACTATGGCGAACTGATTGTCGAGGAAGTATCTCTATCTGGTTGCTCGCTGTCTGAAAGGACAACATTCGTGAAAGCAATGCAAAGATGGCAGCTGCTTAGAGCATGTTCGATGGCTTTGAAAGACGAGCCAGAAAGAGAATAAGATTTTGCCCTAAATTTTGCAGATGCGTGGAACAAGTTTTCTTAAGAGCGCATTTTCTAATGTTGGTCAGAATAAGTTCTGACGAGATAACTCGGATAATTCTGTCCTTACATAAGTATTGGGTAAAGGCTATTCATTAAAAAAAATGTTTTATTGAGACTAATGATATGAAATGGTAATAGTACTATTATGGCATGCGTTCTTCAGAATTGTCTCATTTATTCCCTGCTTCCTTTATTCCAGCTCGTTTGACTCGTTCATCTAATGATTTTCACCAATTCGCTGTTCAGGTACCTCATTGTAATACATCTTCCTATTCCAGTAGCTTCTTTTCAAAAATTGCAGGCTTGTGAAACTCTCTTCTTGCTGACTGTTTTTCTCTTACTTATAGCTTCGGTTTTTTCAAGACTAAGGTCAATAGGCATCCCATGTCTTTGCGTTAATCATCTTTCCTTCTGTTTACCCGCTTACATCAAGTAGCTTCATGCCTTCTCTGGAGCGACTTCCATAAAAAAAAAAAATTTAATTAAAAACTGAATAAATCTGGAAGAAACCCTTAAGATCCAGTAATTGCCAATCAAATGTCAACTCGGTAATTTTCTTTCAGTGAACCTCTCAACAATTTCCCGAATGATGTTTTGTTTTTGCTTAATTATCTCGGTTCATCTCAAAATATATTTCTGCTTTGTATTTACGGCATATCAAACCTTTTTGAGGTTATCTATTGTGTTGTATTTCTTCTGTGTTTAAAAGAACGACGACAAACACACACGTATAAAAATCCAATGATATACCTTCATTGTCGATGACGGTGAACAAGTGGGGTAAGTGAGAGAGGCGGAGCACGCACAGGAATTGATGGAGTGATCTTCTCAAACGCGATAACCATTCAACTCCCAATCTCAATTTTGAGTTAGTTTATATTATAATTTGATATACCCACCTGTAAACGCCGATTCTGGGATTTCACCTTCGCTGTCAGTGTAGCCATGCTCCTAGGGCGTTTATTTAGCGATGGGATATTCCTGTCTGCAGATAATTTTTTATGGATAAGGATAATCTTTGCAGGTAATTTTGAATCAATCAACAATAATTTTATTTCCAAAGAGATGTGTTTCCGTGTCAATCAACCGTGTTTTTTCTTCTTCTGGCCAGGTTTGCGTCTGTGTCAAGTACGTTTCATTCCTGCCAGGTGACATTTCCGGTATACTCGACCAAATATTTAACAATTGCTGAATCCAGTCTTTTTGTAAAAGCTCTTAGTATTTAAGATATTTAATAGACTCTGGCCTTCGGGCTTAGACCTGCATTTTTTTGGTCCTGAACAAACCGGAAAACAGTGGACTGTTTATTCTTTAGAAAGGGTTGGAAGAGTCTTACTTACTGTTTTATTTTTGTTTTTTGAACTTTACACATCCAATAAATTTATATATACTTATATTTATGAATAACATTTAACTTTTTTCAACACTTTGGTTATATTTGAAGTAGGATGGCTCCCTAGAGTAAATGTGGTATTCTGGTGACTGCAATGATTCTGGCCAAGAGTAGGATAGAAAAATAAAAATAAACAAAAAGTGACCAACGACCCCCGTTTTCCCCACATTTTTATGGCCTTGTGCCTAATTTGTCAAAGTGTATATTTGATATTTTTTCGCAAATGAACAGTATAGTATCTGTTCTGTCTTCGATCAGAGAAAGAGAAATATTTCTTGATTTGGGGAATTTTTATTTTTGTCCTATCCAGAATGCCTATTTTGGGGATGCTGGATATTCCTTACATAAAAAACTAACCTCGTGTCTAACGTTGTCCTCATGGGGAAGCAACTAAATAGGGACTTTATTTTGTATACCAATTGTTTGTAAATTAATTTGTTTTGTAGGCACATATTTTGTAAATAAATCGTCTGTAATTGATAAATTATATTTAATCCATAGATGGGGATCTGACAGGTACTACCACTTCACATCAGAGTGGACCTGGGAGTAAAGGTAACTAAATGATGACTCCATACTCCTATAAAACTCTTAAATTGCAGCCTCACCACTACGCGCAGTTTAGGGTAGTAAGCAGAACAGTTGGGAGTATAGAGAGTTTGTGTCGTTGATAGTGTGTGGAAATAGGGTAGGTGGGAGGAAAAAAAGTAGGGTTGGAGCAAATGAATTTTGTTGTAATGGATGGGATAGGAGCGAAAACCTTGCACAAGGATGTCCGTGACAGTTTAGTGTTATGCCCAGGACAAATTAGGCTCCTTGACCTTTTTGGCTAGAGCAAAATGTAGTATCTGTTCTGATACTGCACTTCAGCTTTTCTCTCCTC
The DNA here is from genome assembly GCA_963556195.1 of Sepiola atlantica. Lineage (NCBI taxonomy): Eukaryota > Metazoa > Mollusca > Cephalopoda > Sepiida > Sepiolidae > Sepiola > Sepiola atlantica. Next base: position 74,186,752 of record OY744519.1, read on the forward strand.
GGTCAATGAAGGAGAAATTATTCTAGACTGAGGCAATTTTTATTTTTGTTCCAATCCGGAGTGCCCCTTTTCGGGTAGCTACCATTTCTTCCACATTAAAAAACCGACATTGTTTCTAACTTTTCCCTCGTGGGTAGGCTTTGCCCTCGTGGGTAGGCTTTGCCCTCGTGGGTAGGCGAGTAAATAGGGACCCCTTCACGGGTCAGAGTGGATCCAGAAGTAATGACAACTGAGGGATGATCCCCCCCCCCAAAAAAAAGCTCCCAAATTAAGGCCCCACCACCGGATGTACTTTAAGATTATACCTAGGACCTTAACCATAGGAGGATGATAGCTAATTGGCAATAACAAGTCTGAGGGTGTCAGATTTATGCTGAGCAAGGGACAAATATCCACACCCAAAATATGTATCTCATATTATTCATATGAAATAACAAAAATAAAATAAAATAAAAAACGAATATAAGGAAACAAACAGCAGGATTCTTTACAGATTCTTTAAACAAATAAATGATTGCTATTTGCATGCAATCCAAGAATAGTGAGAAAAAAACACACTCCAAGATGGTAGAGTTTGTTTTTATTTTCTTGATTACTTTCGTGATAGAACATTAATCACTGCATAAAAGTCAGAAGAAAATGATAATAATCTTTATATACAGGCCTCCGTCCAGTCTCGAAAGACAATGGATACGGTCTATAAAGGTGTCTGCACAGGGAGTCAATTATAAAGCAAGAGTTGCACAATCACTAACCACAGATAGGCGTGTGTTTTACTCGCGACATGATGGAAGTACATATATTTATTTATATACAAATAAATACACGTTTCTCTTCATTATCGTGGAACAAGAATTTTCCTTTAATCTGTTTCGGTAAGTAAGGGAAAATGTTACCACACTATCAGTTTTCGTACCGGAATTAAATATTTGCAGGAAACGAAATAAAAAAGGTTGTACTAAAAACAGATGAAGAAAAAAACGAAAACATCTTCTTGTCTGAATCAAGTATTTATATGTCAGACAGATAATCCAGCTGACTTAATTTTATAGAGTAGACGATAAGAATAATTGGACGGGTAAAATTAATCCCCCAAAACAGAACAGTTTATGTTCCATTATGAATATTAAAATCAAAATATAATGCTACTAAACCTTATATCCAGAATCCTTGTTCTAATTTTGATCAAAGTCCATTATATCATTTTGATTCTAAAAAAAGTCTAAAATTTAAGACCCAACATACGTGCTATCAGCCAACGCCGTCGTTGATACAAAATCCCTCTCCACAAATCAAAAAAAATTGAAATTCAGAAAATCTTGCTTAATTGGTGTCTAATGATTATGGATCAAATTGAATGAGAATCTGAAATATTTGAATTTTCAAATCGGAGGTTGTGTCCATATTATGCCCCCTAAAACCTTTTAGAATATAGCAAATCAACTAAAATTTGGGAAATATCTATTAATTTGATACCTAATACATATTGTTAAAATTTCACAAAAATTAGAGGTATTTGAATTTACACCAAGGACCCCTCTTTGTTCCTGTTGCATAAACTAAATTAAACTAAATATAGCCCACATTTTGACACCTTACACCTAGTAGTTGTATTCCAAAATTCATAATGATCGGTTAATTAGTTTAGGAGTGAATCATGTACATAGAAATATATAAATATATACGTGTACCAGGCAATTTTGGAGAGCTGGATTTTCCCCACATTAAAAACCGACATTGTGTCTAACTCTGTCCTCGTGGGGAGGCAAGAAAATAGGGACAATCTTATTAACTCTTATCCTCGATTGGCTTTTTGTTTTGTTAAATGGTGACTCATTAGTATTAAATAAAAAGGTCAGTTTATAGTGGGAATTCTGTAAGCGATAATGATAATTCACTTCCGGAGAGATGGGTAAGCATATATATTTTTTTACTTTTGTCTTGAGAAATGTCAAACTTTGACATACATTTTGAGGGGTAGAGGGTAGTAATAACAAACCTTTATATACTCGACCATTTAAAAAACAACAAAAAACGTGAAACAGTAAAAAATAATCACCTTTTTTAATTTGTCAATGAGTTGACGCAAAACACTCATGTCTCTTAATTAGCACATTGTCTATCGGAGTTAGTATTTAGTATTTACCTTCCTCCCACCGCAGGAAGATGTGGCACAAGGCCGGAAGGTGGGGACTGAAAGCCATCATTCAAGAGGCAGAGCACTCTGGCCTACAAAAAATGCCTGAGCAGCACCGTCGGCATTCCACAGTAGGGGCGCAATAAACTAACCTCTTCTCAATGAGAGAAGGTAAAGCCTAGGAAGGTGGACTTCCTAGAACTGCACAGAACCATACCTCAGCCTGACAGAAAAAAAGCCACTTAACTCAAATGGTTCAGACTCTGCTGGACTGATTGTCGAAGACGTATCCTCGACTTGGTATGAAAAACAACACCACCCTTAACATTCCAAATAAGGACATACAGACATCATACAAGTGAATGAAAATAATAATGACTTTTTTTATCATTCTGGAAGTCGAAAATATGCCTTTATAGGGAGCAACAGCGCCCCCATGAAGTCCAACCCTTCCTCCCTGTGGTAGGGGTGGTAGCAACATTGTAGTAGTGTCAAAGCTATGCCGTCTGGAACCCCAGTTTCTGGCAGTGCCACCAATGGCACACCGGTTTTGGTTCAAAGAAGTATTAGGACTGCAACCCGACAAACAAGGTTCTGGTAAAAATTCAGGTGGAGTCAGCATCAGAATCCATCGTCCTCTGGTCGTTTCTGCTTCTGCGTGTGGCAAGCAAAGATGTGTCAGGCACAGAACTGCAAATCAATAGAGTGAAAGTAGCAACGTTGCTTCTATGTCATTCCTTCGCGAGCAACCACTGAACCTTCCTGCTCTTCGTGTCAGGGAGGTAAAACCAAAAACCCTGCAGGTTAATAAATAGCTGCAACCAATGAGGAGAATTTCATGCAGATGAGACAATCCTGAGGCACAATCTTTGTGAGCTCTGTGCAGAGGTTTGATTTGCTTAACAAATAAACAAACAAGCAGCAGCAGCAGCGAATATTGTTTACAAGTATCCCATCTCAATTGAAACAATACCGCAATCAGCAGTTTCTTTCAGCCAATCACAGGCACACAAATATTCATCTCCGAATTTCGACAGACTCCACAAGTAAAATTCACAAACTACTAAAGACCGTGACAGCACATACACACTGACACTCGCAAACTCACACGGGTCGAAAGCGTTACATTTGGGACAGTTTTCGATCAATTTTGAAAGCAAAATTAGCAAATTACTTGTTCGCAAGGATTAAAGATTGAATTTTTAAAAAGAGGGGGCGGGGTAAGTCTGGAGTGGTTGTCTGACTTGCTATTTGCTTTCACGCTTCCCCTCACCACTTTAAATTGTTTCGTCTAGGGACTAGAAAGAGGCACGTGTTTTACATGCCGACTTTTGTGTGACAGGGTGGAAGCACATATATTTATTTACATACAAATAAATATATATCAGTCTTTATTATAGGGTGGGGTCACCACTTATAAAGGCCAAGAGATACTCGTGGATAAGGGAACTTTCCTGAACACTCTGAACTCTCATTTATTACTAACTTTTTACTTTTGGTTGTCCTAACAAGTTGTCAAATAAAACTGATATATTTTTGTATGAATAAATTTCGTCATTCTTTCTTTTGATATTGCCTATTCATTTACACCCTTGTTAACCCTAACCCTATTCATTTACACCCCTGTTAATCCTAACACTAACCCTATTCATTTACACCCTTGTTAACCCTAACACTAACTCTAAGTCTGAAGTGGTGCTATACAATGTCTGGATGAGGATCAAGACTCTAAATCCGGCTTCCCTCATTCTACAGAAGTGGTGGTTGAAACGATTTTGTTCAGTGAGGATATATTTTGATAACAACTTCTTTAACATGGTGTTCAGTGTTGCATGCAGGAGGACATAGAGTTCTTCGTTCATCCTGGGCAACGCCGAATATTCCTGCTAGTTAAACATAAAAGCAGACTGTCTATGCAGAGCAAGGGAATCCACTATACATTTGTGATGTCTTAGGAGAGTAGTAAGTGAACCTTGGGTTTACTTTCATTATTTTTTCTTTTAGTCCTCACATTTCATGAGCGATGTTTCTGATAAAGGGGGAAGAATTCCTGTTTTCTGGGTCGAAATCTATCCATCTAACACTTATCATGAGCTAGTTTTTGATCTTGAAGTGGTATTTTTTTTTAGCTCCTTACAGTGGTTTTGTGTCTTGTCTAGAACGATTTTCACAAAAAAAAACAAAACAAAACAAAACAAAAAGAAAACAAGTTGCTAATCAATTAAAATTAGAAAGCAACATTCTGACCGAGGATGTGAGACTTGTTATCATCTTTTCTATGACACGTTTTCTAGTCTTTCACCAAGCATAAAATAGGTCAGTTTGGGACAGGACAAAATATTCCGTAAAGATAGATTTTACTGGTTGAATATATATATATATATATATATATATATATATATATATATATATATATATATATATATATATATATATATATATATATATATATCAACTCTGCTGGGAAGCCATAAAATTAAATACTGTCTTGTTCCCGAAACAGTTTTTCATGGTAAACAACTGATGATCCCTTAAATAATGTTAGAAGCAAACTAATATAATAACTGTAAAAAATAAATTGACTTACATGAGTGATTTTCCACTGAACGACTTGGGACATAAGGTTTTTTGGGTTTTTTTTTCTTATATAGTTTTAATCGTTGAGAAACTTCCGAGACTATATATATATATATATATATATATATATATATATATATATATATATATATATATATATATATAAACTAGTGTACACACTACGTCAAAAATGACAACAACAACAAAAAAAGATTATGCTTTGCCAGTATTCGCACTAATATGCATATAAAATAACGTTTTAATCGATGAAATTAAAAGAAAAAAGAAAAAAAACCATCTCAAACTGGAAAGCTAAAAATAATTTCTATGAATATATATGCGAACATTGCTAAAGCATAATTTATTTTCGATAATTTTTTATGGTAGGTGTACACTCATATAATATATTACGTATATATTTAAAAAATATTTACTTCCACAGTGCTCAGTATGTGAGTAGAGCTTAGTAAAGGAATTAGACTGATGATTTCCATTAGGAATAAAACATACGAGCTTACTTGCCATAAGTATATTTTCATACCATATATATATATATATATATATATATATATATATATATATATATATATATATATATATATATATATATATATATATGAGAGCGAAGAATTTAAATTGGTGGCTAAACAAATGACACCGGATGTAAAAAAAAACACTGCCAAAGATAATGAAGAAGATATAAAAAAATTTTTAAAAGAAAAAAAAACGTATAAATCGGTATGGAAAGCAGAAAGGAAAAAAGAAAACGTCTCATTTCATGGAAATAGAGTGAAAGCGGTAAGAGAGAGAGGTTGTCTGACTTCTCTTCTCTTATTCATTGGCCGTTATTTACTCACTAACTTTGTGTGACGGGACGGATATATATATATATACACATGCACAAATAAATGCACATTGCTCTTTATTATAGAGTGGAGGATCAGTCGCCGACTAGTCACTACACACTGCCTGCCAATAGATGAACCTATGTAACTTAAAGCGACATTAGGACTCACAAGTTTCTCGCTGGGTTAATTGTTATTTCAGTCGCTTAAATTCTTTCGAGTGAAATGGGGTTCGACATGGTTTTGGCATTACTTCTAAGTTACTTATTTTTATTGTGAGGTGGCTTTGGTGAAGTGGATAACAATGCGAACTGACGACTTGAGTGTGCCAAGTTCGAATCTAGTCAGTTCCATGGCACCACTTTCATTTACGCACGTTGGTAACCTTTGCGTGGTCCCTCCTGTAAGTAACTGATTCTAGAAAGAATCAGGTAAACCAATACTGTTTCATGTGAATTTAATCTTACTTAAACCACGTTTTAGTAAACAAATAACATTAAAAACACCAAAATGAAAAAAAAAGCCCGGAAAAATATAATCGCCATCTTTATACAAAGTCGTGATCGAGGGAGGCTAGCTCAGGAAAAAAGATAACTCAAATTCATAACCATTTCTTTTAACTAGAATATTATAAGGGTCACGGATCGTCTATGCGGACAGTGACTATATATATATATACTAGACGAACCATATAAACCCAGAGGAATACTACTAAAACTGTGGATCTTGTTTGCTTGTTATCTTGTATGTTTGTTTGTCTCCGTGCACACTGGATGACATCACAAAGGGATGATATTATCCAATAAAATAGGTGGAAGACACTGAGAAAATCCTTTATCATGTAATAAATGATGATTAAGTAACAAAAGGATGACGTCATCGATTAAAACAGAGAACGTAGACGACCCGTGACCTGAAGAGTGACAAGTCGTCTATGTGGACAGTGACTGTAAACTTGACGAACCGTCTAGAGGGTCTACTATACTTATAAAACTCTGTGAATCCTGTTATCTTGTTTTCTAATTGCTTGCTTGTTTGTATATGTGCACAGAGTATGACGTCACAAAAAAGAAAATGAAGCATATAAAGGGTAATCGATAAGAGAATTAACAGGTGAGAGAGGAGAGAGGGGAAGGGGAGATATAGAGAGAGAAAGAAAGGTGGCAAGAGAGAGAGAGAGAGAGGGAAAAAGGAGGGAGAGAGAGAAGGTGGAGAATATAACAAATACTGATCTAATGGATCACAGGTCGTCTAGTATCCTCCACTCTATAATAAAGACCAATGTGTATTTACTATATATTTACATATATAAAAATATATGTACCTCCTTGCCGTCACGCAAAAGTTAAGGAGTAAAAAACGTGCCTTTTAATAGGCAACTGAAATGAATTTCAAGTTATGAGGAGAAACGAGAAAGCAAATAGCAAATCAAACTTACCCTGCCTGAAATGAATTTGGAAAAAAATCCACTACTCTATAATAAAAAGCCAATGGTTGGTGTTTTTTTCTTTAGGTCATCAGGAATGATAATAATTTATATAGGAAAAATGAAATTACTGACCTAATTCTATAATTTTATATTAATATTTTAGTAATATATCTAGATACATAGGGAGTGCGAACACTGGCGAAGCATAATTGTTTTATTCTATCATTGTTTAAGTAGGGTGTATGCTAGTATATACTAGTGACTACTGTTCAATAGTTAAAATATTCGACTACTGAACGGTCCTGAAGATTCGGTCTGACAATATAAAACGGTTTCTACCTCAGAAAATGACATGCTCAGACCAATGAAACCCTGGTACACCAAACAGACATTGTAAAATATAGTTTTTAAATCAAAATTAAAGGGAACGTTTGTGTGTGTGTGTGTGTGTGGGTGTGTGTGTGTGTGTGTGTCCTCTGATAGAAAGACAGGCTAGAGAGTGTTCATAAAATATAAGTTTATTCACGTGTAGAATTTTCCTAGGAACATTATGGGATAAGTCCTGATACACTACGGGCCCGTTTAAGGAAGTTACGGGCCCTTTTCCAACATTTTGCACAATAAATAGAAATATAATTATGAGTGTTATTTAAAAAGACGATTTAACAAATATTCCAATTGCTCGGTTGGGAGATACTGACACTGACAACCTCGAGTATGCTGTTTCGATTTTACCTCGGATTTCTTTTTTTTTAAATGAAAACAAAGAATATCCTTTTCCTTTTTTATTTTGAATATAATAAAATATAAGTGAAAAACCTCTTAGATTTTGGTATATTTGGTACCTAACGCCTCTTGTCTCTTTGTCTGTCTGTACCTCCCTCTATCCCCCCTCTCTATATATCTAGATCTAGATATATAATAAAGGAGAACGTCTTTCTGCATGTGTGTCTGCATGCCCCTTAATACGAAGACAACATATGAATCGTACCTTAAATATAAGTGTCTTACATGTAAAAATTTTCTATAGCTGTCTTTTTAAGGGAGATAAAGACCCTTTTCTCACATGTTACATCATCTATTTATAAACATAATTTTTAGAGTCTTAAAATATATATGGATAGTTTAGTAGTTAAGATATCAGGCTGACAACATCAAGGTTGCTGTTAAAGTAAACTCTCCTTAATATACTCTTGCATATGATGCTATCCCATATTCGAAACCCAGGAAATGCGAGATAACGCTGCTAGTATATATATAAATTTACTAAACAGAAAAGGTGAGATAACAGTTAATTGTATCCATAGCATACAATTTTCCATAGATAAATTTATTTGACCACATGATTTAACAGATAGATATATTACCTAAAAAGGTTTATAGATAGGTAAAAGAAAATGGAATATAATTATGTGCTTCCCACACGGCTCATAAGGAAGCAAATAAACTAGATTTTAGTGTAATTAAATTCGATTTAAATTTAAACATTTAATCTAGAAATCCCCACATTATTATTAGGTTTTAATTTTTAGTCGATTGAGATGTAATTACTTATATATATATATATATATATATATATATATATATATATATATATATATATATATATATATATATATATATATATATATATATATATATATATATTTAAAGAAGTGAGGCTACCAACATTTGTAAATTTGAAATTAATTTTTTTTCAAAAATTGTTCATTATTTTATAATTTTATAAATTTATAACGCGTTTCGAGCATTTAGGCTCTCTTCAGATATTCTTTCCATTTGAAAAAATGGGTTTATTTTTAGCAGTTTGGCATTTATACACACACACATGTGCAGAAACGCCAAACTGTTAAAAAATAAACCCATTTTTTCAAATGGAAAGAATATCTGAAGAGAGCTAAGATGCTCGAAACGCGTTATAAAAGTATAACATTATAAAATAATAAATAATTTTTGAAAAAAAAGTTTTTTTCTAAATTTACAAATGTTGGTAGCCTCACTTCTTTAAATATACATTTTTCTCTCATTGGAATTGCACTACCCTCTACTCTCTCATATATATATATATATATATATATATATATATATATATATATATATATATATATATATATATATACATATATATATATATATAATAGCAAATATATGCTCCCCCGGTCGCATATTTTAGCAAACCTGGGAGGACGATATCATGGAGAACGAACATATACCCCCAAAGGAGGAAGTAACGACTGAGAGGATGGTATGATGGCGAACCCCCTTTACCTCCCAAAAAGGAGGATTTAATATATGGGAGGATGATATCATAACAACAAGAAAAATAGTACACTACTATCCCCCCCCCCCTAAAAAAACTGATAAGATGATCATGGAATGATAGCATCATGAGGAACGAACATATACTACACTGCCCCCTCCCAAAAAAGGAGGTAATACCTAGGAAGATCACTCCATAAAAGGAGAAGGTAATTCCCGTGGGTATAGTATCATGACAACAGAACAGATACTGCAATTTCCAACCCTTCACCTCAAAAAGGGAGAAGGTAGTTCCTTGTGAAAATGGTCTTATGACAATATAACAGCTACTAAATTATCTCTACCCCAAAGGAGGTTGTAATACCTGGAAGGATTATCCCACCACCTTAAAAAGGACGGTCTTATACAACAGAACCGATACTACACTACCCACCCCATTAAAAGATAATACAATAATAGATTAAATCTGTTTTTTCCCATGCATTTAAAAATGCCATAAAAACATTTTATGGTTCCTTGGTCTTTTGGCTAAGATCAAAGTGTAGTATCTGTTCTCATCAGATGTATCAGTACTCAGCATCCCAGCGACCTCACACGTTTTACTATCGATGAAAATATTTCGTACATATAATAAAATAATATAATAAAATACAACGATGCAAAATTAAAATTGTATATTGCAGAATATTAATTTATTAGAAGCTGTTTATAACATAAACATGAAAATTAAGAAGAGCTAAAACTGTTTGTATCTATTTGCAGTCTGTTTATATACGATATTTCAAAATCTAATGCTGTATTATAGAATTAAATAGGCAGAATTTGCTTTTATGTTAATATAGTTAGGATAGATTGAAAAAAACTTTCACATTTATTCATTTATATATATATATATATATATATATATATATATATATATATATATATAAATATGCTAGTAGAATACCTGTCCCAGAACAGATGTAAGCAATATGTATAGCATTAGTTTTTATTTTTTCCCCTTTTTGGGGGGCAGATAGGGTGCGGATTTGGAGGAACACTCCCTACATGGTAAAGTTTACCAAAACAAATGTGTCCACGTTACTTCGCTTCTTTTAAAAGTTTTTTTTTATTTAGAGGGAGCGAGTTTGGGGGACACCCCCACCCCCTAAATAGTAAAGTTTAAAAATAATAATGTGCCTGTTACTCACAGTATTGCCTAGAATGTTTATTCCATAGTTCACAGAACGAATCCTATGCACAGAAATGTATATGTAAACATATACACATACCTAATTTATATATATATATATATATATATATATATATATATATATATATATATATATATATATATATATATATGAACATGAAAAAAACAAAAATATTATTCAAATTCGAAGATAGATTTGATTCATTTAGAGGGAGAGTTTAGAGTCCTTATTCCCGGAAATTTCAAAATAATAAATTATTCCTCTTTGAAGACAAAACAATTCTTGTAGATTACTAAAGTCATTCAATGTTTAGTATACAGAAAGTGGAATAACATAAAAAAGGCTTTTTTAAAGAAATCATCTCATTCAGGAGCATCAATGATTTTTTAGATGGTCCGCAGGTTGCATCAAATCTAATCCAGTCATACAAAAAAGTTTTTTAGGAAGTTTTTTAGAAAACATAGTCCCAATGAAAAATTATAATCATAATATAATTAACATAATTATATATCATAAAAACAATTATAATATCATCAAGGGTATGAGAAAAAGTAGTTTCTTACATACTGCAGAAAAAAAAACAACTAATACGATATTAAAAATAAAGAACATATAAAAGAAAAAAAGTTCAATCGATGAAGCAAGTCAGCAAATGAGAAGACATGCTCCAGAAAAAGTTCCCCATGTCTGGAACACAAATTTGATACAATCGTCACGCTTGATTCGCTTGAAGTTTTTTTATACTCTTTTACTATTATGCTTTATTTGTAATATCGAGCTTCTCCCGTTGTATTAGGGTTTATTTTCAGTATGTGAGAAACTGCCTTTTCTTATACTCTTGATGATATTATAATTTTATGATATATAATTATTTTAATATATATATATATATATATATATATATATATATATATATATATATATATATAGTAATCATACCGAAAATAAACCACCTTCACTTGTATTGGATTTCCAGACTTACAGTTGACAGGAAATAATTCAATTGCATGAATTACATAAAAATGGGTGTTGCATTAATTTTCTTTGAACATTTTTCAGAACTTTCTTTTCTTTTTTTTGTTCTTTGTTTATTTCTTTTTAAAACATGCCTTGAAACATTTCAAATTCCTATGACATATTAGAAAGCAGTAGTGTGTAAACACATCAGAGAGGTTGTAATGACATGGCACTAAACACAGAATATCACGTGTGGCATCGTGAATTATTCATAAGTACTGTAATTTAATTTAATGCAATATTTCTAACTAGCAGAACTCTATGGAAATTCCATGGTGCTTTCTACATAAATCTGTATAATTTCATCATCATCATCATCATCATCATCATCATCATCATCATCATCGTCGTCGTCGTCGTCGTCGTCGTCGTCGTCGTCGGTTTAACGCTCGTTTTACATGCTTGCATGTGTTGGACGGCTTTTAGAAATTGATTTCCAAACTAACCTATCTTTGACCAAATCTTTATTTATAACTCTTTCTTTCAAGTCCATTGTTATCACTTCCTCCCATGTTTTCTTGGCCTTTCCCTGCCAACTGATCCTGCTATCTCAACTTTTCTACATTTACTAACCCAAGAACTTTCATCAATTACTTCAGCATGGTCATACGATCTAAGTCTCCTGTTCTGCACAATCTTCCTCTCGGCTCATCATATTTTAACCTGTTTTTAAGACTCACACTACACATTTAACGTATCATTCTCAAATCATTTCTTTCCATGCAGCGCATGTCCTCAACCCTCACTGACCAGGTTTCACTTCTATAAATCATCACACTGCGTAAACATGCTCAACAGTCGTAACACTCTCCTAAGCTTACTTCATCCATTCCTAACTCTTGCAATCACACTAGCACCTGTTATACCCTGTGCTCCAATGGTATTTTAAAATTCCTTTTCAAATAATAAATATCTGTTAGGCAAAAAATTACTTTTTCTTGTTCCATAAAAATAATTGTAACGAATATATTTCTTCTTTATTTATTTATTTAAAATTGTAGCAATTTAATTCTTATTTAAAACAATAAATATTATCTGTCTTCTTACCGTGAAAATAATTGTCAAATAAATATTCTTCAAATCAATGAGATGAATGTGTTTTTTTTTGAAAAGTATTTATTTAAAATTTTACTGTTTTAGTTGAAGAGACGACATAGTTTTATTTTGGATCAAATCATTTTAAAATGAGTAAAGTGGAATTTTTTATGTTAGCAACATAAGATTAATCACTAATCACTATTTTGCTGATCAAACGATCCCATTTTTTTTTAAATATGTGTGAAAGATGATAACGTTCGTACGAACATGAAATGCCTTAACGTATTACTATAGAAATGAATTTAATAAGGCTGTTTTTTTCCGGTCTACTTAATCATAGACCTAGTTTCAGAGAGACACATCATAAAACCATTGTTTATACAGAACAACAATGATATACTAAAATTAAAAACAAATAATAGATTTCAGAATTTTTTAGATGAGGATTGGTAATTTGTATAATTTGGATTATTTGGAATACTGTTCTCATCTTGGCTGTCATTCTCCCAATGTTTCAGACGATGTCCTTATAGACCCGTGGCGCAACAGATAAAGTTCTAAGTTATAATCAGTTCAAAGTGACAGCTTTTGGAGGTTGATGGTTCAATCCTCAGATACTAAGAATTGCTTAAAACTTCTATCTAGTCATGGCTGACGGAACAAGAACTATCTACCGTTGTGGATTTAAAAAAAGGTTAATTTCCAAATTCCATACAGATTCCGGAGTTCGACATAAAAATTCCTGAGTTCGAAAAGATGCACCTGAAGACTGTTGGGGATTACATTGGCCGAAACGTTGTGAGAATGACATCAATAATGAGAACAGCAGTCCATATAATTCAAATAATATGAATTTAATAAGGTTCGGACTTTCTAGGCTACTTAATCATAAATTTAGTTTCGGAAAGACACATCGTAAAACGATTGTTTATTCAGAACGAAAATGATATATAAAATTACAAACAAATAATAGCGAACAATTATTTATTAAAACAAGTTTTGAAAATATTTTATGCTTGTTAAGTGTTTAAAGAATAGTGTTTTATGTATATTTCAATTATCCTCCACGCTATAATAAAGACAAATGTGTATTTATATGTATATTGATGTATTTTTTAAAAGGAAATCGCTCCAGACAAGGTGTGAAGCCACTTGATGTACGGAACTAAAAAGAAGGAAAGATGATTAACGCAAAGACAGGAGGTGCCTATTGACCTTAGTCTTGAAAAGACTAAGGTTATACATAGGAGAATAACAGTCTGCAGCAAGAGAGTTCCACAAGTCTGCAGTTCTTGGAAAAAAGCTACTGGAATAGGAACGTGTATTACACTGAGGTATCTGAACAACGAATTGACCACTAGACCAACGAATCAAACGCGCTAAAAACAAAAGAAGTCGGAATTAAATGAGACAATTCTGAAGAACACATGTCATGATAATATGTATAGAGGAGACTGAGACTAGCAACATACAGTGACTTGCAAAATGTAATATGGACCACTTTGACACCCCAGCTTTCTCCAGGATTACATAATATGCACTATTATGTGCACAGAATTTCATATTTTATCGAGGTATTTAACATTGAATCTATACTTGCAGTTTTTATTTTGTTTTGGTTTCAGGATGTTTATTTTCTCGGACATTGTTATTGTTTATAAGTACAAATGTGGATGATCTCAAAATCCCCTTCTAAAAAAAAACACTGTTCAAAGAAATGTTGTGCTATAGTGTATAACTGAAAATAAACATCGTCTAGAAACAGCTGTAAACGACTTGGATACCATTGTATACTCTTTATTTGGAATAGGATTTGAAAATAATTTAAATCTTAATTATATATATATATATATATATATATATATATATATGTCCTTCCATCCCGTTATGCTAAAGTTAGTGAGTAAAAAACGTGCCTTTTTCTAGCCTCCAGAAGAAACCATTTACATGTGGTGAAGAGAAGCGAGAATGCAAATAGACTCTACCTCAGACTCACTCCGCCACCTGAAATGAATTCAGAAAGAAATCCTCCACTCTAAAATAAAGTCAACAGTGGGCGCTTTCTTTTCTTTTCTTTAAGTCATCAGAAATGATAATAATAATTTATATATGAAAAATTAAATTACTGATGTAATTCTATGATTTTATATGAATAGTTTAGTAGTATATCTAGATAAATAGCGAGTGTGAACACTAGTGAATCATATTTTTTTATTTTTCGTAAAAAAAGACAGAGGGTGTACACTAGTATATGTATAGTGTGTCAGTTATTTAAGAATTATTCTAGCCGTTTTGATGTTAATATGGACTTGTAAATATATGGATAAGTTTGTATTTATTTATATGGGGGGATATTCGTTATATTTTCGTTATTCCATACATTATTTCATCTTTGGTACTATAATATTGCATGAGGGGAAGAAGATCTTCGCTCCTCGTTAGACGGCGTGTAGTCTTCTAGTTGGCAGAAACAGCTGTTCTCTCGTTGACATATTGTAAGTATTTGGCTCATTGAGTAGTGACATCTCTCAGCAGTGCTGACAGTAGCAGTTATAGAGAAGTTGTTCTTTTCTTTATTTTTTTTTCTCTTTTTGTCTGAAATAATGGAAGCAATTAAAAAGAACAAATAACTTCATTATTTGCTCTGGGATTTAGTTTATTTTTTACATCATTTGTACATCTAGATTAACTGTATTTTTCCCTTCCAACCCCCATATGGCGGTGACAGCTTCGAAAACAGGCAACTGATCTTTTCCAGCTCATTGAATTTAGTAGTCAATGCTCAGATTTTTGACCAGTTGAGCTTGAACTAAAAAAAACTTAGATAGATGCTAGAAAGTTGGTTTATAAGCAGGCTGGGGTGTTCCATTATGCTTAAATGGGCAAGTCGATTCTCTAGGTTCTGATTTATTCCTATTCTGATGAATGGATAATCTATTATATAAATATTGTTTCATTCAAGCAAACATTTTCCAATAAACCAGACGGCAGTTGGGGCTCTTATGCCAGTAAGTGTAAATTTGTTTCTACTCTGCTATGATGCAACTTCCTGTCCACGTAGTTCTAACCTAATGAAAACTGGTGTATCAATGTGATTATGCCGTATACATTTTTATACTTAGAGTAACTCCTGTCTTTTCTTGGTAATCTCAATGTGTTTTCTTTAGAAAGGAAAATAAAATAGAACGGAGATAAAATTTTCTACTTGTCAGATTGAATTTCCTGAATTGACCATAGAGCATTGTTCATATATTGTGAGATGTTAGGCACAGCCTAAAATAAGAGTAATTAAATAAATATAATACTGAGTTATTTCCCTTGCACCGAAGAAGGGAAAGTTATCTGCCCTTGGAGGAACGTCGGTCATTACAGTTTGGGAGATAAACAAAAGTGGCTAGCATCACAAACTTTAATCATAAGACATCGAGAGGCTCCTACATTACCATTTTATCTGTAATTGGTTAAATAAATCTGTTAAAAGTTATACTTCATCCTTTGATCATTTTTGGTTTATTAAACAGATAAACCCAGTTATTATCGCATGTAACAATAATCTGAATTGATTTTCTTTAAAAAGGAAAAGAATAAAAAACGGAGATAAAATTTTCGATTTGTCAGATTGAATTTCCGGAATTGAACATAAAAGAGCGTTCATATATTGCGGATATTGTTCAATTTTGAATAGGACTTATTTCCATTTATTTGGATTTGTTGAGCCTTGAAAATGAGGGAAACAAGAGATTTTCAAAGTGTCAAGAATTAACACAAGCATTACTAATGCTTTCACTATAGCAAGGGATTGCCTGTGAAAGAAATGTTACTGACAGGATTAATAAATCTTGTGTGTAGCTGTGAATCACTAGGTTCAGTCAAAAGTATTTAAAAAAATAAAGTGGTCGAACGTGACTTGAAGGTTTCTCTTTTCATTGGCTACTACACCGAGATGCAGACGAGGGCGCTACTCCTTATCTAGGATTACTCCACTTACTCTCGACCTCAAGTTATAATGCTCAGTGATTAAATGCAGAGGCATCAAGTACCATTTTCTTAAACTTTTTTATGACTTGTCCGAGGATTGAACCCGAGTTTCCCAACCCATTAGAGAACACCCGAGCCATCATGCCAAATGGTCCGGTCAGGGTATGATAAAATATTTTATCTTGTTCTCTGATATTTAAATTTCATTTTACTGTTTGTCTCATTTTTAATTTTAGCATGACTTTATAACATCTTAAAACTCTGGCTATGTTATGAAGCCTTGAATTAATAAGTAAAATATTTAAATAGTATTTAAAATGTATCCACAATGTTTTGCTTATTGTAAACTTGCTTATTGCAAAGAATTCGGTCACATAATAATTTTTAAAATGGTTTTATCCTAAATACATGGGGCTAAAATTCTTTGCAATAGGAAGTTTAAAATAAGCAAAACATCATGGATATATTTTTTATTTCGATTGTTTAATTTACTATAGGTTGACAGGAGGTGGCGGTGGTAAAAGTAAATTCGTATGAATCAGCATGGTACGACTTTTTTGACCGGTCAGATTCTGTTGTTTGCATTAGTTTCTCTCAATTCTTTCTAAAATTAGATACATACAGGAGGGACCACGTGAAGGTTGCGAACATCGATAAGTAAAAGTGATGCTATGGAACCGACTGGATTCGAACTCGGTACCCTCAGGTCGTGAGTCCACATCATTATCCATTTCACCACTGTCACCACCAAGTCCAAAGCCTGGCACATTTATTACGTACATTTTAATCTGAATTTTTTAACAAAATATTGCTCAATCTATCTATTACTAATGGCGATTTGGTATCTGTCTGTTTGAAGCTGAAACTATACTATTACTATCTTCCAATGCTCAATTCAGGGAGGGGGTAGTATAGTATCTTTTATGTTGTCATGATACCATTCTCCCAGGCATTACCTACTTCTTTTGAGGGAGCGGGTAATGTAGTATCTGTTTTCTTGGCATGAGACCCCCCCCCCCCGGGTATTAGCTCCTCCTTTGGGGGAAACAGTGTAGTATATGTTCCTTAGTTATATATATTAGCAGAAATATGCTCCCTCTGGTCGCATATGAATATGAATAATGGAGATAGATTAAATTCATTAGCAAAAGAAGGACATATTGAAAAATAAATATTTATTGTATATTCATGTACTTGTATACTTGCCTTTGTTGTTCTTATTCTAATGGTTTCATTATTGTACCTTATTTTCTTCTTCAGCTGTTTATTGACTCCAATATGATGGGTGTTCTCTGTGTTTTAAAACTAGTTCAAACGCATGTGTTTATTATGGACGGGACCAGGGTGAAGGAGAAAGGCCACTGCTGGCCTTCAGACAAATCAAAAGGTTATTGTGTACACGTCTCTGTATATTCAGGATTTATTTCCCTTGAACCATATTCAGGTTATCTCCCCTGGAACATACTGGCAAACAGAGAATGAACTCTTTAAAGCATATGCGAGATTCAAACCAAGGCTTGTCTTCTTTCTAGCTGTGTGCTTGAGCAGGGTGGCCATGTGACACCTAGCTCAACAGTTTTGCACTGTTATTTACTTGCCTCCTCACGAGGGCAGAGTTAGACACAAGGTCGGTTTTTAATGTGTGGAAAATTCGGCTCCCCAAAAGGGGGCCACGTGGATTGGGACAAAGATTAAAATTGCCTCAGTCGAGAAAGATTTCTGCTTTACTGACCGATGACAGAAAAGATTAAGTATAGTATCAGAAGGGAGTCATTGTTGACAGTCTCACATTCTTTCACATAAAAAATACTGTAGATTATTTTATTCCTTTTTAATGTCAAAAGAAAAGTATTTTTTTGGTATCAAGTTTGTCAATTGTGTATTTCGATTTTTATCTAACCTCAGGTGACAAGCTGATTTGACAACCCTAAACATGTACCCTTTTCTCTGCTATAAATAAGATATTAAAAGGATTTACTACTTTTATGATCCTACTTTTACCTAGCATAAACAGGAAATACATTTTTCCTTTTTATCTCATTTATGTAATAAAAGTGAACGTATGTGTGTCCGGCTCACATCGATAATCATGTATGCAAATTTAATTTTTATGAGCAAAGAAGGAAGGGGTTAATCTAAATAATAACTGATAATAATAAAAAGAAACAACATATAAATAAAGAAAAAAGTTATTAACTCCCCCTCCCCCCGTATTTTTTAATCTTTTCCCTTACTCCTTGCTCTTTGATTTTCATATCTACTCATTTTTTCATGTCATCAAATCATCACAAAATCTTATTCATGCTGGTCTTTTTTCTTTTCTATTTATATGCTGTTTTTATGTTTTATGCTTATTCTCTTAATAGAAATACTAATGAAGAAGATTATGAAAAAATAGAATATCATTTCTTTCGAGTGTCTTTTGAAATTAAATTTGGATGTAAATAGGAAATTTTATTTTCATTGGTTTGTTTTGAAAAAATAAAGGGAAAAATAAGTAAAATTAAGAGAACAATTTTGATATTAACGGTTCTGTTTTTTTTTTGTTTCTGAATTTAATTTGATGGAAGATAAAAATTCACCGAAGAAACCTTTGGAAAACATCTTGAATTTATTATCAAGAAAAAAAATGTGTGCTTTGAAAATGGGCATAAACAATTGTATGAATAAAGATGTTTTTTAAAAACAAATTCGGTACATTTATTAAATTATTATATATATATCCATTTGATTTACACATCTGACGAGAGCGCACCACGCTTGAAACACGTTATATAAAATTATGAAATCATAAAATGATAAAATAACAAAATAATAAATAAATGTTGAAAAAAACTTTTTACAAATGTTGGTAGCCTTTACATATATACTTTTTTTTGTTGGAACTGCACTGATACTGCACTACCCTCTTATATATATATATAAGGTTAATACAACAAAAGATATAAGAGGCAACTAATATCTTTAATTAGTGAACATCCGGATAAGAATAAAGCTCAATATACTGGATAGAGCATTAATAGCAATAGATAAAGTGAAAGAATAAAATGAGGTACGAATCAAATTTTATTACAATCCAATGTTCAGGCAAAGTTCTTTAAAGTCCTTAACTCATGAGTATATATATATATATATATATATATATATTACTTGTAGCAATACTTTAGATGGTGGTATCTTAGGCTACATTTGGTTAAAATCTGCTAATTTGAGCGTAGGTCTCGCCACTTTTGCCAAAAGTATATATCTGGCATCCCTGCCTCACACACAAATATAGATGATATACATGAATCGTGATGCAACAGAAAAAAAACCCAAAAAACACCAATTATTTCATGTTATCTCTGTGTTTAGATATAATTCAAAATATTTTCCATTCTCATAAATGTTACAGTATTTAGTTCCGGACATCACCAAACTCTACATAATCTTCTCGTGATAGTACTTTAACGACAACAAAAAAGCAGTAACATAAGAGGAGGATAAGAAGATGACATAAATAAATAAATGACGTAAATAAAGAAGAAAAGAAAAACTAAAAGATGTTCTCGAGTCATTCTCGTCTTTTATTGAATTTATATTAAAATCGAATAAATCGTTTATTTCATGTTATATGTTTGTTTAGATATAATTAAAAATATTTCCTTTGTTCATAATATTTTAAAATATTTTAGGCCTTAGAGGGGAGGGGGAGGGCATACGACCAAGATCTTTCCTGGGAATCACCAGACCTCTGCACGCCACTGGGGTTGACTTACAAATGATCTTACAAGCAATAGCTTTCAAGTCAAACCAATTCGTACTAAGATTAGGAAAAGGGGATTGAATATGCATAAGGTATTCGCCATTTCCTGCCCTTTGAAGCAGAAATGTAGTTCGCTGCTTTTATTATGCTGGTATCTACTTAGTATGAATATACATATCTATATCAGATATTCGTATACATTTGATCTCTTGCATAAAATATGAGTAGGTGGAATTTATTAATAAAGAAATGAGTCTCACCTGGAACTGGATTGAAGTTTCCACCACAATCACCTTATGAATAATAAAATGTCTTATCCCTCTTCCTATTTACTTACCTCCCCACGAGGGAAGAGTTAGACACAAGGTCGGTTTTTAATGTGGGAAAAATCTAGCTCCCCAAAAAGGGGCACTATAGATTGATAAAAAAAATTTAATTACTTCAGTCTAGAAGGATTTCTTCTTCACTGATCGATGATAGAAAAGATGACGTGTAGTATCAGAACAGATACTACACTTTGCTCTTGCCCCCCCCCCCCAAAAAAAAACAACATCCATCTTATTCATCTCTATCTTTATAAAGTTAGGTATGTTTATATATTTGTATGTATAGAATTCACTTCAAAACTAATTAACCAATCATTATGAATTTTGGAACACAACTGATAGGTGTAAGAGATCCAAATGTGGACTATATTTAATTTAATTCAGTTTTATCCAAAGGAGATAAAAAGAAGCCCTTCGTGAAAATTCAGATAGCTCCCATTTTTATGAAATTTTAAAATAGGTATTAGACATCAATTAATAAATATTCCCCACATTTCAGTTTGTTTGGGGGTATTTCAAAGGGTTTTTAAAGGAGCATGATATGGGCACAACCTCCCATTTGAAAATTCAAATATTTCAGATTTGCATTAAATTTGATTCGTTGTCATTAGACACCAATTAAGCAAAATTCCCTGAAAAAGCTTTAAATTTTAGACATTTTCTAGAATCAAAATCATGTAATGAATTTTGATCAAAATTGGAATAAGGATTCTAGACACAAGGTTTAGTAACATTATATTTTAATATTCGTAAGGTGATATAAAATTGTTGCAAAACTATTCTGTTGGGGGGGGGATTCATTTTACCTGTCCTGGGACGGGTATTTGTCTAGTTTATCAATAAAAATGCTTTTGCTGTTGTTGCAGAGCACCATCTCTGCCAAATACATTTCTAAATTGAAAATCATGCCAACACCAACATCAACCTTATTCTCTTCAGTCATGTTCCAACCTTTCCTTATAATTGAGATTCTTTAATCCTTTTATTAGTCTAGTCACTTTTCTTTGAACACCTTCCAATATTAATATTACATCCCAATTCCCATGTCTAGCTAATGGTGCCCAGGATTGAGTACAATATTCTATATGAGGTCTTTTTAAATATTCTAGCAATAACATTTGCTTCCCTTGAAATAAATTTTCATAATACAGAGTGGTCTAAAAATGTGTAACCATTTGTGATAAAGTATCATTTATTATTGAAAAGAAAACTTTACAATTTTCTTTTTTTATACAACTGTCGTACAAACATGTAAGTTATGTGCGGCGTAAGCATTTTTCCCTGTATATCACTATTTTGCAAGCACAGCTCAATAGTTACTAATGTGCTTGATCCAAGCCCCTTAGTGCTGAATCATTGTGGATACTTGCACATTGAAGTTTGTAATGACCCTGTCCAACATGTCATAGGGAATTCACTTAATCTCTGTTTAAATGTTATTCTTGAGTGCAGCAATAGTTTGGGGATTGTTACCATAGACCCAGTGTCTTACGTATCCCCACAGAAAATAATTCAAAGAGGATTAGGTCTGTAGAATGTGCAGGCCGAGTGTGGTCTGTACGATGAGAGATGAGCCTGTTTTCACGGAATTGGCAATGGAGGTATTCGAGTGAAGCATTAGAACAATGCGGTGTCGCTCCACCTTGCTGATAAATCACAGTATCCATGTCCATTGTTATGGTTAATTTTCATAGAAATGATAATTAAATGGATACATCTTTTTTTTATAGATAAAATATGATTATGAAGAGTTAATAAAACCAAATATCTTAAAATGATTTTCTTAGAATGATATACATTCAGTCCTCAAAACTTATGACAATATTTTGCAATAATCAAAATCTTGAGCTCAAATATTTTGTACTTTTCAAAAGGATGTCCGTACGAATAGGAAGTATCTGCACTGTTAATTCGAGCTTTGTCCATCCCATCAATATTTCCCAATCCTCTCATAAGGCATTTTTTCATGAGTCCGGTTGCTCCTATGATTACTAGAATGATGATACAGATATATCACAGTTTATGAGTTTTCAAATGAAATCAAAATGAAATAAATAATGATAGTGGTTGTGACCCAACGGTCATGGATAGTCTCGTAGTATAGTGTATAAACAAATAAAAATAGTTGTTTGTCTACAATTTCTAATTTTAGAAAACCAAACGAGTCTAAAATGTGGAATGACCTTTGTGTCTGGCATAGAAATCTGAAACACATTCAAAAAATGCAATCGGTATTTACTGAAGTGTAGAAAATGTAATGCGGTTTATCATAAGAGCCATGGTTTGGTCATGGCAATTTTGTGTTTTTAAAAGACAAAACGGTTAAAATCTTGCTTGAACACATATTGACCCGAAAGAAATTGATGGGTGTAATAAAGGTAAACCATTAATTCAGGGAAGGATAAAAAACAAGAAGGAAAAAAAAAGGGAGTGGTGAATGTGCTTTTTCAGGTGTTAAATATAAAACTTATTTGTAAATAAAAAGAAAAGAAAGAAAATGCTGGGACTTTTAGGAGCAAAATGAGACCCGATTTGGACTTCAATTATTTCTACGTAAAGAATTTGAATGCAGAAGGCCAATTAAGAAATTCCTTAAAGCTGTTATAGTGTACATCTATAGATATACGCCCAACATCTACACTTTCTTACAAAAAGGAAATGTTCTTACACACGCACATTCGCACGCACACACTAGAAAATTTGTATATTTATTTTACTATTGGGTCACCACTTATCATGGTCAAGAGCCACTCGAGGATAAAGCTTAATGAGATACAATGATTTCCAGCCGAATAATCGGTAGGGAAGCAGTTCTGCAGTAATGTGTTCCACAAAGAAGCAATGTACATGGAAATTCTGTCTGACACTTTATGCTGAAAATAGCTTGATCCCTATCTGGACCACTCCCAAAGTTTTTTGAGACTTTCTAATACAAAAATGATTCACACTTATAGAATCAAATTAACGCTTACCAGTCCAAACAATCGTCGATGGGACAGAACAGGCCGTGTTGTCAAAACTCTCCCTAACCGTCAGTATTAGATCAGGATTGAAGGGTCAGGCAGAATCACTCTGCGAAACCGCAAATTCCTCAGAAAACTTGCAGCACCTGTAATTCCATTCCCCATTCCCAGTGCTTTGCCTTAATCTCCAAAACCAACGCCTTGAGATTTCCATACACCAGGTACACCAGTGCCGCAAACTAGAGGACATGTGATGACATTGCTGAAGCACCCAGCGTCACTCAGCACTTCTAAACCAATGCCAGCAAAATCTGTCCGGACATTGTCCAGGTTACTCCCTAACAATCAACCAGGCCAATAAAAACTCATTCTTCCCAAAGACCATTATGTTCGCATAGTGTGTGTGTGGGGGGGTGGGGGGGTATAGAACCAAATTAGCACTTACCAGCATAAATGGCTCCAATATTCCAAATGTAAATATTGCTTGAAGGAAGCAATATTTATATACTAGATTATCCACTCATGGACTAACAGCCACTCAAAGCTGAGATAATGGAATTGCCCATCTGAACATAATGAAACATTCCAGCTTTCATATAAATCGGCTTTTAGTGTTCTTTTCAGTTTTATTTATTCCGTTACTCAACTAGTCATACTAATTACCAAATTCTTTAATACTGTTGAGTCATGATTTATCAAGGCCAAGAGCCACTCGAGTATAAAGATTAATTAAATGGAATGCTTGTCAGCCGAAAGATGAGGAACGATCGGTTTATGACAAGTATTTGTTTGCATTGGATTTGAAGACAACCATGTTGTTATCTGCAGTGAAGCAGTCCCACGGTAATGTGTTTCACAGATGGGAAGCCCTTGCAAAGAAGCTCTGCCCATGAAAATTCTGCCTGATGCTAGACACATGGAAGAATAAAGGAAAGTTATTTTCCATTGTGGTAGAAGATGAGTTCTTGTTGTGAATGTCTTACAAGGAGGAACAAAATATTATCATTGGAATTTAAATTGAATTGCCCAAAAATTAGACACAATTAATACATATTAAAACTCATTATAGTTTAGTAACGTTATATGAATTGCAAAGGTCGATGGAAGTACGCTTGTTACATTCTCAACCTTGTGTTCTGCCTTGTTGCTGCATATTCTCCTTGTATGCGTTTCTGCGTGATCCATCCAAACTGAGGGATTGCCGTCTTGAAATCAAAGCTCCCTATTTATAGTTACAAAAGGACTAACTCTAGACAAAACTGATGAAAAACAGAGAACATTTATTCAATTTGATCGTCGTTCCAAATCACTGATCAATGGAAGAAAGACAGAAAGAGAGAGAGAGAGAGAGAGAGAAGAGAGAGAGAGAGAGAGAGAGAGAGAGAGAGAGAGAGAGAGAGAGAGAGAGAGAGAGAGATAATCACTGTTTAATCATATGTTGTCAGCCCATTTCATTTACGCATCTGAATTCGCCACCGTGTGCTTCCCCGAACTCCTTTGTTGTTGCCACCTTCTTGCTCAGAGTCATGTGATATAACATCCGTTAGCCTAACTACCTTTACTTCGGGTCAGCATGTCGACCTCTGTCGACCTCTCGCCTGTCCTGCTTCCTGTAATTCTCAAAGCACTCAATAACCCAACCTTAACTAAAATATACACTAATTGATCTACTCGTCCAATATTCAACACACCTACATCCTAATATTGGCTCATTCCTGGCCGAACCAAAGCAGAATTGTATTTGTTGGATAAACAGTGGTTTCAACTGGTGTGCTTATCATTGAACAGCGATTTTGCATGTCGTATCCAGTACTTCCAACGTAGAGATACACATTTGGAGCATAGCATTGAATTGTGATAAAACAAAGACTGTTGGACACCTAAAATATTAACTGAAGTTTTGTTTTACACCTAAATTGAATGCTTAAAATTTGACAAGAAATGTTCAAAGTTCGAATTAGTGAGGTTTATGGGATTTGCATAATTAACTCCATGTTTATAAAATGAATTCACATAAAATCTTTAACTCAATTTTCCGGAATTCCAGTCATTATTTCTAAACAAACATACATCCACAAACACACACAAACACATGCATGCATATCGCATGTTACTTTAATTTAATTTTTTAAGTAATCACCGACTGGCAGGCACCCGTGTTGCTGGTTTTCATCACTTCATGACAATTTGTACCATATTCTGTCCAAGCAGGATCTTCGGAGCATGTCTTCAATCCTACTAGCCTTCTTAATCTGTTGAAATTAAGGAACTCACACAAAAATTTTAATTCAATTTTCCGGAATTCCAGTAATTGTTTCTAAACAAACATACAACCACACGCATACATCAACAAATACACATAAACACACACATGCATATCACATGTTACTTTAATTTAGACTTCTGAAATGTATCTATGAATTTTGTAGAGCCTAAACCAAGGATTTTTACTTTTCCTATTTCTTTTTTAATACAGTGAATTTAATGGGAATCAGGATTTATAAAAAAAACTTCTTTTAAAAGAAGACATGATGTGTCGGTGTATAAAATTACTCCAACATATTTTTAAAAGATTACCATGTGCATGTGTAGAGCAGAACACCTACACGCAATTTCGGCCAAAAGTTAAGCTTCTAGAATGTTCCATGAAAAGTGCTATAGAAACCAGAATTTAAACATGCTGGACGACTAAGCATTTTTCCTCAGGAGGAGTCACAATCAAGAAAGAAAAAATTCAATAAAGACTGTATCAAAACAAACAACAACAACAAAAAAAACTTTAAGGATTTCACTATTAAAGCCAACTAAAATAATTGTAACACTCGCCAGAACTATTGCGCAAAACAAACATGAACACACACACACACATATATATATATATATATATATATATATATATATATATATATATATATATATATATAATATATAAAGTAGAGACGTTTTTTTCCCCTGTACCTTCTCGGAGTATAGGAAAATAACCACATGCATCACAGGCTACTAAACTCACCACTATACTACACTTATTCACTCGAGCGTGTTATAGTAAATTTTTTATTATTTTTTCCTACATAACACTAAATATTACATTTGGCCCACCATCCACGTCTCTCCGAAAAACCAACTCCATATAGGTGGTAGCAAAAACTTTTCTCCCAAACAATTTTGTACTGTCACTCTACTCATCGACACCGGGAACTAATAAGCACAGTTTAATTTTCACAAAACACCCAGTTCTTATTTATTATTTGCCTGGTATAAATTTACTACATAATATAAAGCAATACGCAAAGACTTAATGACCGCTCCCGTTCACTCCGATGATTTTCCGCAAATATGAGATTATATTATTTCAAATTCTACCTATGACTTCTACATTTATATTCATTCCGGAATTAAGCGAATGAAATTAACGAACACAGTTCCTGCAACATTTATTCATTCAACATGGCGGCTACAATTTCTTGATCGAATCGACTTCCTATTTAATTCAATAAGCACCAAGATACTGGTAGACCCCGATACATTTACATTTTCAAAATCATACACCTTTAACACGCATATTATAGAAAACTTGCCCATGACCCGAACCGTGTCAGTGTTGAACTTAATATTTGGTCATCAGAAGCTAAATGTTAACATAACACGCATGCCAATAAACAAGCTTAGATTAATTGGCCTATTTTCAAGCGTATTTTTAACTCGAACCTGTAGTGCAGTCGTTAAGAAGGCAGGTTTCATGATCGCCAGTTTTAGCGTTCGATCCCATCCTACTCTACCACTTTTTTTCTTTTTGTTTTAAATTTAAAACATTCGCTAACATGGTAGAGGGGGAGGAGAAAAACAATAGGCCGTTTCTTTTTTTATTCGACGTCATGCAATAGGTAGTACTTTCTCCCGTGCAACGCCGAGCGACGGGTTCCGCTAGTATATATATAAAAATGTTATTCAAGTTTGAACATAGATTTGTTTATTTTAGATGTTCATTAAAAGAGTTTAAAGCTCTTATATCCGGACATTTCAAAGTAATAAATATACTCATCTTCAGAGGGAAACAACTTGTAGGTCACTAAAAAAAGTCTGGGAATAAGTTTCAATTATTATTTGAAAAATTGTGTTTTTTCTCATTGGGTGAGCATCAGCTATTTCCTGATATTTTCAGGCTGAGGTTAGGGGTTAGTAATTCTATTCATCTCGTAAAACAATGTGATTGTGCAAAGTCGATTTTACTATTTTGAAGTAACCACCGACTGACAGGCATCCATTATTGTTGGTTTTCATCAGATCATGACAATTTGTACCATCTTTTGTCCAAGACATGAGGAAGCAGAATCTTCGGAGTATGTCTTCAATCTTACTAGTGTTCTTAATCAGTTGAAATTCATTTTTGACTGTGTTTCTCATAGTCAGGAGTGAGATACTTTCTGGAGCAGTAGAATGATCCAACCATTTCTCCAGCAATCTTAGCAACAGATTTGATGTAAGTCTTCCATTTCAGGCCAGTCCTAGAAGTTTATCAAAGCAGGGAGCTTCTTCAAGGGGGGGGGGCATTCATTTCAATTGGGTCAATGTGAGGATACGAGTGTTGGTGGTGAAAGGAGAGAAGCTTTGTTTTAGACGTATTGAAAGATAACCAGCCACCTTTTTCCTAGTTGCACTACGTGCTCCAGCTCAGAAGAGAGAGAATCAGAAAGATCTTGATCCTTAATGCTCTTCGAAGTGTTGCCATAGATGGTTGTGTCATCAGCATAAATGTCGACGAATGATCTTAGAATGTGATTTGGGAGATCATCGATGAATATCAGGAAGAGGGTTGGGTCCAGAATGGATCAAAATTAGAATAAGGATTCTAGACAGAAGATTTAGTAGCGTTATATCATAATTTTAATCTTTGTAGAGGACATAAAATTAGTACAAAACGTTTTTGTTCAGGGAATTACTTTTACCCGTCTTGGTGGTTTAGTTTTGATCGATTCGAATAGGAATCAGTTTCCAAATGCAAAAATCAAGCTCAATATTAAAATTATTAAATAAAACTGAGAATAAATAAAGTACTACATTAAAAATTATACCATTGTATTATTTAATAACAATTTCGGCAGGAAAAATTTTTTTACACATCTTTCTAGAGGAGTTGAAGGTAAACATAGGTAATCCAGGCTGCTTACTCAAAACAACAATTTCCTTCATCAGAAACAGAACAAAAGACACATCCGAAGGTAATTCAGAGAAGATCACAGAAATCGCCAGATATAAATGGTTAAACACAGAGAAAAAAAAAGTACAGCAAAAATAAAACAGTCAAAAAACAGAAAAAAAAGCAATATCCAAAACGTTTAAAGTATAAAATCCCAAAAGATTTTTGAAGTCAAGTGTCTGAAAATCAGAGAAAAACATTATTGGATAACTTTATATATATATATATATATATATATATATATATATATATATATATATATTATATATACTCGAAGAATACCGGTTCCAGTAAAGTAAAATTAATTCCTTCAACAGAATTGTTTTGCACCATTTTTATGTTTCCTTACGAAGATTAAAATCAATATATAATGAAACTAAACCTTATGTCTAGAATCCTCATTCTAATTTTGATCAAAATACATTACATGATTTGAATTCTAAAACATGTCTAAGATTTAAGGCTTTAAGCTTAAGAGGTCTTAAGGAGAAACTGAAATTCAGAAAATCTTGCTTAATTGTTGTCTAAAAATTATCAGTCAAATTTAATGCAAATCTGATATATTTGAATTTTCAAATGGGAGGTTGTTACTAAAAAACCTTAAAAAACTCTAAAGAAACAGAAATTCAGGAATTATTTATTATATTTTTATAATTTGATGTTTAAAACCTATCGTTAAAATTTCACAAAAATCAGAGGTATCAGAATTTTCACGAAGGGTTTCCACCCCCTTTTACCCTCTTTGCAAATAACTAAATTAAACTAAATATAGCCTACATTTGGATCCCTTATACCTTGCAGCTGTGCTCAAAAATTCATAATGATTGGTTAATTTTTTGGGAAGTGAATACTGTCCATAAAAATATATAAACATACCTAACTTTATATATATATATATATATATATATATATATATATATATATATGTATGTATATATATATATATGTATATATATGTATATATATATATATGTATATATATATATATGTATATATATATATATATATATATATATATATATATATTTTTTTTTTTTTTTGGCAAACAATTGTATGTTGAATAAAAAAATAAGTTTTATTAAATGACGTGAATCTGTCCTTTATAACATTAAAATGGTATAAAATTACATAAAAAATATTGAACATAGTATATATATATATATATATATATATATATATATATATATATATATATATATATATATATATATATATAATGATTATCTAAATTCCAATGAGCAAAATTCAGTCTTCTCATATCATTTATTTTTTTCAATGGCAGAATTGATGATGGTCTTACTATTGTTTCACAGTTAAACACAATAACATGCTGATATTCAGAAACCACGATGAAAGGCATATATAAAAATAAAAATTCATGCATAAAATCCATGGAAAAGACAGAAAGTAGAAAACACTTACATGTGATGACTATATATATATATATATATATATATATAATATCTATAAATAAATATTAAATTATTAATATATATAATCATCCACAAAAATCGGTTTTCTCGTCTACAACTCATCAGTGTGGCTAGACATAGTAGGTGTATTCACGCTGAGATTTAAAAGCCGAACAGCCAGTCACATACAAAATGCGACTAAGCAGTCCAAGTACCTAAATCTCTGCATCAACAAACATCGTCACTGACAATAGAGAAAATTCAAACGTTATATATGTAGTTTCTCTGTTTACATAGATATTTTTTATTATGCCAGTTAGAAAACCCAAGAAATCTATTCTTTACAGAAGATTATTGCTATGTATATGTATATGTGCATTGTGCATTGATGTGTATGTGTTCATGTGTATCCGTGTCAGACCAGAATAGAAAAGGGGACAGGAGAAGAATAAGTCACGGCCCTACAATTTTCATTGGTTTGTGTTGTCTATTTTATGACATATCAACTCTTTGTAGGACATTTAAAGTCCAAATACAATATTTATAGTAAATAACCCATTGAAGTGGGCATTTATACTTACCTATATTATATCAGTGTATTAGTTAATAGCTAGTTAATAATAATAATAATAATAGTGTATAATTAACCTAGTTTATAATAAACAGAGAGAAGGCTGAAGTAAAGAACTAATGTGGTGTTTCCTTCATGCTTTTATTAGTTGTGTTTTACAGATCTTAACTCTATGCCGTCATGGATGAGAAAGAGAGTGAAGCCTCGTTTCTATTTCTGGAGTGACGTCAATGAAGAGTTCTAATAAATGGAGATAACTTATAACTGACTACTACAATGATTACTCAAACTTTTCAAATATTTGTACTTGTGTGTTATTTATTCAAGCCAATCATCCTGAGCTTCAAATAAAAACGAAACGTTAATGAATACGTAAATAATATTTTTGGATTTTCTTTTGTCATTTTCCTTTACGTTGGAATATTATTTTCATTTTTATAATATATATATATATATATATATATATATATATATATATATATCGATAAACTTAACATCAACTATAGTAAGTTCAAATAACACCAAAATTAACAAGAATAGGAACTTAGATAGTAGTACAGTCCAGTACCAGAATAATCCGAAGTGGCATAACCTATAGATAAGGAAATGGTAAGACAGCCAGAGCATGAGAACACGAGAAGACATTTTTTTAGATTTCAACTGTACTAATTAGTGAAGTAATGGTAAGTCAAAATCTAAGATAATTTAGGGAAGGAGGCAAGAACAAATAAAACAGATAACATTCAAAATATAATGCAAAATAAATGATAAATATAGATAGGAGTTTTAAAATTAAAAAAATAAATTAAAAAAGGAATTCACTCCAATATACATATAGACATACAATTAATGTAAGGAGGTAATATGGGTTTAGTGCTTGGAGATATTTCCCTCACAACACGAGTTATGTATAAAATGTAATCACAATAAACTTTAGGTATAAATTTCCTTATAAGAACTTTTTAACCGTCCTAATACTTTATAAAGAGGTAATTAGCATCAATTAATAGAAAATAATAAATCTATAATAGCTCCTTTCGGAAGTTTGATCATGTCTGTGTAGCTCCATACTGTTTGTGTTTGAAAGGGATTAACTCTGCTCTTAGTTTCGAATTCAAATAGAAACTTACTACTTAAGTGAAGTAATCTGGGTAATTAATTTTTATCTTAGTGTCAATTTAAATATATATATATATATATATTATATTTGTTTATAAAAAGTGCTCAATAACAAGTAGAGCTGTTTTATTAGTATAAATTTTTATTTATACAAACATTATTAGTTACATATGTGCATACATGTTTCAGTTGTACTATCCCATAGAAAGTCAACTCCTTCAGATCAAAAAGAGAAATTAAAAAAAAATGATTTTTTTTAAAAATTTCTCTTTTTGGTCTGAAGAAGTTGGGAGAGTACAATTGAAACATGTATGCATATATGTAACAAATAATGTTTGTATAAATAAAACTTTATACTAATATATATATTTCAGAATTTTTTAGATGATATATATATATATATATATATATATATATATATATATATATATATATATATATATATATATATAAGTTAGGTATGTGTATATAGGAAGACACACATATACACAGACACACAAAAATTAGTAACATAATTTTATTGATATAGAAATCATAATCAGTCCTATTGTTTAGTGCTAACCCCTATTGACTATCAGAATAAATGTATATTCCTAACATTTTCAAATTTTTGCCCGTTGGTCTATTATTTTGGTGTTTGTGATATCTCTAACATTTTTCAATTCACTTGACTGTTTTCTTTCTTTTTCTTTCTTTCCTCTTTTCTTTCTTTTTTTCTCCATTTTTTTTTTGCTTCCCCTTTTTCCTTTTCATTAATCTTTATATTCTTGCCCTTTCTAATAGAGCAAAAAAAGAACAAAAAAAAAACAAAGAAAATGCAAAGAAAGAAAAAGAGAGAAAGAAACAAAGATGTGGAAGAGGGTAAAATGAAAAGTACTATATTTTTAAAAGGTGAAATAGATATGAAAAGGGTATGAAATCAGTCACCCTTACAACTGTTTTCATTTAATTTATTATTTATTCCCATTTTGGTTCTTTTTTTTTGCTCTTATTACTGCTGTTGTTGTTGTTGTTGCTGTTGTATTGATAACCTCAGACAAGAAACAGACTGTGTCCCATCAAACAAGGAAAAAATGAATGAAAGAAAAAATATAAAGAAACGTATTCGTACATGAAATCAGAAATCAGATATACAAACAGTCTATCTTTTTTGTAATCACATACCTGTAGTAGAGACATGGTCCACTGGAAAAATAATTCAATGTGTCTATAGAGAAAAATTATGAGAAATCTGACCTTCAGAAAATAAATAATAAAAGGGGGAATGACATTAGAAGAAAAAGAAAAAAAAGGCAGAGAAATAAAAAAGGACATATTTGAATTTAGTTAATGGCTAACCCTTTCTTTATGAAACCGGAACGAAAACACAACCATTAACTCTAAAAATTCTGTTTTCATTTTACTTTTTTTATAAATTATATTTTTCTTTTAACTATAAGAAAACACTTTCTGTGAACACATGATTTTCCTGGAACCATTAGGTATTTTGGGTTTTTCAACACCATATACTCTACTCCAGTTGATGTTCCTGGAATTATTGGGTGTTTCGGATCTTTCAACAGCATGCACCCAACTCCATTGGTTAAAAATTGTAGAGTTCACACCTTTATGTGAAAAAATATTTTTCTTTATTTCTGGAGTGGACGTAGCATGGAGCTATTGATTTGACTGTCTCCCATTTCCTCTGATACAAAAAGGGAAAAATGAAAAGGAAAGAGTAAGATAAAGAATGGAGAAAGAAAGAGAGTACCTTATACAAGCTAGTAACTTTGTACGTTCGTTCACATCTTTACCTCGCTACAAATGTAATAGTTCCTAGAAACTTCCTCCTTTAGAGGAAGCCGACTCAATCGGCCCAAGATTCGTGCTACACCAGAACAGGGGAGAGGCTATGGGTGAAACCGTGTGAAAATAGAACTTACACAACTGAAGTGATGGGCTTAGAATTGTTTTTATTCTTATTTTTCTAATTATAACAGGATGTAAAAAATGATGGAAATTTTCAAAGATTTTGTGAATCTGCAGAATTTGATGTGATTTACTTATAATTTAAATTTCATTAAGATTAAATATAAGCATAATTTTGGTGGCAAGTCTCCGACTTATCCACAAACCTCAAGATTAGGATTTCCAATGCAATGGAGAAGCATGTTCTTCTCTATTGAGCAGATACGTGGAGAAGATTCAGACATTTATAAACACCTGCCTCTGGAGAATCGTCGGAATTCGCAGGCCAATTGCTATCAGCAACAACGAATTGTGGCGAAGAACAGGACAGCGACCGAGTGAGTAGAAACCCTACATTTCTCAACAATGCAAAAATTCATACGCAAACTCTCTCCTTAAATTTTTATGCACGTGTTTCCTCTTTTTGCACACACATAAATAAATCTGATTGTCAAACACGTTTCATTTAATATCATTTTTGTTAACATCAAGCATGTTTCATCATCCCCGTCATTCCCCCCCCCCCCCACCGCGTGGCAAACCTCTAATATTGCATGTCGCATTTCTTAAAGTATGAAAATGGCCGTTTTTTTTCTCCATGCAATTTGGGCAGACAAACGGCGGCCAACTTGTTGGTGTTCTGATATGCATACACATAAGGGGTCAGATTTTTTAATTTCCTTAAAATCAACAGACAGTCTGAATATTGGAAGACTTTAAAATACGGAGTCAAAGTCAGAATTAGAGTCGGATATTTGGGAATTCTAGGAGTTGGACTCTGAATTTTTTATCCTAAAAGTCGGAGTCGGACCTTATACCTTTCGACTCTGCAATCCTGCTTACTACCCAAACTCGAAACAATCTCTGCCAATGACGGCATTTTGAATCAGATAAAAAAAAAACGCGATTTTTTCTCAGCAAAATTGTGGATTAATTTCTATTCCAGTCACATAAATTATTTACAGTGAAATGGGTTTTGGCATTACTTCCAAATTATTTATTTTTACATAAACCATGATTTAGTAATAAAAAAAATAACATCTAAAGTAAATCCACATGTTTATTAAAATACTCCCTTCACAACGAAAAACAAACATATTTTTTAAAAATTGAAATATCAACAGTCTAGTTTTTAACAGAACTTAGAAGTCTATTATTGAATAAAGTCATGTTTGTCCCCTAATTTAGACCGAATATCACTTTGTTTGTTGCGTGCTTTAAACTTTTTTTTGTTTTCACTGAAGGAGAAATCGTCAGGTAATAATTAATGTCATTATCATAAATAATAAGCTTACCATAAAAAGAATCCAACTTTCATGATTTGTTGCAGTCTTCTTGTATCAATTCATTAAAACAACATTTTAATTAGTTGCTCAAAAATGAATTATTATACCTACTCTTATCATACACAAGTAAATTTAATAAATAATATTTAATTTTCTATAACCCAGTATATATCTTCATCTGACAGCTGATATAGAGAGATCAAAGATCGACTTTTTTTATCAAGGTCGTAAGCATCCCTTTTTTAACCGGTGAATCTCGAAAAAAATTCCCAGTTATTAAATTTGTTCCGGGCGTTATAAATGGCAGGAGTAGTATACATGAGTGTGAGAGTAAAAACTCATCTACCTTCCTTTATTTATGATTAATCAAAAATAAAATATAGTTCAGGATTAAATATCAAAATATTAAAATCGATCGGAAATATAAATGTAATTTTTTAGAACACAGACAAATGTTTTCCTTAAATAACTGACAAAACATTTAATTATGTACCTTGTAGTAAAAAAGCTATTAATCACAAAGATACGGGGAAAAACTGGCTCTAGTTGATATATATGAAAATAGCTTCAAGCAAGATATAATATAATCAAGAATGGTTTCAAACCATGACACGATATAATCTCTGATGATTGATTTCAAGCAAACATATGAGAGAGATAGATAGATAGATAGATAGAGAGAGAGAGAGAGAGAGAGAGAGAGAGAGAGAGAGAGAGAGAATAAATAACATAAAACGAATTTAATACAATTATAATCAGATTCGTATAAGAAAATCTTACTTGGAGCTAACTGACGAATCGTATTCAATTAGCAATGGGAAAGGAAGCTCGATATTACTTACCCGAAAGTAGAGAGCTTTGAGTATATGAGTTTAGAGATTCAAAATACCATTTAAATCAGGTTTCAAAAGTAAAAAGTTCCAGCAAACACACACACACACACATGTGTGTATATACTAGAATACCCGTCCCGAACAGAACAGTTTTACATCACTTTTATCTCCCCTTACTAAGATTAAAATCAAGATAAAATGCTACTAAACTTTATGTCTAGAATTCTAGAATCCTTATTCGAATTTTAATCAAAATCCTTTACATGATTGCCTCAATCCAGAAAGATTTCTCCTTTACTGATCGAGGACAGAAAAGATGAAGTATAGTATCAGAACAGATACTGCACTTTGCTCCTAGCCAAACGTCTCCGTCTCTTTCTGGTCGCCTCTAAGTCGTCTCTCACAGTGAACGCCCCACTCTGTATACTCCGCCACTGTTTGTAATTTCAATTGTCACTTTCTGACAATCGTATACCATCGTACTAATCGCAATGACGTTCCCAACTAGCGTCCAGTTGGCAGACAAAAAGAAAGCAGGCTGTAACTTAATACAGGCCAAATACTTCATCTCCCGGTTTCCAAAGTCAAATGGTGGATATTTACTAACCACATTATCCACACAAAAACCAACACCCAATCAGGACCTAGAGAATAAGCTAGCGTAATTATAATATGTTTAGTCTACGGCTTTTCTATCAGTTTTTGCTCTGAAAGCTGCCATCTTTTTCTTTGAAGAATAATCTGTACGCGAAACATGTACACACCCGTTTTGGTCCAGGTGGTAAGTCAATTTTCTTGCTACAACCGACTTTTTCTACTTAGAAGATCAGTGTGGTACAATCTCGCTACTTCCATTTTCACTTGTTTAGCTTTTTATTTTACGTTTATCGGAATTAC
Source organism: Sepiola atlantica (assembly GCA_963556195.1). Classification (NCBI taxonomy): domain Eukaryota; kingdom Metazoa; phylum Mollusca; class Cephalopoda; order Sepiida; family Sepiolidae; genus Sepiola; species Sepiola atlantica. The sequence goes on from OY744519.1 coordinate 74,223,521, forward strand.
TAACACATTTTTTAAATAATACAAATCAACACTAAAACCTCCAAAGACGGTGACTAAGTAGCAAAATGGCTATCTAATATATAATATTAATTCAGTCGGATTTTCAATGTTAGACCTAAATAGCAATGCATCTGACAAATCCATATTTTATTCTGTCGAGCCAATGTTTATTTTTCTGCCTCCCATCGTGTTCTTTGTGCAATAAATTGATGTATTTCGATTCCGTTCCTTTCAAAAAACTTATTCCGGCTAGGAATAATGTTACAATGGAGACATTTCTTTGCTATTCACCTACCCACAACTTGACAACAACAGAAAGAGAAGCTAGTTTTGAAAAAAAAAGAAAAGAAACAATAAAATAGAAAGAAAACAAAAATATTACAAATAAAACCACTGGAAATAAAATGAAAAATGAAAAAGACATCAACAAGTTACGTTCTTCATCCTGACTTTCTTCCTAACCAACTAACTACATAACCTCCCCACCATAATAACCACCTAAAGATTATTTCAAACTTCAATTCTCTACGAATCACTTCCTCACCTCCCCAATTCTTCTTAATTATCTTTTATCAATTCCAATTTCGGGGCGTTTTCATCTCAACCCCTTTTTACGTTTGTCGTGATGCATGTTGGTTTTCGTCTTCTTTTTAATAACAACGGTTGTAAAAGTTATTAACAGCACAAGATCATTTGGGGTTTAAAAATTCTTTTAGGGCTTTTCTTTACAGTATACATGAATACACTGATGTTACATAAACAACCCAACCCCATAGAGGGAGGAACCAGCTGTTTCAAACATGACCTATCTCTTTCCCGATTCAGAAACAAATCCAAATAAAATTTAAATAAATAAAATGACAACATCTATAAAGTGCCACACATTTCTTCCATTACCACTAGCAAGGTTCTTGGCTCAGTTGTAGAATGTCGGCTGTCAGTCTCTAGGGTCCCGGTTTTGAATCACACTAGATATAGCCACACTGATGAGTTGTAGACGACGAAATACGTATCCATACAAATATATACTCTCCTATATGGGACCATCACATTGGTGAAGGGAACAATAATTTCTACCTAGCATTTAGATAAAATGCTTTTTCGTATAAATGAATCCATCAGAGATCACATTAGCGACGCCCCGTGCAGGGAAACCTTCTCACTCCCTGCTGATCAGTGTGCAAATGAGTTAACCGAATGGGTCAAAGCAGGCATTGAAGCCTATGTCCCCATGCGAAAATTCTCCAGCAAGCCCCACTCTCCTCAATGGTTTACCTCTAAATGTGCAGCTGTCATTGCTGAGAGGACGCAAGCATTCTGTAAATTCGGCCGCCATAAGTCAGCTACTAATAGACATAAATTTATAGAGTCAAGAAATAGTTGTAAGGCCATGATAGGTGAAGCGAAGAGAAGGTATACAGGGATCACCAAAAAACACATTCAATCACAGAAACTAGGTACTCTCGATTTCTGGAAAATCTATAATAGTGTGGGGAACAATGGTCAATCAACGATTCCCCCACTATCAAACCACAATGATGTCATTTGCACGGCAACTGATAAGACTGAACTACTTGCTCAGCGTTTCGCCTCAAACTCCATTTTGGATGCAGAAAACCACCCCCGCCCTAAATTCCCATTGAGGACTGAAACCACACTTGAGAACCTGGTCATCATACCATCCCAGGTCAGAGACATCATAAAAAACCTTGACACTTCCAAAGCTTGTGGGCCTGATCTTATACCTGCAAGAGTAATAAAGAAATGCTCTGCTGAACTGGCTCTTGCCCTCTCCAAACTCTACAACAAATGCCTAGCTGAATGTTGCTTCCCCGATAGCTGGAAAATTGCCTCTGTGGTACCAGTCTTCAAGAATTCTGGAGATAGAACTGATCCTCAGAACTACCGCCCAATCAGTCTACTCTCAATCTTTGCTAAAATCTTTGAATACTTAATCAATCTAGCGATAGTCCGGCACTTAGTTAATGCTAAACTTCTTTCTGACCGCCAGTATGGATTTAGACAAGCAAGATCTACTACAGACATCCTAACGGTCATCTCTGAACGCATATATCATACACTGAACAAAGCAGGTGAAGCTAGCGCTTAATATATCCAAGGCCTTTGACAAGGTATGGCATAAACGGCTTCTCCTAAAAATATGCTCATATGGTATTACTGGGCAAATATTTAATATAATTAGATCTTTCTTAACCAAAAGAAAGATCCAGGTTGTCCTCGATGGCCGTTCATCAAAGCAACATAACATAAATGCTGGTGTACCCCAGGGATCTATCCTTGAACCTTTATTGTTCATGATCTTCATAAACAATCTCCCTGGTGACATTGAGTCTGAGATTGGTTTATTTGCTGACGACACCACGCTTTACTCTCATCATGTGGGCAAAACGGACGCGATCATATCCGAGGCAATGGCTGAGTCCTTATAAAATGATCTCCAGGCTGTAGTGGATTGGGGTCATAAATGGTTGGTAACTTTTAATGCCACAAAGACAAAGCTCCTTTCCTTCAATAACTACAAGAATCCTCTCAAACCAACGATTGTCATGGCAAATAACACCCTACCTGAAAGTTCAACATTCAAACTACTCGGCTTAACATTCACAGGTAACATGAATTGGAACAAATACATTGAAAACATTGCCAAGGCTGCTGCAAAGAAGGTGGGCTCCCTCTACCGTGCTAGTAAACTTCTCACACCTGACATTATCCTGTATCTCTACAAAGCCACCATCCGCCCATGTATGGAGTATTGTTGTCACATTTGGGCTGGTGCATCATCCACTAGTCTCTCTCTCTCTTAAACAAGGTCCCAAAAAGAGTTGCCAACTTAATAGGTCCCTCACTATCTACCAAGTTCCAGCTCCTGTCCCATCGCTGCAATGTTGCATCCTTGTGCTTGTTTTACAAGTACTTCAATGGATTGTGCTCCGATGAACTGGCCGCCTTGGTGCCCCCCTCGACGTAAATACACTAGACCAACCTGACAATCAGCTAAATCCCATTCATTCACTGTGGAGGTCCCCAGATGCCAGAAAGCCTTCTACTCCAAAAGCTTCTTTCCTCGTGTTGCTGGCCTCTGGAACTCCCTTCCTGCTCCTTGTTTCCCCAACTGTACTGACATGCAGAGGTTTAAAACTAATGTAAACAGACATCTCGCTACACTGCTCCCAACTTTGGATGACACTTAAAACCTACACCTTAATTCTCAGTAACCCCTTACGTCTACAGTGGCGGCCTGCCTTGTTTGGAGTGAAATATGTTAAAAAAAACAATACTTGAATACGTTCAATTATTAGTATTGCAAATAACACGTGTACATAGATAATTATATATATATATATATATATATATATATATATATATATATATATATATATATATATATATATATAATGTGTGTGTGTGTGTGTGTGTGGTGAAAACACTTGATTGTTGATCACATTTGGATGTGACTCGCTCTTTGGATTTTGAGTCTCGACATAGATAAGCTTACTACATCTAGCTACACTGATGAGTTATCGACAGCGAAACAACTCTCTGTGGATTACCATATTATATATACTAGCAGGACCCGTGTCTCGGTGTTGCCCGGGGAAACTATAAAACATTATCAAAATTAAAATATGGACTAGTTGTTCAACTGATAAAGCGTTGAATAACAATCAGTTGTAAGTGATAGTCTCCTGGAGGTTGAAAATTAAATCCTCACTACAGGCGATTATCACTAAGAAAAAAATTCCCGAGTTAGAACGTTGTGACAATACCAACTAAAATGAAGATTAGTATTCGGAATATTCTAAATTATCAATCCTCATCTAACAATTGCCTCCGTGTCGCAATACTATTACTACTACAACTACGAATAATAATAATAATAATAATAATAATAATAATAATAATAATAATAATAATAATAATAATAATAATAATAATAATAATAATAATAATAATAATAATAATTCATAAGCTGGACTAAAGAAGAACTCAGGCACCTTGACCAGAGGACTAGAAAATTAATGACTATGCACAATGCACTACATCCAAAAGACGATACAGACAGACTCTACGTGAAGAGAAACGAAGGGGGAAGAGGACTGGTAAGTATAGAAGACTGTGTGGACGACACTAAAAAAGAGCTGGAGAAATACATAAACCAGAACACAGAAAGGCTGATCACCGCAGCAAGAGATACCGTCCCAACGAACAACGCAGAAAGCATCGAAACTGGACACAAACAGATAAGAAAAGAAAAATGGGAAGAAAAACAACTACATGGACGCTTCATAAGACTCACAAGAGAAGAAACCAACGCAAATAGCTGGACATGGCTAAGAAAAGGAAACTTGAACAGAGAAACGGAATCTTTACTGATGGCTGCACAGAACAATGCGATTAGGACAAACTACATTAAAACTAAAATAGATAAAACCCAGGAAAACAATAAATGCAGACTGTGTGGCAAAGAGACGAAACAATAAATCATATAATAAGTGAATGTAGCAAACTTGCTCAAAAAGAATACAAGAACAGACATGATTGTGTTGGGAAAGTAACACACAGGAAACTGTGCAAACAATTGAATTTCGAATATGCAGACAAATAGTACAAACATAAACCAGAAACAGTACTGGAAAACGAAAAACACAAAATCCTCTGGGATATGGATATACAAACAGATAAACTCATACAAGCAAGGAGACCTGATGTTATTATAATAGACAAAAAGGAAAAATCTTGTAAAATCGTAGACTTCGCCGTTCCAGCAGACCACAGAGTGAAGATCAAAGACACGGAAAAACGAAGTAAATACACAGAACTAGCCAGAGAACTGAAAGGAATATGGAGCATGAAAAAAGTTAGTATAATACCAATAATCGTAGGAGCACTAGGAACAATCCCAAAAAACCTGGAGAAAAGACTGGGAGAAATTGGAATCAAACGGACGATCGAAACCATACAAAGGACGGCAATGATCAAAACAGCTGCAATCTTAAGGAAAATCCTTGAATGCGGAAACTAACACGCATAAGCTACAAAGGCTAACCAGTCACAAGGAATTTACAACGGAGAAAACAAAACCACACGAAGAACACCACAACAAGAGCCAAGGAACAGACACTGCAAGAAACAGCACTTCATAATTCCCCACCTCCAATAAATTACACCGGCCTCAGCTATCACTACACAAAAATGAACCAAAGAAACAGAAATTACAAGAAACACTATAAGCTCCTCCCTCTCTCCCCACCCAACCCCACCCCCAAAAAAAAAATTTTTTTAAATTAAAAAGAATTTTTAAAAAATTTTTTCTTAAATAAGGAAAGAGAAAAGGAAAAAATTAAGGAATTGAAAGGAAAAAAAGGAAAAAATTTAAAAATTAAAAAAAAATTAAACTTTTTAATTTTTTTTTTAATTAATTTAAAAAAAATACTATTTTATTTATTTTTTTTTATTTTTTATTTATTTATTTTCTTTTTAACTGGTGCCGGCCTAGGCTGACACCAGACAAAATATTTATAGAGGGTCGAGGAGGATGAGAAGACCGAGGAGGGACAGCACAAACCAGACCTCCACTGGAAAAATGCAGAGAATGCTGGGACCTTGGGGAGGCTTATTGCCACCCCAAATTCCAGAGAAAGCCAATTGTCCTTACCAACGAGAAATCAATGGTAAGCGGTTGTTGCGATACCGCATCGTTATCGAAAAGAGGTGAAGAATACTGGAAATCTGGAGAGACTTGTTGTCACTCAGACTCCAGGAAATACCACTGGTTGTTGTCGGTGAGCAATCACTGACGATGATCTGTGTGAGAACTCCTAGTGAGTACAAATAATAATAATAAAAAGAAAAACAGTAAAAAGTTAGAATAATGAAAGTGACAGGTGATGGACGACCAGGGTATTCTATCAATCTTCTACTCGATCAAGCTAGAATGTAAAAGAAATTTTCCGTAATAGCCAATCAAAACTCCCTAAAAGCAGAAAGTATAGGTTGAAGGGAGCGACCCGTATTTAGTTAGTAAAAGTATAATAAGTAAAAAACAATAGCAAGAACTGGAAAAATGAAATAATGACGGTAAAAATATCCTATGAAGAATACTTCTCGACGTAAGGCGGTGGCAGTGGAAGCAGATATAAGCATATGAGTGAAAATTACCGTGACTTCTTGTATGTACGAGTATTTTAGGAGTGTAGACAAACAAAACAAAATGTAGAAATTACTGAAATTGAATGAAACGGACGCATATTTTCCGAAAACACGAATCAATACTTGGCATGACCATAGCAGAATTGTATATATCGCTTGTGTTTACAGAGCTATAATGTCCGATGAAATAGGGGGAAATCGACTTTACTTTATTATATAGATAGATATGCGTGTATATATATATATATATATATATATATATATATATATATATGTGTACATTAATTGATATTTTCCTCTTCAAATGTAAATAAAGGCAGTTTATAATAATAAACCTGATTTTGGTCATTCTTCATCGACCATTAACGAGACAATCATTTCATCTTGGGCAACAATTTCTGGTGCTTAAAAGCTCTTTATTCAGCTGGTCTCTGTGTATAGTGTATATATCTTTTGATCAGATTTCATACCAATGGAAGCCAACGCCTTTAGCCAAGCTCATGTAAAATAAAGACTACTGCAACATCGTCACTGTCATGTCTCTCCCGCCAATTGTCTCTATTACTATTTAACAGCAGACTGATCTGCGTATTGATATCTAATGTAGTGTGAAGTGTTTTGTCCCTGCCCTATTTCGACTTGTTATTTGAAAGCAAAACATAAAAACGTATTTCTTCACAAAAGACAAGCGGTAATATTTATTTTTTCCCCATTTTTTTCTAATCTTGGTTTAGAAAAATATTTAAAAACATTTTTCGTATTCTGGTTTCGTCTCTTCTTACATCAAATTTGTTTTGTTCATTTTTTTCTGTTAAACTGGCTTTAATCTTATGTTTCGCATATCACTTCAATCCTCTTTACACCCTGCATCCAGACAACACACATTCTTAAAAAAAAAATGAATTACTTTTTTTTAAGTCAGTAGAAGAATACCCAGAACGGTTAAAGTTAATTCCCCGAACAGAATAGTTTTGCACCACTTTTATGTCCTCTTACGAAGATCGAATAGACATAATAATAAAAATAAAAAATAAAAATGAGAAAAACTTATTTTCCATTTTGCCTTCGTTTTGTCTTGCTTTCATTCCTGCTTATATCCGATACACCCATGCATTGTAATTGCCTTATATAGATTATCTATATATATTACACACAATGTTTCAAGCAAACTTCATCGACTTCATCCACAGACAGACTGTTTCGCTGTATCACAGCTCTTCAGTGATAAACATTGTCAAATGTCAAAAGCTCTATTTGTTTACAAAGTCGGGATCGAAACTCGACCGTCTAGACGACAGTTGGCGCTTATATCGGATATCTAGCTGCTGCCGAGATAAATGAAATCACAATGATGAACATTGTCAAATTCCGGAAGTTCCATTTGTTTACACAAAGAGCATTGTATATATATATATATATATATATATATATATATATATATATATATATATATATATATATATATATATATATATATATATATATCATTACTAGGAGAATACAAAATTAATTCTCCAAACAGAAGAGCTTTGCACCTCACGCTTAGAAGCTGTCTTCTAAAATTCATAATCGGTTAATTAGTTTAGGAGTGAATCCTATACATACAACTATATAAACATACCTAACTTTATGAAGATAGAGGTTACATTACTAGGTCCTTTTCTTTCTTTTATACGTTTTAGAGGAAGAAATTTGAGTGCTAAAATTACACATTTTTATTGCTATATTTAAAAAAGATTTTTTATAAGCATACTCTCTCCAAAGAGTTTCGCCACATGATTGAGAACAGAACTTCCGCCCAGGAGGCCGTTGTTCCATCGTGTCAACACCTGTGTCAATAAGCATATTATACTGAAGCACTTGCTAAAGGCATCTTCAGGGCTATATTTTTTTGCAGGGAGGTTTCGCCATTCTCTCACCTAAAGAGCCTGGTATTCTCCAAATGGTCATCCATTTGGTACTTACCAGGTTCAATGTCGCTTGTCTAACGAGAACCGGTGTGTCAATGTGATCATGACATATATTATTATACACTATCTATAATTGCAAGAATGTAAAGACATGTTACTGATGAAGTAAAGGAAAAGAGACACAATTTAGTTGAATAAAAAAAGAAGCTGAATAGTATTGAAATAGATATGGCTCTATGTGGCACACACAGGGAAGTAACTCAGGACCGCATATATACATCTAGTCCAATGCATTCCGACTGGTTACTTTGTCAATCGTTTTATGCCAACGCTGAACTTTGGTGTTGATGCAACTTACTCGGGAACATGGGTAAGTTGTTAGTTCAGTCAACTGAAGTAGCTCAGTGGGTCACATTGTTACCATGCTCATCCCGTATTTGTTCAGTTAACTAAAGTAATTGTTGAGCCACTGCGATGCCTGGACTCTCAATAGGCTATATTTTCGACAAATGTTAGGACACTGTTATTAAAACCATACATGTCTAAGAACCAAATTAGTCCCCAAATGAGCCATGGAGGTCATTCAGGATCGTATTCTTAGTCTCATGGCACCAAATCTAATCCGGTGTTACAAGGATCGCATGCATTCAGTCAGATTGGTTACTTTGTCAATCGTTTTATGCTCACGATGTGTTTAAAAGATCTGCAGAACTTTAATGTTGACACAACTTAGTCAGTAACTTGATTAAGTAATTAGTTATGTCGGAAACACCTGCTATGAACAATAAGGAATTTTTATTGGAACACATGTGCGTAACAATAATAAAAAAACGAAAAGTTATCATTGAGAACTAAAACCGATCATATAAAGCCTATAGCAAATTATCATGCTGAAAACTTTTAGATTTCTAGCATATCAAATAATCAGGTTATTTAAATTTTAATAACTTTTACCAAACATGTGTAGATAAAAAATTAATTGAAATACATATGCTCTTGTTTAGACCTCTAGTGCAACGGATAAAGTGCTAAGTTATAATCAGTTCGATCCTCAGTACAGGTGATACAACGAATATAACAAGAAGAATATAATTAAGAATTACTTGAGGCTTTTACCCGGTCATGTCTGATGGAACAAAAACAATCTATTCCCGTAGATTAAATAAAGGGTTCAGTTCGAAATTTCATATAGATTCCTGAGTTTTGTAAGACGCACCTGAAGAAGGTTAGAGGTTACATCAGTCGAAACATTGTGAGAATAACATTCAACATGAGAACAGTAGTCCGAATAATCCAAATAATAAAATACATATGTTCTTGTCTATAACTACGTTCATGCCTTTAGTGCAGGAGTTACCAAACTTGTTTCACAGAGAGCCGGATAACTGAAAGAATGATGAGCGCGGGCCGCATAATAATTTTGTTCAATACTTGCAGGCCAGAATTAAAGCTCTGGGAAAAATGACGAAACACTACATTCAAGGCACATAGTGGTCAGGAGGTCCTCACATGCCTGAACATCTAATAATATTTAAGTTTAAATTGTATCACAACATTTCGTGTTCCATGTGTTTTATCATGCAAATGCAAGTACCGTCGGTGAGGCTTGATGAATTGAGGTCGCAGGCCTGACTCTGCACTCGAGCCGTAGTTTGACGCTCTGCTGTATAAGAATGTGTAGAAGCCAAAGCAAGAGAAGACTAAAAAGCAATAGGCAACTAAACAGACCATAGCACCAGCCTCAGAAGAAATTTTAAAAAGGAAGAAATCTAATCTATTTGAGACCACTAAATCTATTACGATTGGCAGACATCTCTATTTATATAAAGTTAGGTATGTGGATATATTTATATATTTGTATGTACAAAATTCACTCCTAAACTAATTAACTGATCATTATGAATTTTGGAACACAGCTGCTAGACGTAAGAGTGGATAATGTAGGTTATATTTTGAGTAATTCAGTTTTATGCAGAGGGAGGAAGGGGGTAGATGGCCTTCATGAAAATTCAGATACCGCCGATTTTTATGAAATTTTAACAATAGATATTAGACATCAATTAATAAATATTCCGAATTTTAATTTCTTTGGAGTATTTTAAAGGGTTTTTTAGACGGCATAATATCATCACAACCTCCCATTTGAAAATACAAATACTTCAAATTTGCATTACATTTGATCCATAGTCATTAGACACCAATTAAACAAAATTCCCTGAATTTCAATTTCTTCTTAAGACCACTTAAGCTTAAGCTTTAATTTTAGACATATTTTATAATCAAAATCATGTAATGAATTTTGATTAAAATTGAAATAAGGATTCTAGACATGTTTAGTAGCATTATATCTTAATTTTAATCTTCACAAAGGGGGCATAAAAGTGGTGCAAAACTGTTCTGTTTGTGGAATTAATTCTACCCGATCTGGGACGGGTATTCCTTTAGTTTTGTATAAATACAAGTGAACGTGTTAGCTTAACCTTCATTACAATATGTCCTAAAAATGTGATTTCAACACTTTGTTCTACGGCAGTTGTTTTCAAGTCATCTTTCAACTGTCGCGTCGCGTTCAAGGACTGGTGCAAACAATTGTTTGCTTTTATTACAGCTAGTGTAGCGGTTATGCATGGCAAAGACGATCTTATGTCGCTTACGTCGGGGCGTGGGGATAGATTCTGTCCATTACACAAGTAACTTTCAAAACATAAAATATGATAATTGCACACTCATAAATATAGAATTCTTATTCAAACTAACATGAACTTTAAAGCCTTCATCTATCATTGTTGTTTATGAGTGTCTGTTTTTCACTTCATAAATCCTTATTGTCCATTGTTATTTTTCAACTAAGTTATGTATCTAGGTATTTTATATATAAGGCTGTTTACAATGCGGTGGAGGTCAGAGCGGTGAAAGAGGAGACAAACAATAATAAATAAATTGGAGGCAATAAAAATTATATTCTTCTTCAATAAGGCTTATTTATTTATTTTTCAATTCGATACATATCGTTCCCTTACGGTTGTATAGTGTACAGAAGAATGGAAAATATATATTTTGATATTTCGGGGGTAACACTCCTCTTTTCAAAAACAAAAGTTTAATCCGTTTGCTGCTCTTGCAGCCAAATTTCAAATGCAATGTTTTCATATTTTCATATTTTATTTATTTGTTTATTTATCTTTTCTTTTGTTATGCCTTTTACTTTATATATGTTTAAACACACGTTCATATACAAAAGGTCTAAATGTTACCACAATTTAATCGACCTGAAATGATATAAAAGATTGCATTTTTAATTCATTGTTCCTATTTACTTGCCTCCCCACGAGGGCAATGCTTATAATATGTGGAAAATCCAGCTTCCCCAAAGAGACACCCTGAATTTGAACAGAAATTAAAATTGCCTCAATCCAGAAGGATTTCTCTTTCACTGACCGAGGATAGAAAGATAAAGTGTAGTATCAGAACAGATACTACACTTTGCTCCTAGCCAAACGCCAAGTATTGTTAAGTCAAATTTTTATAATAAATCACTGCTGTTATAATATACAGCATAATTACACTGATACACCATTAGATGACTGAAGTAAAGTGAAGTTGAGCCTGGTCAATGCCAGATGGGTGACCACTCAGGAATACCAGGCGACGTATGTGGGAAGACAGTGACACCTTCCTGCAGAAATTTGCAAAAACTAACGTTAAAATTATCTCGCCTGAGTTGTATATACACATGCGACTGAGGACTGGTTGTGAATTTGATATTCCCTAGAAACTTTCGACTTTGGAGGAAGCTGGCTCCTGCCACACCAGAGCAGAACAAGAGTTCTGCTGTAATATTGCGTGGGAAGTTCGTCTATCTTCACAGATTTTTCGTCATTCAGTTTGGGTTTTGGTAAGAATATAATTAGAGAATTCACATGAATTATTTTATAGTAAAATAGTCTGTGTACATTTCCAATTGTGAACCTTAGATTCTTTTATCCATCATCAGCATCAGCCGCTTTTGGTATTTAAGGTGCTGCAAGTGTTCCAGACTCCAAGGTGGGCAACACCAGACAACATCTCATGCCTGATCTCCATGTGGTCTGATCCGAAGGGTTGATATAAGTCATGTTGCATGCAGTTAAATCACTTCTTACCCACTCAAGCCAGATCTTCCTCAGTCTATCTAATGCCTAGGATATCCAGGAGTTGATGTAAGAGGTAATATGCTGTACATGGCCAAACTACTTGACACTAAATGCGAAAAGCACCCATAATCCCACCAATACCAAGTTTCTGATGAAGCACGGCTGAAGGGATCCTTTCCTCCAGTTTGCAGCCCCACACCCACCTGATCATGGCATGGTCATATCGCCAAAGCTGTTGCAGATCAGAAGTGTTTGAAACCCATGCCTCAATACCGTGCAAGATGACAGAGCGAACACACGTCTGAAAATGGAAAATTCCATCTTACTTAAACTAACCTTACGTGGAATTTTCCATTTTTAACTTTATTTTCACCCAACAATATCTAATCTTGCTTGTTCAATTAACAACAGATACTTTTTTTATTTTCTCTTTTGAATTTTCTCTGTAATAATTCTGTTTGGTTATTTATTCATTTATTTTTTTCAATAGAAATATAATGAATAGAACTGCATAGAAAGGTTAATTATTTTAATTATTTCTCAATCATATATACAACAAAAAGTACACACACTCGTATTCAAGTCGTTTACAGCTGTTTTCAGGCGATGTTAATTTTCCGTTATACAATATAACAAATCATTTGTTTAAACAGCGTTTTTCTACAGAACGGGATTTCTAGAGCATCTTGCATTTACAACCAGAAAAAAACCATAAGAAGAGTTGGACTCAAGTGGGGTGATGTCGCTGTTTTGTTGAACATGAAATTCTGACTAAAGACCCCACTCCCACTTAGAGATTGACCTTCTTGTTTTCGGTTCTGAACAAACCGGCAAACAGTGGGCAGTCTATCATTTAGAAAAGGTTGGGAGGGTCTTATTAACCAAAAAGATTTTGTTTTTTGTTCTTTCCCCTTCCCCGTTTTACGAGGGCAAAGTTAAACGCAAGGTCGGTTTTAAATGGTGGAAAAACCCAGTATTCCAAATTAAGGCATTTTGTATTGGGATAAAAATAAAAACTGACCCTAGTCAAGAAGGATTCTTCTTTTCTAACTGAGGATAGAACAGATACTGCACTTTGACTTATTTATTCGCAAATAAAAATTTTTAAAATAATTCACAAATTAGACATAAGGCCATCAAAAGTGTGGAGAATGGGGGGAATGGTCATCTTCTGTCTATCTTACTCTTAACTAAATCCATTCCGACCTATTCGTCCCAGCGTTGTGCATTTCATTCTTTTGACATTTCCATCACTTTCACTTCAACAGTCATCACAATACCACATTCACTCTATGGGCTATCCTACTTAAAATAGCGCCTATAGTTTGAATTTGCTTATACATAAATGAGTTCATTGGTTGATATTACATGAATACTACACTTTGATCCCAACCCAAATGGTGAGGGAAAGGTTGCCCAAATTCAAAATGGAGTAATGTGTTCATACAATATATTTAAATACTAGTAAGACTTCTCAATCTGCTTTCAATTTCGAAATCGATTCTGTATTTTGTCAAGACAGAAAAGAGTGCTCTGAGCGGCACCTCCCGAGATGTGGCAACACTACCCCATTTTAGGATGTATCTGGAGATTATGTGTCTGTCTGCCACTACCTAAGTCACAATTCCCTTAGTTTTTTTAACTCTTATTTTAGATAGATAATTTCATAGATAAATCTTAAAGGAAATCAATAAAAATCAATTGCAAAATGTATTATCTACTTTCTTTGGTTAAAAGGTTGAATTTGGTAAATAGCAATGAAATTAGAGTAAGAGTGAAAACCAATGTCTTGTAGCAGTTGCATGAGCGAACTATTTTGTATCGGTCTACATGACCGGCATTAAGTTGTGATTCGGTTCGTGTGATTATGTAACCTTCGCCTCTTTACTGCATGAATAAGCAATGCACCTATGCTCAATGAGATTCATTCACGATGAATCGTCTTGACACAAAAACCAAACTACGTGATGAACAGAGCAACTTCAGTTCCAGTCTTAATCTCAAACAGACAAGATGTGATCCTGCTCTCTCTACCGGGCCAGCGGTGGAGGAATCGATGAACTCCAGGATAACGTTATTTCGTCTTGTCAACATTAATCAACTCATTGTACAACCTTCATTTTGTTCCTGTGTTCCCGTAAATAAAACTGTGTATCGCTTTAGTTGTGGAACCGTTATTATTTCGTGGAAGAATGGTGATTCTTTTTGCTTATGTAATATTTCTATTTCAGTCAAATTTGGCCAGACGAATTACACTTCAAAGTAAGTTCGTCATTCTGATTTTCTTCCCGATTTAAACCTCGACTCACAAACTTAAATTGGCTCCATCATCTAAAGTTTGTATTCTATTATTTCTATTCCCTCAGAATACTGCATCATTCAGCCGAATGCCCTTCATATTCAATAATTTCCATTATTTGAAAGCAGACGGTAGTTAGTCAAACTACCGTCTGCTTTCAAATAATGGAAATCATTGAATATGAAGGGCATTCGGCTGAATGATGCAGTATTCTGTTACAAACATAAAACAGTTTTAAAACCGACTGAACATTCCTCATTATTTAATCAAATTGCTTAATTGTTGAAATACTATAGGTGCAAGTTCATAACTCTGCCCATATAAGAAAAGAAATTGAGAAATATCATTATGATGTACATACCCGTGACAGAAAGCATATATTGTACAAAAAAAATCACGTAAATTGATCAAGCAGTTTTTTTACAAAAAAAATCAGATTTTATTACTAAAAAATGAGCATTGATCTATTGACACCATGTTTGAAAGTTAAGGGAGATAATTTTAAAAAATCCAACTTTTGCAAACTCTTCAGAAATAGAGTTTAGAATCAGCCTTGTACATCATAGCAATTCCTACGAATTCCCATTAAAAATTCCACTTAAAAATGATTTTCTTTTGTAAAAAAAAACGACTTGATCAATTTACGTGATTTTGGGCTTTACAATATACGCTTTCCGTCAGTTATGGACTTGCACCATAATAGATTTGAGATTTTTTTTAGAATGTAGAAACGACAAAATTTATCTCCCTTTGAGAGGAAATGATTTATTTAGGATTTCTTTCAGTATTTACATTTAAATTGTTTATGGGGTAAACTTTTTATTTAGCTCCCGGAACAACATCCTACGGAAACTGATAAACTCCAAGTGGGGAGCCACAGCACACACACTAAGATGTACTGCCTTAGCCCTGTGCTATTCCTCTGCGGAGTATGTTTGTCTTTTAGGGAGATATCAACGCACGCCAAAAAACTAGACTCAGCATTGAACAATACCTGCCACTTGATTACTGACTGACTTAAGTCTACCAACCTGAACAACCTGCATCTCCTCACTGACATTGCCCCTGTAGATGTGAGACAGGAAGTTGCCAGTTGAGTATAGATCACAAAGGCTATCAGTGATGAACGCCATCTCCTTCATGGACGCAAACCAATGGTTTAACGACTGAAGTCAAGAAGAAGCTTCCTCAGCCATGTCGAACCCCTAACAACATCTCAGGAAGAGACCAGACTACAACTGTGGACCAGACGGCGTGAGAATGCCCCCTTCTACTGACATGGGAATTCCCTCTTGGTTCAGAGGCGCCCTGGCTCCAGTGGAAAATACCGCCTGAGAACAGAAATGGGACGATCAAAAGTTGCTCTGAGTATATGGGGCTACAAAATTGACCCAACCATCTGTGAATGTAGATAAGAGGATCATACGATGCAACACTGCACTGCCCTCTACTGCCCAATCGGTGCAGCTTGAAAGATCTTGCTGAGTATGATAATAATGCAAAGGACTGCATAAAAAACTGGGAAAACACTCGACCACCTGAGGACAGAAATAGGGCGATCAAAATGAGGGCTTCAAAACCTATTTCAATAATCTGCAAATGTGGAGAAGAGGACTATACGATGCAGCACTGCCCTTCTGTCCTCTACTACCCAATCAGTGCAACTTAAAATATCTCACAATAATAATTCAAGGGACTGCATAAAAAAATGGGGAAACAGCTATACAACCTCGAACACACAAAAGGAAGGAAGTGTAAATAAATATAGAAAGATGAATTAAAATTACCGGGAATTATTTACTGAAGTCAACAGACCAAAAAAGGGGTAAAAAAACAAATATGACACAAAAATTGTTACCAAAGTCAAGATAAGTTACTCTTCTACCTACCTGGATAAGTTGTTTTGTGTTTTAGCTTATTTTAAAGCGTTTTGTACATAAATAAAAAAAATAAAAAAGGCAGTGTCGACAGGTTACCATGACAGAAAAATGGCGACTGGTCACCACATGAGCCCTTGCGCATCATCCAAACATCGGAAATTAAACAAAAATACAGCTAATAACTATCCCCAATTGGGCGAAAATTTTTATGTTCAACCGAACTGTATATTTTATTAGCTGTATTTTTGTTTAATTTCCGATTTTGGGGCGATGCTCGACGCCTTACATGTTGACCATGTGGCCATCTTTGTTATTCTGATTCTACTGTAATTTCTTTGAATTTTCTCAGTGCACATTGTTTTTGTTTTCATTGTTTCATTAATTCTTATGACGAAAATGATGGTAACGTCACTGTTTAATAGCTTATTTTTAATTGTAAACAAATATCTTAAAAACTATCAATAAGATTATTTTAATTCATTTGGATGGTGAAGCTATTGAGGATGTCGAGAAGCTTTGTTACCTTGATGATACCATTGAAGCACAGGGTGGAGCAGGTGCTAGTGTGATTGCAAGAGTTAAGAGTAGATGGAGGAAGTAAGTTCAGAGAACTTCTGCCTTTACTAACCAGCAGAGTGTTACCACTGTTGACCAAGGGAAGAGTTTATTAGACATGTGTATGCAGTGTGATGATGTATTGAAGTGAAATCTGGCCAGTGAGGGTTGAGTACATGCCTTGCATAGAGATAAATGCTATGAGAATGATATGATAGATCTGTAATATGAGTCTTAAAGACAGGCTTAGATTTGATGACCTCAGAAGAAGATCAAATCTGGGCAGTATAGGGAGATGTGTACAGAACAGGAGACTAAATTGTACCGATTTATGTAACTCTTTATTTATTTATTTATTTGCTGTTATTATTACAAATATGTGAATAATCTCTTTTCGAACTTATTGTGGAAGCATGTATGCCTCTTGTGCTAACAACTACGATGGTGATGATGATTGCTGTGTGAACGGATTCCAATATTGACACTTCGTGCATTTGACCAGGTACTTAACAAATCTTTTCACCTGACCCAACATCTGGACTCTTTAAATGGGTAGAAGGTAAAGAAAAGAAAAGAAAATTGAGACAATGACAACCGATCAAAACTGACTATTGACAAAAAAGAAAGAAATCCTTAATCTAAAAATACACAATTCTTGTTTCTTTGGCAGTAAATACATAATTTGTATCGAACTTTCATAAAGAGAAAACAAAATGCGATTGAATTTTATGAATAAAGCAAATCTCTGTATTTATAGTACGTTTTTGACCGTCTCTCACTTTTGTTGCTATTAGAATCAACATGTTTCATCATCATCATCATCATCATCATCATCATCATCATCATCATCATCATCAGTTTAATGTTCGTTTTACATGCTAGCATGTGTTGGACAGCTTTTAGAAATTGACTTCCAGACTAACCTATTTCTAGACAGGTTTATATTTATCCCTCTTTCTCTCAAGTCCATCCTTATCACATCCTCCCAAGTTTTCTATGGCCTTCCCTTGCCAACTGATTCTGCTACCTCGACTGTTCTATATCTACTAAGCCATGCACTCTCATCCATTCGTTCAACATGACTATACCAACGAAGTCTCCTGTTTTGCACACATCCCCCTATATTGTCATCTTCCTCTGAGATCATCAGATCTAAACCTGTCTTTAAGACTCACATTACATATCTATCGTATCATTCTCATATAATTTCTCTCCATGCAACGCATATCCTCAACCATCACTGACCAAGTTTCACTTCCATGCATCATCACACTGCGTACACATGCCTGATAGACTCTTCTCTTAGTCGACAGTGGTAACATTCTACTGGTTAGTAATAGAATAGCAGAAGTTCCCTGAACTTGCTCCATCTACTCTTAACTCTTGCAATCGTCACCATAGTTTGTATTAAGTTCTGGAACTCTTGGTCAAAGGTTTGTCTCATAGTTTGATCCTCACTAGAAAATACATTTTGCTTTTGGTCCTCGTGTCAGGTAAAAACGATAATAAGGATTGTTCTTTGCATTTAAGAATTGTGTTCAGGAATACATTGCTGATATTTTGAATATCAATAAATGTCATGACCTTGTATCAGGTTAAATAGAGCAAGTTTCTGGGCAGTAACAGTTTGTAATGCTGGGATCAGTTATCTCACTTGGAGAGAAACTAGGCCCGAGTTATTTCCCTTGGTGAAAAAAGCTCGACCTTAACTTTCATGGTGAACTATGTGGGAACTCTTGTGCCATCAGATGGTCAGGAATTTGCTCGCCAGATGCAGAACAGACAGGATGGCTTTGACACATCCCTTAACAGAAAAGACGCCATAAATAATGTAAGTTTTTGCCTCATACATTTATTCATCTATTTATAGGAATAGCTTTGTACATTCTACTGTTGTATAAAAACAATGGTATTCTGTACGTTTAATCACATATCTTACATGTCTTGTTTGTTTGTCGTAGACAGCCTATTAATAAATGAAATGTCTTTGTCCACCACAGCTTTTTAAACCATCTTTTACTTTCCAACATGTGTACATATAAATTTTAACAACACCCCACGTGTGCAGAGAATTAATTTAAATTCTCTACCCACGCATTGTTAATCTTGATGTACTGGAACATGGACCATCTTAGCTCTCGGAAGTTTCATCCTAATTGGATCTAATAATAATAATAATAATAATAATAGTTATTATTATTTTTAAATAGGATTTTGAAACTTTAATTTCTTCAATACATTTTCCTTTTTAGTTAACTATTTTAAATAAATTATTAATTAATTTATCGATTTTGTTTTTAATTTTACAAATCATGCTTATTCATATTTACATAAACACAGACGCGCAATATTTGATCAGATAATTTTATAAATAAAGAAGCGTGATCTACACTGCGAACCAAATGTGTTTGCAGGTATGCATTATTATGCTTCAATGGTACTTATATCGCAGGTTTTAATTTTAAAAGCATTTATATACCTTATATTATCTAACTGATAATTAATCTCTAGATTTAATTTAATTAATATTTCATGTTTGTTAATTGTTTATTACAGATTTATTCACTTCGAAACAAAAGTGTTTGCAAAATATACTAAATTTTGTGGAAATAGTTCATGGAAAATGACTGAAGAGGAAGCTAAAATTGCACAATTACTAGCTGACGGTAAACATACTTTGGAAGTCTGAAAAATGGTTAAGTAGAGTCATTGCACATTCAAGAGATACATAAAAAAGTGAAAAGTGCAGTGGAAAAAGCATAATGGAAGGTCGTCCATGTAAATTGTTGAGCAGAGATGAAAGGAAAATTTTAAAAAGTTCTCCCAGAATCCTCACAGTACAAGTGAAACAATTTTTGATCAAGTTGGCGTCTCATGAATATCAACGACAACACGAAATCGTACTCTCAAAATTATGACAAATCAGCAATCAACTAATTTTTGTCACGTGTTGAGTGAAACTAATCAGAAGGATAGAATAAAATGGTGGAACAAGTATATGAAAACAGATTTTCAGACTGTCTTGTGAACAGCTACACTTGATTGCCCGGATGGTTGGAAGAGAGGTTGGCCAATTAAAAGTGGAAGTACTCGGTTAAGGCGTCAACAGGTTAGGGTTAGGGTTAGGGTGGAGGAGTGATGTTCTCACCCGGAATTGTTGGTGATGCATTAATTAGACCATTCAGAATGCCTGAAGTTCTATAACTGTATCAGCGTAACTATTGCCAGTTACTAGAAAACAATTTAATTCCCTGGTTAAATTCACAGAATAAAAACTTTCGAAAGCCTCACATTTCAGCAGGATAATGCCCCTAGTCATGCATCTGGTTTTACCAAAGATTGCTTGCTGACCAAGGATTTATAAAGAATAAATTCATAGATTGCCCACTTTGGAGACCAGATTTGAACCCGATTAAAAACCTATGGTCCATTATGAAACATCAAATTTATGAGAATAGATGCTAATTTACTTGCAAAGATGATCTATGGCACTGTATTTTGGAGGTATCTTCTATCATAACTTCAGACGTTAAGAAACTTATCTCATAAATGGATAAAAAAAACTCGTAGAAAAAAAAAAGATGAAAATAATATATTAAGATTAAGCAAATTTTTTCTATTTTGTTGTTGCAGAATTTTTATAATTTTTAATTTATTTCTGTTTGCTTTTCTATACTAGGAAATGAACTGCATTACAAAAAATAAAGTTGTGCATAAATTTTTGGGTCATTTGATCTCCTTTTATTTGTTAAAAACATTATTATTCATGTTTTCGAAATCAAATATGGAAAAGCAATATTGTGATAATCAACAAATAGAAAATACCGACATTTCCAGATTATCTTCTTTCAAATAAACTTCTGATTTTATATGCACACAATATTTTCTATTTGCAAACACTTTTGTGTTCGCATTGTATGATGAAAAATGAAACCCTTTCACACATAATCAAAGTTTATAGAATTGTCTCCCAGGTTTGACGAAAGCATTTTATCACATTATTTGAGCTAAATTGTTTGTTGGGGGAAATACATTCTGATCTGTTATGCCAAGGCGTGAATGATGTCTGTATTTATTGGCTGGCAATGCGTAATATTGTGGAGAATTAGTCACGGTCAGGGTGGCCAACTGAACACAAAACAAACTGGCAATGTATGTGTGGGTGTGTTTTCAAATTTGAGAAGGATACTTTGTTATTTTTATTCTTTTTTGCTTTCAATTTCTTTTATTTCCATCACTTATGAGCCGTAAGTAAAGTTATGAGGTGTTCTCATATTTTAAACTAACATGGATATCTGGTGTTGCTCGGAGGGCGAATATAACAAAATAAAAGTTTAGAAAAGTATGTATGACATTTTTCTTTTAAAGTTTTTCTGTCTCTCTCTCTCTCTATCTATCTCTCCCTCTCCCATACTCTCTTTCTATCTCTCTCTCTCTCTCTCTATCTCTCTGTCTCTCTCTCTCTATCCCTCTCTCTATCTCTCTCTCTTTGCATCCAAATATAATCATAATATATTTTGAACCTCTGCCCTCTCTCTTTCTTTCTCTTTGATAACTGATTCAATATAATAGAATAAAGAAAGAAAAATGAAACGTCATCAGCAGCTGACTGACTGTTTGACCTAGTTTCAGTGTTCTTTTTGGAACAGTTACCAGTAAGAAGGAAAGAAAGTATTTTTCTACACCCCCCCCCCCCTCCCAATGCCCTAATTTGGTTTCTGGTGGCCTCAAGAGAACGAATATTTCAATATATTTTTTTACCATAACCAACTTTTGGTCATACGGAAATCGATGATGTAAGGTTTGTATTAGGTTTCAGCACTTTTTAGATGAGGATTGATAATTTGTATTATTTGTATTATTTGGACTACTGTTCTCACTTTGGATGCTATTTTCACAACGTTTTGGCCGATGTAAGGTTTGAGGTTACATTGGTAAAAATATTATGAGAATAACATCTAAGATGAGAACAGAAGTCCAAATAATACAAAGTAAGGTTTGTAATTTTATCTTTGCTAGTTTCTGAGTTTTAACAAGACACAGAATGTTGCCAAACTTATCAAGAACCTTGATGCTAGCAAGGCAACTGGTCCTGACAATATTCCAATTATAATGCTTAAGACGCTGCAACTGGAACTAGCGCCTATTCTCACAAAGCTGTTCAATCGTTGCTTAAAGGAAGAAGGGTTCCCATCACCTTGGAAAACTTTTTCAGTTTTCTGAGTATTTAAAAATACTGGAGATCGGTCTTTTGCATCTTAGTACAGACCTATCAGTCTCTTGCACATCATAACTAAATTGTTTGAACCTGTGATAAATCAAGAAGTTGTCAACCATCTCAGCAAAAACAATCAACTTAGTGACAAGCAATATGGATTTCATCCTGCAAGATCAACAGCTGATGTGCTGACAGTAATATCAAACAAGATCAGTGAATCTATCAACGGGGATTTCATTTCTAAGGCGATAGCGCTTAATATATTAAAGGTTTTTGATAGGATTTGGCACAAAGGTTTTCTTCACAAGCTTGGTAGCTATGGAATATCTTGGAAATGTCCTTTCAACGATCAAATCCATTCTCTCTGATAGGTCTCTAAAAAGTAGTTGATGGGTAGAAGTCAGAAGCACATAATATCAAGGATCCATTCTGGGCCCAACCCTCTTCCTGATCTTCATCAATGATCTTCTAAATCATATTCTGAAATCATCTGCACAGATGACACAACCATCTATGGCAGCACTTTGAAGAGCATTGATAACCAAGAGCTTTCTGATTCTCTCTTATCTAACCTGGAGCACATGGTACAATGAGGAAAAAAGTGTCTGGTTACTTTTAATGCATCTAAAACCAAGCTTCTCTCCTTTTACCACCAACGCTTGCATCTTCAACTTTCCCCAGTTGAAATGAATGGCTCTCTCCTTGAGGAAGACCCCTGCTTTGATAAGCTTCTAGGACTGACTTTCATTTTCCAAATCTGAAATAAAAGACTTACATCAAAACTGTTGTTAAGATCGCTGGAAAAATGGTTGGATCACTCTACCGCTCCGGAAAGTACCTGCCTTCTAATGCAATCCTTTACCTGTATAAGAATTAGATACGTCCTAAGATGGAGTACTGTTGCCATATCTGTGGGGGTGCCGCTCAAGGCACTCTTTCCTGCTTTGACAGAGTGTGAAATCGACTTCGAAATCAAGTGGTGGGGTGTCCTCTTCTCTTCCCTTACAGCCTCTTTTTCACAGAAGAGACATTGCTAGTCTTTCTCTACTCTATCGTTATTTTCATGGTAGGTGCTCGACTGAGCTCCAATCTCTGGTCTCTCCTATAAAACATTCACAGCAAAAACTCGTCTAGCTACAAGAACTGTAAATAATTTTCCTTTCTTTCTCTGTGTACCTGAAACTAAACGGAACTTCGATGAGCAAAGTTTCCTTCCAAGAACTACCCGACTACCCGACTACACAATACCACTGTGCTGCTTCCCAGCTGACTAAACATGGTCGTTTTCAAGTCCAATGTGAAAGTGGAGAGTGGGTTTACTTTTGGCAGCCTTATAACTCTTGTTTCACTCTATTTTGTCTTTTAGTTTTCACATTTCATTGTAATGTTTCTGACAAAGGGAGAAGAATTGCTGTTTTCTGGGTTGGCTGTTTTTGAATGGGCGGTATATTGATATTTTCAATCCACTCGTAATATTCATCATCATTCAACTGTCAATGTATCCCTCGAATGTTTATCTCATTAGTAAAACAAAAAAACTGTAATAAACTCGCAGGATTACCTGACGTTGGGAGGGGGGTAGGAATGATAACATTACATGCAACAGCATAGTGAGAACTAAATAGTAACTTTCATGAGTACGTTTATTTTCAAAGCTTCCCTAAAACATAAATCAAACATCCCTTTTATATCTACTATTTACCAAATTTCATAAAAACCTGTCCAGTAGACAGACTCACAAATACACAGATGTTCATCTTTATTATATGGATAACTAGCTGTCCCGAACCGGCATTGCCCAAGAGTATTTGTACTTGTATTATTATAACAAAATATTATTATTTTTAAATCTATCAGATGTCTTCACAAAATTACATTTAACCCTTAAATATATAAATAATTATATGTTAAAAGCCGGCGTTTACATTCCTTACTTTTTATTAAAAAGAATTTGTGTAAACATTATTGAAGTCAACGTAAAGCTAACGATGGTTGTATTTTATAAATAACTAGAAAATTACCCGCCCCAGAATGGGTAAAGTTAATTCGCTTAACAAAACAGTTTTCTGACACTTTTATGTCCCATTACACAGATTAATATCAAGATATAATGCTACAATTTTATGTCTAGAATCCTGATTTCAATTTTGATCTAAATCCATTAGATGATTTTAATTCGAAAAAATATCTAAAATTTAAGTTTAAGGGGTCTTCAGTGAATCTTGCTTAATTAGTATCTAATGACTATGTATCAAATTCAATGCAAATCTGAAATATTTGAATTTTCAAATGTTAGGTTGTACTAATATTATTTCCCCTAAAAACCCTTTAAAATACTCTGAAGAAACTGAAATTTGGGAAATATTTATTGTGTCTATTATCTATTGTTGAAATTTAATAAAAATCGGACGTATTTGAATTTTTATGAAGAGATTCCACTCCTTTTTACCCCCTTTCCATAAAACCAAATTAAACTAAATATAGCCCAAATTTACGCTAGAAGCTGTGTTCCAAAATTCATAAAGATTGGTTAATTAGTTTAGGAGTTAATCCTGTACATACAAATATATAAACATACGCGCATACCTAACTTTATAAGGATAGAGATAAGAGGCTAATGTCCGGATGTGCAGTACTGCGTTAAAAAAAGAATATGTTATTTTTCTTAAAAGAAGCATTCAGTTTATTTCCTCTTTTCAAGTTTTCCCTGTTTAAGTTTAGACATTAAGGTCAATTTTTCGCAAAATCAGAGAAAAAAAATAAATATGTACCGGGGGAGGTTTGAACTCACAAAATGTCTCTAAGTGCTGCACGCGTAACCCTAAGACCAATGTGCCAAGTTTAGAAATCTCAATTCGTTTTAACTTATAAATTAAATATCTGTTGTTCTACTTATATGTTTCCTTCTTTTTATATCATAAGCGAGAGAGAAATAACGTTGAACACTGTATTAAGGCATGTAGATATAAGAATAATAATGTTCAAAACTTTTGATCATATGTAATGTTTAATTTTTTAACTAATTTATGAATAAAAACCATGAATTATTCGGTATTTGCTGTAATCTAAGCAATTAGTAAAAAAAAAAGCATTGTTAACTCATATTTGCTAATGTAAATAAATATGATAGATTATTATTATAATGTGCATCCATAGCATTATGAATTCTCTGTGTATCTATGCAACACAATAAGTTTTGTCTCTCAGTTGAGTGTAAGGTTAAAAGAAAAATCACATATATGTACATTGTATTGTTTAAAGGCTTTTTCTAACCAGAATAATTATTTCCGAAAGTATTTGAAGCAAAATAAATTATATTCATGCAAAGAAGATAATGGAAAAAAAGGGTCAGTCAGAATTAGTTTAGAAATTCTTTTTTGTACCCTGTCCAAGAGGAAGAGGCTAGTGTTTGGTAAGAATTGCTTAAGACATTTACTTGGTCATGGCTGACGAAACG
The DNA here is from genome assembly GCA_963556195.1 of Sepiola atlantica. Taxonomy (NCBI): domain Eukaryota; kingdom Metazoa; phylum Mollusca; class Cephalopoda; order Sepiida; family Sepiolidae; genus Sepiola; species Sepiola atlantica. The sequence goes on from OY744519.1 coordinate 74,249,144, forward strand.
AGAACAATTTACCCACATGGATCAAATAAAGGGTTTAGTTCGAAATTCCGTACAGATTCCTGAGTACGACATAAAGATTCCAGAGTTTGACAAGCCGCGCCTGAAAAAGGTCGGAGGTTACATCGGCTGACATCTTGTGAGAATAACATGCAAGATGAGAATAGTAGTCCGAATAAAACAAATAATACAAAATGCAAATATAGCTTCAGTATTTCGGTCTGCTTTTCCTTTTATTTATTCCACCACCCTCCCATAAAAGGAGCGTGTATACTTCCACAGTTAAAGGCTTAACAGAGTAATAAACAGGAAGCTTCATTAATTCAGTTGCCAACGTTAGAAAAAAAAAATGACACGTGACCGGTAAGCCTATTGACACGTGACCGGTAAGCCAGTTGTCAGTTGGAATTGGGTCCCCTAAAATCGACTGGGAAGGGATACATACATTTTTACAAGCTTGATAGACAAGATGACAATCAGTGTGAACATCTTTGCTTGGAGAATTCAGGGCAATTTTATAACGCTTGCCTCACCCCCTCTCCTTTATCGCTCTCTGCAGGTGCGAGGTGGCGTATCATCGGCAGTCAGAAGCAGGTATTCCCACCCGGGGTCCACAGAAGCTTTTAGGGGGCCCACGAAAAAACAATCTTTTTTATCTAGTTTATATTCATTTTGTTTGCTAGATGTACGTGTGTTTATTGAAATTCTTAAGATTTGTAATTTGATTTTATGTTATGAATATAACGAAACTAATTCGTTGTTAGTTTTTACTTCTATTTATCTTCCTCCCACAAGGTAAGATGTGACACAAGGTCAGGAAAGTGAGATTGAAAAACCAGCGCTCGAGAATTTGAGCACTCTGGCCATTTAAAAATTGCCTGGGCAGCCCCGTCAGCATTCCCCGGTAGGGGTGCCTTAGGCGATTAGCAATAAACTAATCCCTTCTCAAAGGGTGAGAAGGAAAAGCCTGGGAGGGTGCACCTCCTAGAACTGCACAAGACGGACAACCGATAGACCGGCGTAAATCAAGACCCGAAGGCCCGGATAATACCGGTCTATTGGGTGGGGTAAAAACCTCTGGTTAGAAATAAATATTTGATTAAAAGAATTATGGGGTCATGGATGATAAAATAGCTCTCAGGTGAGGGGTCCACAAGCAAAATAAGGTTGGGAACCCCTGGTCTAAAGTAAACTCAACCGACTACGTTCATATTCCTACCTCAGGCTGTTCACATCGTTATCTGTTATTAAAATAAATCTGAGTTAATCAACGTTCGTTTCCCTAAGGATTTTTTTTCTTATATATTTTAAGCACACAAAATACATGTTAAAATATTCCTCAGTTTTGGGATTGAGTTACGTTTGAAACAACTTCCATTTTAATTGTTCTAATTAGCTACAATTTGCAATTAACTCACCAAGGTACTCATCTCTTACTAAGTTTCTATCTATAGCTATGTTGTCTGACTCTTCCCCCACTCTTATTTCATATCGTATCTATCACTCTCGATTCTATCTATCTCTCTTTATTAAACGTCGAAGTTAATAAAGATAGGAAAAAAGAATAAAAAGATTAATAGTCCATTATAAACATAAGGGAATATCACCACATGTAATAATACTATTTAACCCATAACTGGAGAGAGAGAGGGGGGATTTATTGAGCAGAAATAGACTAATTTTGTCGTTTTATTTCTTTTTTTAATATTTAACTGGTTTTGAAAACTCACTTTTTTTCTGATTCAAATAATCTAACCCGAACTCAATGGATGATCCAACGGGTCACTTTTTTTTCTAGTATTACAGTAAAAATCCTCATATTCAGAGTGCCGCATATCCAGACTCTTAATTTTTACTGCCATGAAGGTCTCTTTTTGTTTATTTAAAATTCAGTGACATTGAAAAAATGGAAATACCTGGACTGACGTAGAAGCTATTAAAAAAGTCGTCAGTTTAATGAGAAAAAAATAACATTTAACTCTGACAATTGTCATAATGCACACACGGCGCAAAATTATATCTTACTAAACGAAAAACAACAAAAAAAATTATGGAATTTATTTAGATTGCATACATAGTTAAATTGAAATATCTAAAGTATCACAGCATATGAGATGAAACATTTTATTAACAATATCGAATTGCAATCGCTCTTTTATTACATTCTGTGTTATTATGTCCCGTATTACGTGTTGGTTTTATTTACTGAAAAAACATTAAGCAACAAGAACATAAGTCAGTCGTGAGACTGCCTACTTCTGCCTGACAACGTAAAGATGGGCCAAAATCTTATCTGGGACTTACTTTGCCATATTGAATGAAGTATTCCCAAAGATAGAAACCACATCAAATGTAGGGAACAAATTCTCACAAATTCATCAAAAGATCAGTTTTCATTCGCATGCAATTGTCTCGGCCAAACATCAAGATATATGTAATATTAAAAAACGTATAAATCATTTATTTTTCTTGAAGAGGATATCATCAGTGCTCGTAAAAATTAGGGTAACCTCCAGACATGAAAAAACTGTATTGCATTCCACATTGATTTATTTTTTATATTTTGTTTCACTCTATATTATTTTCGTAAAATATCTTGTTTTTTTATTTTTCTTTAATGGGGTAGTTTACATCCATATATTCAAATCGTGGCATTCTCATATATATATATTCAATAAAAACAATTTTATTTCGAAACATACGTAAATCATATTTACTGGAACTTTTCATTTTTAAAATTTGGTTTAAATGTTATTTAAATCTATGAATACATATTATTAAAGTTCTATTTCTTGCATAGGAATATTGAGCTTATTTTTACGTTGTTAATTGGAATCGATTCGATTAGATAACTCAAAACGAGATTTTCTTATAGAAATCTGATATTAATTATATTTAAAATTCGTTAAGCGTGCGGGCCCAAAGGTGGGTCTGTGAAACGAGTTTGCGCTTCATGACCGTCTGAAATTATCACTTCTTACACTGAAGAGAACAATTAGCTAAAAACGACGTCGTCTGTAGGTAAATATAATTTAATATTTGTTCATATATATATATATATATATATATATATATATATATATATATATATATATATATATATGTAGTAGTTAGTTTTTGAAAGGCTGTGGGCAATGCAAATTCCGGATAAGATGCAAGTTGTAAGGAACAAAAAAATAAATCGAATACGAAATATGACTTACTATTTATTTTTTCCTAAAATCTTACATAACAGCAAGAGTGTTTTTAGCTGTTTGTGTGATGTCCGGGTGATTAAAAATAACTATTTAATATTTCGGAAAAAGAGACTTCCCTTTGTCAAAAATAATTAAACCAGAAGAGAAATTTCTCCGACTGTGCAGAGAATTCTACTATACCCAGCAATGCTTCAAGCAAACTACCATTCTCTACTATATATATATATATATATATATATATATATATATATATAGCACGAGCAGTAAGATACTAATTTGGGAAATTGTCTTTTTATTTGTTTATACTTAACTGACTTTGGAAACTCACTTTTTTAATGATTAAAACAATCTAACTTCTAATTCCAGCTCAATGGGTGACCCAACGTGCCACACTTTTTGTAGTGTAAAAATAAAATAATTTTTTCACTGTTTTCTTCAATATTTTTAACTTTAATTTTTAAACAAATAAATGTTTTAAAAGCCATACTTTTAATTTTGGGACCTAGTCTCACCAATTTTGCAGGAAGTATCTCTATCTGGCAACCACACACATTGTTGTAAAAGCAGCAGCAGCCAGAAAATGTTTAAAAAATATTGACCTTCAACTGGACAAGATCTTAATCAACATCTTCTTTCAGCCAACCGGAAGTGCAGAAAATATATGCCTCCACATATTGCAAAAAGCCATTACAATATTTCAAAACCAAATACATCAGCTTACAGTCTCTCGCTCTTCGGTTTCTTTGAAACCTGACGCACAGTAGCACGTCATTAAAACTCTCCCCAGCGATGGCTAGTGGATTAGCACATGCAGCAAGAAACTATCGCAACTTGTGAAAACACAAACTCACACAGTGACAGCAGACAAACATGTCTACACCGCTTCGTCTTACATAGACTAAATTATAATTTATCTCACTTGGAACATTCAAAGAAACACTGGACTCTCAGTTACTACTAAACATTAATTAAACCAACCATTGAAGAGAAAAGACATCTCATTCACTTTATTTTGGTTATCTTAACAAGCTTTTAATTTGTTGTCAATAATGTAAGATAGTGACGGGGGAGCCTGGACGAGGGAGAGTAAAAGTGTAAGTCGGAAATGACTTCACGTTCGTTCGTGACTTTTTCTGTCTCTTTTTCCTGACCACCAATGGAGGCAGATGGGAGAAAGGGCTGGTTCGCTGCCTACTAAGCAGGGGCCAGAGGAGGGGGGGGGGCAGTAACCCAAAATGGCCTGACTGTTTCATGATAAATCTCTCCTCAAGTAATTCCTCTGTTCTCTGTCTCTCTCTCTCTCTCTCGTACAAAGTTTCTAGTCATGTCTTCTTTGAAATAAAACACTTTAAAACCAGACCAGGGTCCATGTGTTATCGTTAAGCAGCCGAGATACACTGAACAACAAAGACGAAACCCGGGTACCCACACTTTGAGGTAAGCAGCAATACAACAATAAAAGTTCATATATTTTTGTAGGGATTGACTTTGTCATTCTTTTTGACATTGCCTTTTCCTTTACAATATGAATCGCTGTGCAACCATCAGAAAAGGCACCAAGTAGGCGTGGCTGCTCGTTCCTGCATTTTCTCAGTCAATTTTTATCTTTTATAGAATTTATATTGTAATCATCATCATCATCATCATCATCATCATCATCATCATAATCATCATCCTTCATTTTATAGTCTTATTTCCCATGATCAGGGGTCTGACGTTTTTTGACAGCCTGCACTCTCAGTCTCCAAACTTGGCAGTCTTGAGGATTGATTCTGTTCAAATTCCATTGTCTAAGATCCTTGTCGATGGTTTGCATCCAAGTTTTCTTGGGTCGTCACACTTTTCTCCAATTTTCCTCCTCAAAATCTCTGCATTTTCTCATCCAAGAATCGTGGCCAAATCAACGTAGGAGTTTATCATATTCAGCCTCGCCAACAGGGTATCAAAGATGATATAACTGACCTGACTCAACTTGACATTACATATCCATCTGATCATTGCTGTGTCATTACACTAAAGATGGGCGAGTGAAAACTGGGTGGGGCCCAGCACTCACCTCCATAGAGCATCACATTCCTAACACAGCTGATATATACCCTCCACCCTGGTAGTGAAAGAGATAGCTTGTGATGTCAGGACTGACAACAATTTGCGAAACTTACCACATGCCGATTTTACTCTAATGATAGAGTTAAAGACGCAACCACCTCTAACACTCAACATATCCCCAAGATAACAAAACGAGTTCACCACTTCAAGAGGGTCATCGGCCAACTTCACCTCAGTGCAAGACCGACAGTCAAATGAACGTGCCTGACCTGACACCTTCTACACTTATAGGTGAGGTCTGGTGCCAGTTTTCTGGACAAGCCACTACACTTTTTGTGGACCTACAATGTGCATAAACTGCATTGTATGGCATTGGATCCCTCTACTTTCCTGCATGTAACACATTGATATTGACCGGAATCTTTCAGCTGTTCTAATTCTATTTATTTCTTGTTATATCTGTTTATATATAATTACAAAATATTTTCCTTTCTCATAACATTTTACAGTATTTTAGGCTTTATACTTTACTCTTATGGCTCATTCAATCAGGATTTGCCTCGTCATCACCAGACTTCCGCACGCCGCTGATCATGTGTAATATGTCTTCTCGACTTACAAAAAGATACCAATGACGTATATTTTATAGAATCTTGAAAGTGATTGCATTTAACTTAGATGCAGTTTCATTTCCAGCTATTATATAAAGAGCAGTTATTTGTTTGTGTATGTGTCCACCTAAAAGTCAGAAACAACACAAGACACACCCACAAAGCTGATAATGTTTTTTTCAGCATTATGTGGGTCAGACTATGAACATTATTTTTTTGTAAAATTTATTCTTTTAGAGGTTAACAGGAACAAAATTAATCGGTGGGGGAGGGGGCAACATTTAGAGCCATTTTTTTTCCATCGACCTTTGGTGTGAAATGGTACTTATGACACATAGAGAAAGTGAGGGGAATAGAAAGAGGGAGAGAGAGAGGGAGATAGAGAGGAGGAGGGGGAGGGAAAGAGATTGACGTATATCTTTAACTAACTTTCGTAATATTCGGCTATTTTATATAAAAATTGCCATTCAATGTTAGGTGAGTTCAGTGACGTGCAGAGACGGGGGGTGGGCGACCGAGCGATGGCCCCCAGGCATCTAATCATATTCAAACTATCTCCCTTTTTCATATTGCTTAGTACTATAGTACTAGGACTTATACTTGAGTCTTTAGGGGATACAATCACGGAGTTGGACCTAAGCATCACCAGACCTCTGCATGCCACTGGATTAGCCCCGATTCTTTTAATCTATAGCGAGATTGTTCTTTCAAAAAATTCCCAAACGAATTTAAATAAATTTCTAAAATAAATATGTTAATTCTTGGAAAATCACATATTTAAAAAATAAATTGAATAAGGCTATAAATACAATCATTTCAACAACTAAATATACAGTATTGTCTAAGTACCAGTGGCTGTTCTACAGCCCCTCCCTCAATTTGAATTGACCCCTCGATTGGTACACCCATTTTATACCCGTTAATGCAGTGGTGTAGTTATAGTGATCCTTTTCGATTTTCCTAGAAAAAACTATAAAAAATATCTAAAATCTCTTTTCATTCCTTCCTTCTTTTATTCTATATCTAAACTGTCTTGTCTTATTTCATTCCTTCTTTCATTTTTATATCTAGGCACTTTTCTCTTATTTCATTTCTTCCCTTGTTTCATGGCAAAAGTGATTATCAAAGATGAAAAAAAATGAAAATTTCATGCCTGGCTTTTTTTAAAAAACATATTTTCAAAAAGGCAGATTTGTGAAACTTGGCGAAGCTGGTAATCTCTTCTTGTTCTTCTTCATTATTATTATATGCTAGTACGTTAATTACTTTTGTGTCACGATTAGTATGAACAGGAAGTAGGAGGAGCACACTTGCTGTAGGGGGGGGGGGTAGTAGAGAATGGAGAAAAAGGGAGGAATAGGGAAGTGGAAGGTGGTGAAACGAGGAAGATGAAAGAGAAAGAGAGAATGGAGGAGAGTTGGAGCAGAAAATGAAAGAATGTCGGTTCATGTACATGCTCACTGAAAAACACGAGTTCACATTATTAACAATTTAAAAACATACAAATATTTCCCTTCCTTGAAATATTTAAAACATGCAATGTCATGTCATCAACAGTTTTCTAAATTATATCAAAAACATTTACATGTTGTTGTTTTTTAAATAATTTATAGCTCTCATTTATTTTATGGAAGAGAGATTAACATTAACTTGGAACACCCATTTTTATACGATTTAATGTATGAGTGTAGTTTGATTAGTGTGATCATTTACGATTTTTGTGGAAAAACCGTGTTATAAAATATAATTCATCCGGTGTTTTATGGCAAAACAATGCGAAAAGCTGACTATCAATTTTTATGAGACAAAACAATCTTCAAAGCTATTTGCGGACCACACAAAATTTGGATACTTTGAAACTTTTTTGACTGGATCAATTTCGTTTCATATATTTGGGATTTTTGTATAACCTATTCCTAGTGTTACATTGTTTTCTATACTTTAAAAAAATAAGACCGTAACAAGAAGGATGTTTTTTAAAATGTTGTTTCTTTTTTTTTTATCTAAATGCTACTATTTCACAAAACACGAGACTTTGATGGTATGGCCATATTGAAAGAATGAATGAGAGTTCTTGGGTTGGTAGATGTAGAACAGTTAAGGAAGCAGAGTCAGTTTACAGGGGAAGACCAAGGAAAATATGAGAGGAAGTGATAAAAATGGACTTGAGGGAAAGAGGGATAAATAAAAACCTGGTCAGAGCTAGGTTAGTTTAGAAGTCAATTTCTTAAAGCCGTCCAATGCATGCCAGCATTTAAAATGAACATTTAAGCGAATATGATAATTAGACAGATTCGATGAGTTAAACTGCGATAGCAATGCATCTGGCAAATCGATATTAGTTTCTGACTAGCCTTTTTTCTTTCTTTTTCTTCCTTCCACCACGCCGTGTTGGCACAGCTAGTATATTCGAAAATGTGGCCCTCCTCCTTATAGCCCCTTTGATAGGAGCTTGGAAAAACTGTACTGCAGCATACAAAATCTTTGATAACAAAATATGATAAAATTATAAGTCCACATTATAATTGTCTGTGTCAACATATATCCAAGAAGTGATAAGCATGGATTTAAGAGAAAAAGGGATAAATAAAGACCTGACCAGAGATAGTGAGTGTTGAGAACATGCGTTGCATGGATAGAAATGATATGAGAATGATATGATGGATGTGTAATGTGAGTCTTAAAAACAGGCTTAATTCTGATGACCTCAGAAGAAAATTAAATCTGGACAGTATAGGGAGATGTGTGCAGAACAGTAAACTTAAATGGTATGGCCACGTTAAAAGAATGGATGAGAGTTCTTGGATAAGTACATGTAGAACAGTTAAGGTAGCAGGTCCAGTCCACAGGGGAAGACCAAGGAAAATATGGGAGGAAGTGATACAAATTGACTTGAGAGAAAGAGGGATAAATAAAGACCTGGTCAGAGATAGGTTAGTTTTGAAGTCAATTTCATACAGCCTTCCAACGCATACCAGAATGTAAAATCGACGTTAAACCGACGACGACATGATGATGATGATGATGATGATGATGATGATGATGATGATGATGATGATGATGATGATGATGATGATACAGCAGCAGCAGCAGCAGCAGCAGCAACAAAGACCTTCCAGACACGATGCAATCAAAACATTATTTCTTTGGTCTGATTCACCATTGCAAATTTCGCGCCCATGAAAATATACTTTAATTATTATTATAAGTACATTTGCTTTCAGGACAGACGAGTTTTTCTTGTACAAAAGAACATGAATGCAAAAGCAGACAAACCCCGCTAAACCTCTTAACTGTGCGAATTTTCGCTTGTTTCCTAAAAGAATTGTCGCTAGAGTAAACAAGAAATGAGAGTGTGAATGAAAAAAAAGTGCCATATAATAAGTTTCACGTGTGCTTCGATGAACCAAAAATTAATTCATGGGTCGATATTCCTGAGATGAGGTGTTGCTGCTAATTAAATATCTGTGATTGTAAACACAGGCTATTATTTCCGACAATATGTATACTGTTTTTTTATGGAGAAAAGGGGGGGGGGTGACACTCATGTATTCCTTGGCCTCTTTGCTAGGAGTAAAGTGTAGTATCTGTTCTGATACTACACCTCATTTTTTCTATCCTCAGTCAGAGACTGAGAAAGTTTTTATTTTCGTCCCAATCCAGAGTGCCTCTTTTTGGGGAGCTGGATTTTCTTCACATTAAAAACTGACCTTGTGTCGTACTCTGCCCTTGTGGTAAGGCAAGTAAATAGGGACATCGTAGTCCCTGCAGACATCAACGTAGCTTCTGAGATTTTCACAAAAAGATATTGAAAGATCTTGAAATAGAAATAGCAAGAATGTGGCACGTGAAAACATTAGTAATTCCAGTTGTTGAGGCCCTAAGTTACAACATGAGGTAAGTAAATAGGGACACTCGCGTTTGATAGGTAATATCATGATTAAGTAATTATTTATCCTGTTGGAAGAGGCAGCAGCAGTGAAGAATATTGTCATTTACATATTGACTCTTGATTGGACAACCACTCCAATCAGCAATTTCTTTCAGCCAATCAGAGAATTCCATCCTAAAAAAATCCTAACATGCAGTTTTCTTGCTCTTTTTCTCTTTTGTTCTGGAGACGTGCATACAACATTATTTTCCTTATCCTCTTTAGGGGGGTGGGAATGGCCTTGATAAACGCAATAAGAAACGCACAACAACTGCCCTCGACAAGCAGCACCACATAACAAGAAACTTTCATGGACTACTAAACACACCACCTGATTTAATTTTGGAATATCTAGGTCAAAGATCAAGGTCACTGAAGAGATGAAAGTCACACTTTCGGCAATCATTTCGGTTCTGTTCACTATAGACACTCTTTGCTTGTAGCCAATGAAGTACTGCATCTTATATGACTTTGACCTTTGCCCTTGACTTTGAAAATTTCTGTTACGGTCGAAATATTTACAAAATTTAAACTTCCAATTTTTTCAAATTTGATGTATGGACCCTATGCTCTTTGATAACAGTAATCACCATGCAAAATGTCAGCCTGGTCAGATAAATAGTTTTGAGTTACCAACGTTTTCATGGCATACATTCAGGGATGCAATATGGAGAAGTAAAGCCCAGATAAAACCTTGGGCCATCCTTACATTATCAGGTGGAGATATGCAGTCTCACAACTCACTTGTTTTTTTAAATTCAATTTAATTAGTTCAGTAGAAATAACTTTTCAACTTGTTATTATTATTTACTTTGATATTTACTCTTGAATAAAAGAACATATTTATTTTCTGACATCAGTCAATAATTTTGTCCCTCGTGACCCCAATATTACAGTATTTTTTCTTACCATAACCTGTTTGAGGTCATACTGAATCAGAATATGTAAGTTTTGTAAGTGTATCTTTGGTAGTTTCTGATTTATAACCAAAAAGACAAACAGAAAAGCAATTTTCCTTTATATAATAGATTAGAAATTAAATTAAAGGTTTAAAACAAACATGTGTTAAAGCTCTCATTAACACCACAATGTGGTGCAAGAGTAAAGATTCAGAACGAAAACCTGGTAATGGTGTGGTAATGGAATCATCATACTACATTTTCAGAATTTTCATTCCTCTTATAAATCGAAATTATTTTAGGGGTTTGCACACCCAATGAGCGACAGAACCGGCCACTGTGATTGTTTTTGCTTTGAACTCACAAACTACCAATAGAATTTACTTTTTTTAGATTATTTTTAACCAAAAGAGGAAGTATAGTAGAGAGGGAGTATAGTGGCCAAAATGTTGATAATATAACAACCATGATGAGGATAACAGTCTCAAACATGTAAATAATCTGACTTGTCCACCAAGTTTCAGTCTTGAATGTCCAACAGTATTTGTTTCATCGCCGTTTAATGATAATCACACCTGGATACGATGGGAACAATTGTCAATAATCCTGACACACTCCTTTGTTGGCACTGTCCTGATTTGGGCTTCAGTTCAGAAATAATCTGTGGATTGATTTGATAGATATTATCTTTGAGATGATCCCACAGATAAAAATCTGGAGTGCTATCGTCCAGTGAGTGTGAAACCCACTCAAGATCAGACTTTTTACTGATGAGGCGATCACCAAAGCGCCACCATATATCATTGAACAGCTATAAACCAAAAACTGTTGGACATTCATGACTGGGACATGGTGGACAGGCAGGCATAGACTGAAGTTTATTTGTACCAGATATGGTTGGATTGCAGAAGGATTGTTAATTTTATTAACGATTCCATGGGTGACATTTTGGGGGGGGGGGGAATCACCTTGTAGTAAGCATGTTTTGTCTGCATGTCAGTTGATCACTTCTAGGATCCAAAACTACTCGACATAATTACACCAGATTTAGCATGAAGCATCTTGGATGTGTCATAGGGGTATAGAGATGTTACTGCTACTATAACTACTAATGATAATACTAAAAACAATAAACACATAAACTCAAATAATATTTGTCATAAATGCACGAAATTTAGCATGAAACACCATTGGCAGGCCGAATATAACATGTGCTGTTCATCATTATATTACTATTACTGATAATAAATAAAAACACCAGGAAGAGTATTGATTTACTCCTCTCCAGGAGTTAGGCACAAGGCCAGTTTTTATCTTACTCCCACAAGTAAGATGTGACCCAAGGTCGGGTCAGGAAAGTGGGGTTTAAAAATTGCCTGGGCAGCCCCGTCGGCATTCCCCGGTAGGGGCGCCTCAGGCAGTAAGCAATAAACTTACTTCTCCCCAAAGAGGGGAGGCGAAGCCTGGAAGGGTGGACCTCCTAAAACTGCACAGGACAGACCCATAGACCGGCGTAAATCAAGCCCCGAAGGCCAAGACAACACCAGTCTATGGGGTGCAGTATCCATCGGAACAGATACTACACTTTGATCTTAGGAAGAGTAGACAGTCCACGATGAACATTAAGCAGAAAGTGTTCAATGAATACATCATGCCTGCTGTGACATATTGTAGCGAAACATGGACAATTAATAATGCAGCAATAGAAAAGCTAAGAGTGGCGCAATGCAAAATGGAACACATTATGCTCAACATCAGTTTACGTGATAGAAAAAGAAACACCTGGATCAAACAGCAAACTGGAGTAAATGACATCATCACCACCATACGAACGGCAAAACATAGATGGGCAGGTAACCTTTCGAGATGTACAGACAACAGGTGAACATATAGAACAACAGAATGGACCCCTAGGCAATGGAAAAGACCTAGAGGAAGGTCCCAAAACCCGGTGAACGACCTCGATAGCCAACTAGGTCTTACTTGGCCACGCCTCACAAGGGATAAAACAAGGTGGAAAGAAACTAGGAAGGGGTTCCTTCACCAGGAGTGAAATAAAAAGACCCTGATGATGATGATGATGATGATGATGATGATGATGATGATGATGATGATGATGATGATGATGTTTATCGGTTTAAAAATATTGGGGAAAATCTCATGAAATTTAGCATTAAGCACTTTTGATATAAAATTACTTTTTTATTACTTTTGTTTTTTGTTCTAATGAGTCACCATTTAAGAAGACTAAAAGCTACTCGAGAATAAGGGTTACTGAGAAGGATGGATTGTCAGTTGAATGATGAAGAATATTATGAGAGGATTGAAAATAATGAATGGAATGAACAAAACTGGATTACTTTTGAGGACAGTTTCGGTTTATGACAAGTATTTGTTGACATTAGATTTGAAGACAACTTTGTTGTAGCCAACAGGGAAGAAATCAGTGTATCATAAAACAGTCAACACTCTATGACTCTACTACTACTACTACTACTACTACTACTACTATTACTACTACTACTACTACTACTACTACTACTACTACTACTACTACTAATAATAATAATAATAATAATAAGGAACCTTCGGGAGACTTACTTCCATGTAAATTCCAGAGAAGACCAATGGTCATTGTCAGTAAGAAATCAATGGTAAACGGCTGTTGTGATAATGCAAAATCATTTGTAGTGGTTATCAAAAGAGGTAGAGAGTGTTGAAATATGGGGAGATTTATTGTCATTCAGACTACAGGGAATACTATTTGTTATTGTCAGTGAGAAATCACTGATAATGACTCGTATAAAAACGCCTAGTGAGTAAATAATAATAACAAAATACAGCCAACAGCACCACCAAAGTGAGCAATACAGAGAGCAGTGAAATGGGGAATAAAAGGGGGCAAAAAGAAAAATGCAAAGAGAAGTAACTAAATGGAAATTTATCAGATGGGCCAAAGAAATTGGGCATGAAAAAAACATGGACATGGCTACAGAAAGAACACTTGAAAAGATAAACGAAATCGCTATTGAGAGCTGCACAAAATAACAAGATCAAAACAAACTACATAAAAACCAAGATAAACAAGATCTAGCGAAACAACGAATTTAGACTCTGTGGACAAAGAGACGAAACAGTAAACCACATATTAAGTAAACAACTGCACTTTGAACATACAAACAAATAGTACAGACCCAAACCGATGTCAGTATTGGAAAACGAAAGGCATAAAATCTTTTGAGACATGGAAATACAAACGGACAAATGATCCAAGCAATAAGAACGTCCACGATAATAGTCAACAAGAAGGAATGGTAAATTTTGTCGGCTCAGCTGATCACAGAGTGAAGCTGAAGGAGACACAAAACAAAGAAAATACATGGAACTTGCCAGAAAGCTTAAGGGAATATGAAACGAAGATAAAAACTGTAATACCAATAATTGTAGGAGCACTAGGAACACTTCAGACAGACCCGGGAAAAAGAGTAGGACAAATTGGTATCAAAGGAAGAAGTGACACCATACAAACTGATGAAAAAAGACAGAATATTAAGAAAAATTCTAGAGTTCAGAAACAAACCCACATAGCCAGATGACGCTGACCAACCACAGGTAAGTTGAAATAGAAATAGAACTTTGTAAACACACCTAGAAATATAGGTAGAACATACTACGGTGAACCTAAGTTAGTTAAAATTGCATAGGTAGATATATAAGAAAAATACTATAAACTGACCTCCCCCCTCAAGTACCACCACCACCACAAAAATGACTGCAGAGGGTCTGAGATGATGGAAACTGGGAGGGGGGGGGGGGGTTAGCCCCATCCAGACCTCAACTGGAAAAGTATGAAGAGCACTCGAATCCTTAAAATTTTAGTGCTCAGAGAAAGCCATCGGCCATTATAAGCTAGAACTTAAGAATATACAGCTGGTGCGAGAATGCAAAGTGATTTGCAATGATGCCGGAAAGATGCAAAGAATACTGGAAATCTGTGGAGGCTTGTTGTCACTCAGATTTCAGGGAGCCCCATTTGTTTTTACCAGTGAGCGATCACTGGTAATGACTCGTGTGAGAACTCTGAATGAGTAAAAAATCTATAATAAAGACCAATGTGTATTTATTTGTATATGAATAAATATAAATCCGTCCCGTCACACAGAAGTTGGCGAGAAAAAACGTGCCTTTTTCAAGGGCACAGACGAAACCATTTCAAGTGGTCACAGGAAGAGGGAAAGCAAATCACCATTCAGACAACCCCCGCCGTCTGAAATGAATTTGGAAAGAAATCCACCACTCTAAATGAAAAGTTAACGATGGGTGTTTTTTTTTTGTTCTTTAGGTCATGAGAAATGATAATTTATATATGAAAAATTAAATTCGTCAGCCTCGTAACTCTCGCTTCCCTTATTTTGTCTTTTAGTCCTCACATTCCATAGGTGATGTTTCTGGCAAAGGGGAAGAATTGTTGTTTTCTGGGTCGGAATCTATCCATCTAACACTTATTGTTAGCTAATTTTTGACCTTGAAGTAGTATTTTCTTTTTTTTAGCTCCTTATATCAAGTGACTTCATGCTTTGTCTAGAGCGATTTTCATAAAATAAATTACTAACATAATTCTATGATTTTATATGAATATTAGTGCGAACACTGGCGAAGCATAATTTTTTTTTCGTCATTTTTAACGAAGGGTGTACACTAGTATTAATAATAAAGACTTATGGGTTGAACTTATTAGGAAATATTGGACCTAATTTGACATGAGGCACCCTTAACATGTCTTCCATAGAAAGTTCACAACCATACTACTACTACTACTACTACTACTACTACTAATAATAATAATAATAATAATAATAATAATAATAATAATAATAATAATAATAATCTGATGTTCCTCTTCAAAAACACACATGCACACACTGTTAGTGCCACAGAAAATGGTCGTGAATGTCAAGAAGGATGGAAAGACCGAGGAGAGAGAACACCATCCAGACCTTCACTGGAAGGGCACAGAGAGTACTGAAATCCTGAAGAGGCTACTCAAATTCAAGAGAAATCCAACGGCTGTTAGTCTCGAGAAATCAATGGTAAACAGGTGTTGCTCAAACACAAAGTTATTTGCAACAGTGATAGAAAGAAATGGAGAGTACTGGAAATCTGGGGAAACTTGTCACTCGGACTCCAGGGAACACTACCGGTTGTTGCCAGGGGGCAATCACTGATAATGAGATGGAATAAGCTATACTCAAACGAAGGAGAAAATGAGAAAAGAATATTATGGACGTGTACGCATGATATTAAACACAAGATTTGATTTGTAGAAAGGAATTATTTGTTTTACTATTATGTCACCACTTATCAAGGCCAAAAGCCACTCGAGGATAAGGATTAATGAGACGGAATGATTGCCACCCAAAGATGAGGAACACTCTGGGAGTATTAACATTGATCAATGGCATGAAATACGTTTGATTAATTATGGTGCGGTTAATGACAAGAATTTGTTGACATTAGATTTGAAGACAACCAAGTTGCAATAAGCAGGTAAGCAGTCCCACAGTAATGTGTTCCACAGGCGGAAAGCCCTTGTAAATTCCACCTCACGCTAGGCACATGGAGGGAGAAAGGAAATTCTTTTTTTCCGTTGGGGTAGTAAGACGAGTTTTTGCTGTGAATGTTTTACAAGGAGGAGCCAGAGATTGGAGCTCAGTCGAGCACCTTCCATAGAAATATTAGTCCTTAAAACTCTAGCTGTCTCTGTCGGTCGATACAATTTCAACATCTTTAACTTAATCATAGCTGACTTTGAGTGAATTAGTGCTATCGCATGTATCACCCTAAGACCGATTTTTATCATCTGTATGCGACCATATCTGAGGGAGGCAGATTATTAGTACAGCAAGAATTGTCGGGTATTTCGTAGAATATCCAACAGAAGAAAAAAGGGGTGAAAAAAAAAACAAATATTCAAAAAGTAACTGTTGCCATAGACAATCAAAGTTACTTTTCTACCTACCTTCTCAATTTTTTTGTGTTTTAAAGTATTTTAAAGCGCTTTTATTTACATGTTCTATCGCCCGCTTGGTGACAGTTATTAGCTGTATTTTTGTTTAATTTTCGATTTTTGAGCGATTTTCGACGCCATCTTGAATACGTAGGTTTTGGAACGCTCCGAAGTCATCGATAAAATATGTAAGAAAGAGCACTTAAAAAGGGACACTTTGTATTGAGACAAAAAATATAAATTGCCTCATTTTAGAAAGATTTCTCCTTCACTGACCTAGGAAAGAAAAGATGAAGTTTAGTATCAGAACAGATATTACACTTTGCTCCTAGTCAAAATACCAACAAGATGAGTTAATGAGACGGATAGATTGCCAGTTGAATGATGAAGAATGTTATGAGAGTATTGAAAATGATGAATGGAATGAACAAAATCTGATTAATTATTAGGATGGTTTATTGACAAGTATTTGATTACATTGGATTTGGAGACAACCGAAAGCCTCAACTAGTAGTTTGATAGCCTGGGTCAAAATTGCATTAAACTTTACACTTAGCACCCTTAAGATCCCGAGTGTCATGGCAAGGGGCAAAATTAAAATGCTCCTACTAATAATAAATACTTAGTTTCTAAAACTAGTGAATATCATTGCACCAATTTGTACTATTCGGACTACTGTTCTCATCTTGAGTGTTATTCTAACAACGTTTCGGCCGATGTAACCTTCGATCTTTTTCAGGTGCGTTTTGTTGACCTCGGGAATCTTTATGTCGAACCCAAGAATCTATACGGAATTTCGAACTGAATCTTTTATTTAATCCATGGGGTAGATTGTTCTTGTATCGTCAACCATGACTGGGTAGAAGTCTTAAGCAGTTTTTATTTTATTCTTAGTATCGTATTCCGAAACGTTATTACACCAACATTGGTATAAAAAGTCATTGAGATTCCGGATGTATAAAATAAAATTAACATTAATAAGTAATTAGCAGGGGCTAGACCAACAGCAGTTAACATTAACTTTAGGGGAATCCTAAAAAAATACTGCTCGACAGTATATATAAACATTTAAAACCTTTACATTTAATGTTTTTGTTGATAAATGTGTTTATTTTATTTAATTATATTTTTGTCAACAAAAACATTTGATATTATTGTACATTGTAACCCTATCCTAGTCCCCCCCCCCAAAAAAAAAACGTCAGATTCTACTTTTTTGAGCAATTACGTGTAAACACCCTGATAAATTTTGAGGTAAAAATAAAAACATTTGAGACTTTCGTGTGAGGGATAAGTTTAGCATATAAATTAAATGTAAAATGATAACCCACTTTCTGACCAGGTAGCGTTGGAACAACATGTAAACATTTTCTGGTTTTAGCTTTGGGGGAGGGGTCTGTTGCCACCCGGATTTAGGGTTAGTGATAGGGTTAAAGGAGAGCATGTAATAATGTTTTTTTTATTTTCCTTTTACAGCCGTTTTTCAGGCTATTCCTTAGAAATAATGGACTTTTGAAATGTATTTGTCATATACATGCATGAAAGGTTTTGATTTCATTGTGCAGATGTTCGATATTCCTATCAACCGCGTTGATTATATGCTCTTAAAACGCTATTTGGTTAGAAACTTATTTTTTGCATTAAATTCATTTTATTTACCTCTCCAGGAAGTTAGACACAAGGCCAAGGTGATAAGTTGAAAAGCCAGTGCACTAGGATTAGCACATTCTGGCCTACAAAAAATGTCCGAACAGTCCCCGGTAAGGGTGCCTCGAGCGATTAGTGATAAACTAACCTCTTTTCAATGAGAAGGTAAAGCCTGGGAGGGTGGACCTCCTGCGACAGAACAGAGGAGGGCCAGAAGAACCCACAATGGCCAACTCTCTGTCAGACTGATTATCAAGGACATTTCCTCAATTGATACGGACACCAAATAAGTTGAATGCGAAACTGATCCCCGACTCTAAATTCTAAAATAGTTGTTTTATTTTTGTTTTTTTTACTGCCAAGTTTTTCAGGATGTTTACCTGTAATTGCCTAAAAAAGTAGAATCTCATTTTTGTTGTTGTTGGAGAGGGGGGGGGGATTAACATAGGATCCTCATCATGTACAAATTTACCAAAACATTATCATACCAGCCGAGATTCGTCTTAGCATCATTTTGGCATTTAGGGGTCTGGTCGGTGTAACTCCAACCGCCCTTCTTGTCAGAACGAGGTATGGTAACTGCTACAGGTTCAGCTCGGTCCTAGGAGGTGCACCTTCCCAGACATTACTTCCTCCTTCGGAAGAGAGGGGATAGGGTAATTGCTAGTCGCCTGAGGCGCCCTTACTGGTGAATGCCGACGCGTCCGTTCTCAGCTATTATTGTACCCTTCCCTCGGAAAGTGGATAAATAGTGGTTTTATGCATTAATAAGTTATTTTGAAATACTGCCCAGTGGCATTTTTTTTTGTGATTTCCCTAAAGTTCATGTTAACCCTTAAAACCGCACAAAGGACGTTTCTTTGGCAGGGGGGGGGGGTTAAAAAAGCACAACATCATCTCAAAAAATGTACTTTTAGGGAATGGGTATCCAGAGGATTTCACTACTTGCGGAGTCAGTTCCGAGTAACGACAGAGAAGCCCAAAGCAGTCCTGAAATGGCTGAAGCAGTTTACGATTTGAAAGCCACGTTCTTTTCTTTTGTTTTTTTTTGGGGGGGGGGGGATGGGGAATGTTTTTCAACGTTTTTTTTCTTTTTTGAGGGACTAAATTTTTTTTTTTTTTTACCTTAACTTAACCCTTCGCATGCTTAATGTCTGACTTTTTATATCTTTTCGCGGCTTTCAAATCGCAAACTGCTTCGGTCATTTCCTGGACTGACTTGGGATTCCCCTGAACTTCTCTGGATACCCATCCTTTATGAGTACCATTAATCCTCCCCCCTTAACCACGATGAATTAGTTTTTCATTCATCAAAGGCTAAAAAAACACACCTGGCACTTTTGTGGAGTTACTATGAAAATCTGCTGACGTATTGTTGAAAGTCATTCATTCACATTCACACAGTTCATACTCCAGCTTATCGACAAAGCTAAACGTATAAATCAAGGCTGGGTTACTTTTCCGAATAACCTTTATTTCCATGACAGATTTATTAAATAACAAATAATACTTGTCATAAACCGTCCTCACAAGTAATTCAATGTTGTTCGTTCCATCCATCAGTTTCAATCCTCTCATATTCTTCATCATTTCAACTGACAATCCATCCATCTCATTAATCCTTATCCTCGAGTAGTTTTTGACTTTTATAATTGGGGACTCATTAGTAAAAAAAAAAAATATGGTGAAAGTACAGAATAGTTAACGCTCTCCTCGTGGTAAGAATGGGTTTCTAAATAATAACGTTACTATTTATAAACCCATTCTAAGCATGGGGAAATTTGTTAACTATTCTGTACCTTCACCAAAATTATTAAAAGAGAAAAGTAGAAAGTATGACGTTTTCTTTTGACTTACCTGAACAGAAGATGAAAAGTCCGATAACACAGATAATGCCAATAATACGAGGTTTCCAGTTTTTGTTAGAATGATCCATTTTTGCAGGAATGCTGGTGAGAAAACACTTTTTAATAATAATAATAATAATAATAATAATTGAACACTAATTTTTATCTCTTTTTTCTTTAGTGCGACGGTCGGTGGAAGGGAGGGAGCAGAGAGATATGAATCAATTACTTATTTTCTTATATTTTAATTGAAATTAAAAAAATGTTTTGTTTTTTTGCCGAAATGAAAAATTTGGATGTTTTCTGGCTTTCAATAAATGTATTTAAAAATAAGTTTAGCTGACTTGATATTGAGGAAAGTTTTTTTCCCCCCCTATTGCTCCTTTTTTTTTTTTTTTTTTTAAATCTCTACAAATAAAGATATGCGCGCGTGTGTATGATAAAATTTCAAAACATTGTTGTTGTCGATGCTATTTAACCAACACGATGGCGCAACCATCAACAAACGCTCAGATCGTCATGCCGTCCGACGTCCGTAATAAGAAAATAAACAAAAATGTCTAAAGTGCGTCAATCTGATTTTCGGTTTAAGTCTCGAGATGATGATGGTGATGGTGATGATGATGTGAACTATGATAATGTTGTTAAAATGGGTTGTGTTTGATTGAAATCGTGAGCGACCCGCGACCCGACAACGAACCCATCCGGATGGGCACCAACCAGTGGAGTGCGTGTTTTTTTTACCGTCGATAGTTTTAATGACAAGTCTCGAGTAGCAGTAACAGGGGGGAAAAAGAAGATTTTTTTTTTGTATGTGAAATACAAAACATGCGCTCACTCCTTCCGTCCTCATCAACAAACAGTGTGAGAATAAAAGGAACAGCAACAAAATAAAGAGGAATGTAATACGGTAGTCGGTAAGTTTTCTTCTTCTTCTTCTTCTTCTTCTTCTTTTGTCGTTTCGGTTGAGAGGGTTTGAGTAGAGAGTGTGAAAAAAAGGTAAGTAAGAAAAGAAAGAAAGAATGAAAAGAACGTACTCACAGGTTGAAGCGTTTCTGACCTTTTAGATACCGCGTTTCCCTATTTACTTGCCTCCCTACGAGGACAGAGTTAGACACAAGATCGATTTTTAATGTGGGGGAAATCCAGCTCCCCAAAATGGGACACTCTGGATTGGTACAAAAAATAAAAATTGCCTCAGTCTTCACCGATCGAGGACAGAAAAGATAAAATGCAACACTAACCCTAACACCACAGTGTTTGCATCGACAAATTTCTTGGCTTTTTTGGCTACGAGCAAAGTGTAGTATCTGTTCTGATGTTGCGCTTTATCATTTCTGTTTCTGGGAGTTGGGCGATTGTTCCCATTGAAAATATAAGCGAGAGCCCAAGTGCTGTCGCCGTGAGAGACTCAACTTGCCACAGGAACTCTTGTCAGTCACAACACTACTACACAGTCTTCTTACAGGCAAACAGAATGGCCGTTATCCATTGGCTACTGGCAGCTCGGCAAACAACACAAGTCACAGTCATGGATTACTAAAATATAGTGACAGCTTAGACATAGTCTAACGAATTTATTCACAAAACGCCCACATACATACAGATACTTTCCAGATACTTTTTGAAATTTTTCTTCATGAGGCCTTTAGCTCCTATTATAACTGGGATAATGTTGATCTACAAAACATCAACATTATCCCAGTTATAATAGGAGCTAAAGGCCTCATGAAGAAAAATTTCAAAAAGTATCTGGAAAGTATTCCCGGAAAACCAAGTGCAAAAGAAATCCAAATAATTGCACTTAAGGGAACGGCCAAAATCCTTAAAAGAGCACTCGGTTGGAGCCTCTAAATAGCATGTGATAGTCTGGCATTTGGAAGAATGCCTCGTCCCTATGCTAACGAACACAGAAATAAGAAAATAAAAACAACACTTTCTCAGTCTCATGAGACCCTCTTAACTAATAATTTCTTTACTTTTAGCAGTTCTACTTATCTTTTGGTCGCCTACTACACATCCATACTCCTTTGTGAGAAGAAGATTAAATATGTAGTGTAAGTAGAGATGCGATACGAACGTAAAAAGTTACTAGTGTTAATACGACTATTTAGATTAGGATTTTAGAAGTTTATTTTATTAAATCAACTATACAGTTTGTGGGCGAAAGGAAAGATAGATTTTCAAGAAAAGCAAAGACACGTGTCATTTTCATCTTTTACATTGTCTGTTTCCTCCCAGACCTAATGTAGGTCGTGCCCTCAGCTAAAATTACACCTGACCTGTCACCTAGTTTGGTCAACAGGTGGGTGCCCCTGCAATCCACCTATGCTTTCAGTCACGTGATCGACACCCATATAAGTTCTAAGAAAGGAGAGCAGAAACGGGCAGTGACATTCAGTCTCATGGTGTCTGTCGGACAATGTTGATAAAGAAGAACAAGAAAAGGAAGACGAAGAGAAAGAAAGGAAAAACAAAAAACGTTTTTATCGTCTTACATCAAATGCTGAGCGAAAAACCCTGATACGAAAAGGGATTTTCAAGTGTGAAATTGCCTGCTGTGAACAATCTTAAGTTATCCTGAAGTACTTCCATTGCCAGCGAGAAGAAGTGAATTCAAATTATAAAAACTGAATTCAAACCGACAAGCCTGTCTAAGCAGTAACCTTTTATTATTTCAGGACACCTTCTGCATTTGTGCAGACGTTATAGTAAGCCATTTATTTGCGTGCATCCTCTTTCTATAGTCAGAGGAAGAAGTGAAAGAAAAGAAGAGGAAAGTGTAAGCTGAATGAATGGGAAAAAAGAGTAGTTTATACAAGCTAGTAACATATTTATGTTTATTTGTATCGCATCTATACTTACATAACAAATAGTAGGAAACTGTTTTTATTATTTACCTATCAATAGGTTATCTTTTTTTATACTAATGATTCACCACCTACCTAGGCCAAAATCCACTCGAGGATAAGGGTTAGTGAGATTTTCAATTGGATGATGGAACAGTACTGTGAAAGGATTGAGAACTATGATTAATTCACAGGAAGACATGAAAGGTATTTGTTAACATTGGACTTTAAAACGACTATGCTGTAGTCTGTAGGGAAACATTCTCACAGTAACGTGTTCCACAGTTGGAAAATTCTTTGGAAAGAAACTTTGTTCTGGAAGTTTGATTTGATTTTAGGTAAACAGAGGAAGAAAGGACAGTTCTTTGCAGTGTTAGTAGCAAGACAAGTTTTTGCTGAGAAGGTTTTTCGGGGGGGGGGGGGCGGCAGAGCTTGAAGCTCAGTTGAGCACCTATCATGGAAATATCGATATGGGAAAGACTAGCAACATCTCTTCTGTGAGAAAGTGGCTGCAGAGAATAAAAATGATCATTTCTCACTAGATTGCAAAGTCGATTTTGGACTCTGTCAAAGCAATAAAGGGTGCTCTGAGCGGCACCTCCCCAGATGTGGCAGCAGTACTTCATCTTGGGCCGAATCTGACTCTTGTATAAGGTAGAGGATTGCATCAGGAGGCAGGTTCTTCAAACATCACTAACAATATTTGTTGCATTTTTTCTATTTTCTCTACTGTCCTTTTGTAGAATCAAGTTGAGATATAGGGGGGGGGGGAGGGTATAAGTGATACCTTTGGTATTTGGCAAACTGCTCCCGATACTATAGAGTGGACTAACTGCAGACCTGGAGAGAAGGATACAGGCCACAGAAAGATCCTCAACATCTCATACAGGGGCCACATTACAAATGAGGAAGTGAAGAACACTCAGACAAGCATGAAGATCTACTAACCACTGTGAAGAAGAGGAAAATGAAGTACTACAGCCATGTCATACGATCATCAGTGAGTAGACCCACTAGTATATAATTTTGTTAGTTGAAAATAACAGGAAATGAAGTTCAGTCGAGGACAACCTAGTGCCATCGAGGTTAGCATCGACTCAACTGTGGAAATCGATAGAAACAGGTGTGGATGTCACATGGCTGAAAGAGAGAGAAGTCGTCAGGTCGATTGGAAGCTTAGGGGTGCGAACATGTCGTTTTAAAATGTCCTGATTAAGATATGATTAAACAGTAAGTATTGACTTCTCTGTTTAATCTCCCCGACAGAATGGTCAGTGATTTGGAACACAAATAAGATGAATAAACCTCTTTTGTCTTCAACAGTTTTATTTTGGGTTGTCCTTTTTCTCGAGATATAAAAGAACCCAATTGCAGGAGTTGCCTCAGTCTGACAAAATCATGGTAAAGGCACATGCAGGAACCAGCAGCACAAAGTAAGATGATGAATTGCCATGTATGACACAGGATGAAAAGGTAATATCAAAAAGAATCGCAAAGTCGATCCAGGCAAAAATAAATTATGTTTTATTGATGACAGACAACAAATTTCGAGAAATGGCCTAATATACTGTCTTGTGCGGACCCTGCAAAGAAATAGCGTCTTGGTATCATGAGCAGCTCGTTAGGCAGGAGTGCGAGATTAGTAGTAAACTGAACAGTTTGAATCTGTTGCCAGCAGTGAGGTGAAGGGATGTGCATAGTAGAAGATTTTCAGGCAGACTGTGTGGAATATTTCCTGGGCTTAGCTTAAGTATCAAACTAACTCAAAAAAAAGCATATGAAAAGAGTGCACAAAAATAATTTTTACAGTTTAATTTCAAAAGAGGACAACTTTGACTTGTCACCACTACAGAAAAATAATTTTCAATTCAATTCAATATATTTGGCAACAAAATAAAACAAGTATGCTTCAGTTGCTATGTAGGGAAAGAGGAGCTAGAAATTTACACAGAAGAGGATACAGTGGCCCAACACCTGTCCAATTTTGCCTCGAATTGTTGCATCGTTGGTGCATTTACTACATCTCCTGGGAGTCCATTCCAAGGTCCAAGGTTCCTGATTGAGAAAACGGCCCTGTTCCGGTTCAATCGAAATCGGCGGTTAAACAGTTTTTGGCAATGCTCGTACAGACCTCTTTCTGGTGCCGGTTCTGATAGAAATCATAATGGCAATTGAGGAGATTGTAGGCCAAAATGAGATCACCGCGTAAACATCAGAGCTCAAGGGAGAAAAGGTTAAGCTTCTTGAGTTGGCTTTCATAGAACAGATCCTGTAGTTCCTGCATCATTCAAGTAGCCAGTTGTTGAACTCTCTTCAAATGTTCGATATCACATATTAGATATGGAGCAGAGGCTTGAATACTATACTCTAACAGTGGTCCGACGAAGGAGACATATAGTTTGGGAGTCAACATCTTCAATATTATGATTAAAGATTAGCATTTTTCAGCAACTTAAAAAAACCTCCCTTAATCCTAACCAGAATTCTGCATGGCAACGGCTCCCCAAGAAAGATACCTATTTGTATAAGTTACTTTCTTTCTTGACTTATTTGGAGAGAGTTTTTTTTTTAAGTTGCTGAGGTTTCGTCTAGTTAATACCTCCTGACAAAAAAAAAAAAAAAAACATATCAAAGGAGCCCACAAAAATAATTTGCACGGTTTAATTTCAAAAGCAGACAATTTTGATTTGTCACTACTATGAAAAACAAACAAAACTAATCGTGAAAAAATGGTCACCTCATTTGGTAGTTAACATCTTCAATATAGCCCTTTTTCCTATCAAATAGGTCTACTCCAATTATTCTTGCACTAGGCTAATTTAAGCTTATTAATTATCAGTTAACCATCCTGGTTTTAATTCTACTAAAAGGAAGCAGCTCATTAGAATTCCAAGCAAGTCATTAGAATTCCAAGCAAGTCATTATGACTTGTAAAATTACACATTAAAAAAAAAACAAAGACAGTTAATATATCTTTTATTGTAAAATTATACATTAAAATTCAGATGAAACTGTTGCTCTACACCCTTTGCTAATTCACCAATAATAATAATAATAATAAATGCTATTCTACTGTTTTTAGGCAATTACAGGTAAACAGCTTGAAAATGTTGGAGGTATATAAAAAAGTAAAATGGTCGACCATATTCGAGGAGAAGTGTAAGGCAGGGCGCCACTTATCCTTGATCCTTCACCTTATAATGCAAAGGGGCATCAAATAGCATTTTTGAGTCTTTGGTATGACTCGACTGACTTGACTGAGGATTGAATAACCGGTTTCCCGGGATATTAACAAACACTTAAAATTATGCACAAATGGACTGGTACCGCCGGTAAGTTGGAGGTAAAAAGAAATTAAAAAAACAAAACAATATTTTAGACTTTAGAGTAGGGGATCACTTTCCCATATAAATTTAACATAAAATGATCACCCACTTAAGTATTCTCATGCATCCTCTTCTTCGCATCATCCTTAATCCTCTCATGAGGTTTTCACCTTTCAACTAGCTATCATTCCATCTCATTAATCCTTATCCTCGAGTGGCCTTTGGATGATCCTTCAGTAAAAAAAAAAAAATAAATAAACGAATATTACTGCGCTAAATTGTCCTCCTGGACACAAACTTGTAATGATATGATCAGGTCACAATGCGATATGAAGAATATCGAGCTGAGAGATGCATTTCAAACCCTGGACAGAAAGTTCGGTATCATTGAGGACAGATGAAATTTTGATTTTAATTTTAGAAGAGTCAGTTGAAAGGGGAGATAATTCAAACTGTTTTTTTTTGCTGTTGTTGTGACAATAACCCATAAGGAAAATCCAAAGAATTAGTAAGAAAATAAATTAAAAAGGGTACTTATACAGTTTATGGACCGGGCTGAAATAATAACATTATAATTTAGAAAGCCATTCTTAACATGGGGATTTGTGTGTGTGTGTGTGTGGGGGGGGTGATTAACTATTCTGTACTTTCACGTAACAATTTAATAAACAGAATAGTTAATCAACCCCAACCTCCTCATGTTATAGAATGGTTTTCTGAATTATAAAGTTCAGTCTGGTTCGTAAACTGCATAAGTACCCTTTTTTTAAAATCTATTTTCTTACTAATTCTTTGGATTTTCCTTATGGGTCATGGTTACAACAACAAAAAAAAAACAGTTTGAATTATCTCCCCTTTCAACTGACTCTTCTAAATTAAAGATGAAATTTCATCTGCCCCAATAATACAGAAGCACCGAAAAAAAAGTTTTTATTTTAAGGAGAAAAAAGAATTTGTAATTTTCTCTGGTGATGAAAATGTTTTCTTTTTTTAGAAGAAAAATGGGTTCCATGATTTACTTTTGGTTAATTCCTATTTCAGTTATCCCAATTATTTTGAGTGAAATGAGTCGAGAGAAAGCTTTTTTTTGTTTACCAGTGAAATTGTCCGTATTTTTTGGCTGTTGTTCTTGTATGATACACTTGTTCGTCTCTTTGCTGAGATCTGAGTTTCATACTTTTTTATTTTTTTATTAGTTGAAATGAAAAATAAAAAACTTCGGAATTCAAAAAATGTGTTTTCGTATTTGACGTTGTTTTTTTTTGTCAAAAGGTTTGCATTGAAGATCACCATTTTATAGGATCTAATCTTTGCATGGACTGTAAGACAAACTCCTATAATATTTTATAACAAAACGGTCGTCAAACCAAAGAAAAATAAAGCCCTTTTATAAACAACAAATAAATGTGTTAATTTAAGTGACCTAAGCCGTTGGGGGTAGGTTAAGACACTGTCACAGTGAAGGAAGTAATGATAAAGTAAGAAAGTTCTGCTGCCAAAAGTATTTTCTTAGAGCGGTATATCTTCAAGTGAAAATAGCCTCGCTCAGTTGGTGGCAGGAAACTCTCTGGGGCTGCTCTCTAAATCCCAAGGGGTGTGGAAGTAGTTCTTTAAAGGTTTGGTAGAAATTAATATGCCCTGGTGTCTGATTGGTCATCATGTGACCAAACCACCTTGCAGGGGCTGCTCTCCGCCAGAAGAAAGAAAAGACTGTTACATAGGAGAGTAGAAAGTGGACCATGGATTTACTTTCGGCAGCCTAGTAACTCTCGCTTCTCTTATTTTGTCCTTTAGTCCTCACATTCCATGAGCGATGTTTCTAACAAAGGGAGAAGAATTGCTGTTTTCTGGGTTGGAAGCTATCCATCTTACACTTATTGTATGCTAATTTTTTACCTTGAAGTAGTATCTTTTTTAGCTCCTTATATCAAGTGGCTTCATACCTTGTCTGAAGCAATTTCCAGAAAAAAAATCTTTGAAACATACAATAGAAAACAAAACACAAACTGATTCTGTTGATATAATGTATCTTTATCACAATAAAAACATTGTAGTAATATACAGTGAAAATAAACTTTGCTGTATGTTGACTAAAAAAAAGAAAAGAAACAAGCCGCGCGTGCGTGGTCCCCCTCTGTATGTGACTCGATGTGGCGAGTGTAAAATGCAATAAATTTGGGCAATTTGGGGCATTTTTGACCCCCTGGGGGCGCGAACCAGAGTTTTTCTGAGGTCAAGGATGCTCATTTTATATCCAGAACAATTGCCTCTACATTCTGGCCAAGTTTCAGAAAAATTGAATGGATGGATCAAACGTTATGGAAGAAAAGGGTCATTTTTTTGTCATTTTGGGGGCTTTTGACCCCCTGGGAGCGCGAACCAGATTTTTTCCAAGGTCAGCGATACTTATTTTCTATTAGGAACAATTGCCTCCACATTTTAGCCAAGTTTCAGAGAAATTGAATGGATGGATGAAAAGTTATGGGGCAAAAAATGTCATTTTTTGCCATTTCGGGGCCTTTTGACCCCCTGGGGGGCTAACCAGATTTTTTTTCAAAAATCGGAGAATGTCACTTTCTAACCTGACCAAAGTTACAACTTCATGCAAAATTTCAGAGAAATTCAATGGATGGTTGCGGAGAAAAATCCGGACGAACGGACATGCCTCAAAACATAAGTCCTCCGATTTTATAAATCGGGGGACCAAAAAATACTGTACGAAGTGACCTCTCAAAAAACAGAACCCATAAAAATTTCCTTTCACCACCAACGCTCTTTCCTTGATGAAGCTCTCTGCTTCGATAAGATCCTGGGACTGACTTTTACTCCAGACCTGAAATGGAAAACTTACATCAAACCTGTTGGTCAGATCGCTGGAAAAATTGTTGGATCATTCTACTATTCCTGCAAGACTGATGTTGAAGGAAGGTTTTGTCACGATTTTTCACTTGCTTACACAGATTGTTGAGAAACCTATTCGCGTAGTTGATGCTGACAGTCATTTTGACAGTCTTCTCGATCTTTTCCTAACAACTTGTCATGAACAGTGTTCATCCACTGTTCTATCTCTGCTGGGATCTTCTAATCACTTAGTTGTCTCAATTAAGATCAAAACAAAGTGTAATATGACCACCTTTCAATCACACAGTGTATCGATACTCGATGGCTGACTAGGACAGCCTCAGATCTTTCATATCAGAGATTCCTCTGCACTCCATTTTTGAAAAGAATGTATCCTGTATCACATCCGAGATAACTGATTGGTTAATCGTTGATATTGAGAGGTTTATACCCTCCAAGATATTCCAACAGAAAGCAAATAGCCAGCCTAGGTACACCCATGAATGTACAGCTGCCATTGCTCACAGAAATTAATTTCAATTGCTTTCAAAGAAATAGATACTCTGAAACCAAAGCCGCCTTTAAGATTGCTTGCAACTACTGCAAAAGGGTTATAAAAGGCACGATAAAGACCTGGTCCAGTCCATTAAATCTAGAGTGGCAGAGCAGAGGCATAGTTCCCAAGTGTTTTGGTGAATAACAAACGTAGTCCCTAACAGATGTATGACCTCTATTACAACCATCATCAATGGACCAGAGATGGTTTCCTCAGCATCTGATGAAGTCAAACTTTTTGCAAAAAACTTTGCATCAAATTCCACCCTTTGTGACCAGCACTGACTACCAGTGAATTTCCCCCTATGACGGTAAATACTCTGAGCGACATCTATATATCTGTCCGGGATGTTGCCAAACTTATCAAGAACCTTGATTCCAGTAAGGCTACCAGCACTGACAATATACCAATCACCCAGGAAAGTCATTTGAGAAGGTAGGTGTAGGTTGATAAAATTAAATACTAGATCATGAAGGCGGTTAACTACACTGGACCATAAGATGCAGAGCTTGCTTGACACTTCAAATGTTTCCCATCATATTTCTCTCTCTGGTTTGGTGCACAGCCTTGGAATTCACTGGTTTTAAACCTAACTGAACATTTGGCTAGGATCAAAGTTTAGTATCTATTTATGAACAATAGTGCTTAAAAAACTGAAACCAAGACTAGCTCTTATTCTTACAAAGCTATTCAATCGTTGCTTTAAGGAGAAATGCTGCCCAGCACCTCGGAAAACTTTGTCAGTCTGCCCAGTATTTAAAAATACTTGAGATCGGTCTTCTGTGTCTCAGTACAGACCAATCAGTCTCCTGGGTGTCATGAGTAAGTTGTTTGAATCTGTAATAAATCAAACAGTTGTCAATCATCTCAGCAAAAACAATCTACTCAGTGACATGCAATAAGGATTTCGTCCTGCAAGATCAACTGCTGATGTGCTGACTGTAATATCACATAAGATCAGTGAATCTATTGATGGAGGCTTCGTATCTAGAGCAATAGCTCTTGACATATCAAAGGTTTTTGATAGGGTTTGGCACAGAGGTTTTCTTCACAAGTTAGCAAGCTATGGAATATCTGGAAATGTCTTTTCAACCATCAAACACTTTGTCTCTGATAGGTTTATAAAAGAAGTCTGAAGCACATAGTATCAATGCCGGCGTGCCTCAAGGATCTATTCTTGGCAATGCTCTTCCTGATCTTCATCAATAATCTCCCAAATCACATTCTAAGCTCATTTGTTGACATTTATGCAGACGACACAACCATCTATGGCAACACTTCGAATGATCAAGATATCTCAGTCTCTCTTTTCCGACCTGGAGCAGGTAGTGCAATGGACAAAAGTGTCTGGTTACTTTTAATGCATCTAAAACCAAGCTTCTCCCTTTTCATCACCAATGTTTGAATCCTCACTTTGCCCCAATTGAAATAAATGGCTCTCTCCATGAGGAAGCCCCCTGCTTTGATAAGCTTCTAGGACTGACATTCTTTTTAGATCTCAAATGGAAGAATTACATCAAATCTGTTGCTAAGGTTGCTGGAAAATGGTTGGATCCTTCTACCGCTCCAGAAAGTATCTCAACTCTGATACAATCCTCTAACTGTATAAGAGTCTGCAAGGAAAGTGGGCTCCCTCTACCGTGCTAGAAAACTTCTCACACCTGACAGTATCCTATATCTCTACAAAGCCACCATCCGCCCATGCATCGAGTATTGTTGTCACATCTGGGTTGGTGCAACATCCACCAGTCTCTCCCTCTTAGACAAGGTCCAAAAAAGAGTATCTAATCTAATAGGTCCCTCACTATCCACCAATCTCCAGCCCCTACCCCATTGCCATAATGTTACATCATTGTGCTTGTTTTACAAGTACTTCAATGGAATGTGCTCTGATGAACTTGCTGATCTGGTGCCCCCTCGATGTAAATACACTCGACCAACCCGGCAATCAGCTAAATCTCATCCATTCATTGTGGAGGTCCCCAGAGGCTGGGAAGCCTTCTACTCCAATAGCTTCTTTCCTAGAGCTGCCAGCCTTTGGAACTCCCTCCCTGTTCCTTGTTTCCCCGACTGTACCGACATGCAGAAATTTAAAACTAATGTGAACAAGCATCTCGATGAATAGCTCCCAATTTAGGATGACCCCCTAAACTTTCACCCTAATTCTCAATAGCCCCTTACATCTACAGTATCAAATTGCTTTGTTTGGGGTGCACTAAGTTAAAAAAATAAAATAGAGTCAAATACGTCCTGATGGAGTACTGCTGCCACATATGGGGAGGGCACCCTTTTCTGCCTTGACAGAGTGCAAAACCGACTTCAAGGTCTATTGGGGGATGTCCTCTTCTCGTCCCTATAGCCTCTTTCTCACAGAAGAGAGGTTGCTAGTCTTTCTCTACTCTATCGTTATTTTCATGGCAGGTGCTCGACTGAGCTCCAATCTATGGTTCCCCCTTTAAAACATGTACAACAAAAACTCGTCTAGCTACAACCACCATAAATAAGTTTCCTTTCTTCATCTGCGTATCTAAAACAAAACAGAACTTCCATGAGCAAAGTTTATTTCCAAGAACTACCCGTCTGTGGAACACAATATTATGGGGCTGCTTCTCAGATGACTATAGTGTGGGTGTTTTCAAGTCCAATGTTAACAAATTCTTGTTGATCAGTCCTCTTAAATAATCTAATTTCTAACCAGTCTCAATCATTGTTACCAATCTGCACATGGTTGTTTCACTATCCTTCTGACAAACTCATTAACCCTTATCCTTGAGTGGCCTATGGGTCTTGAGTAAGCACTGACTCATTAGTACATAAAAAACTCACTTCTGACACAATCCTTTACCTTTATAAGGGCCAGACATGGCCTAAGATGGAGTACTGTTGTCACATCTGGGCAGGTGCCACTTATAGCACTCTTTCCTGCCTTGACACCAATCGACTTCTAAACCTAGTGGAGGATGTCCTCTTCTATTCCCTACAGCCTCTTTTTCACAGAAGAGATGTTGCAAGTCTTTCTCTACTCTATCGTTATTTTTCTATGTTCTAGGAGGTCCACCCTCCCAGGCTTCGCCTCCCCTCTTTGGGGAGGAGTAAGTTTATTGCTTGCTGCCTGAGGCGCCCCTACCGGGAAATGCCGACAGGGCTGCCCAGGCAATTTTTAAACCCCACTTTCCCGACCCGACCTTGGGTCACATCTTACTTGTGAGAGTAAGATAAAAACTGGCCTTGTGCCTAACTCCTGGAGAGGAGTAAATCAATACTCTATCGTTATTTTTATGGTAGGTAATCAACTGAGCTCCAATCTCTGGTTCCCTCTGTAAAATATTCGCAACAAAACTCGCCTAGCTGCAACGACTGTAAAAAAATTTCCTTTCTTCCTCTGTTTACCTAAAACTAAACCAAATTTCCATGAACAAAGTGTTTCTCCCAAGAACTTCCCATCTACACAATACAATACGATCGGGTTGCTTCCCAGCCAACTACAACATGATCGTTTTCAAGTCCAATGTTAACAAATTCTTGTCAAGCCATCTACTTAAATAAAAAATTTCACCCATCGTTTCCAATCCTATCAAGGTGTTGTTCATCGCAACTGACAATCTCATTAACCCTTATCCTCAAGTGGCCTTTGGGCTTTGATAAGTAAACAAAAACACTGTTGGTTCAGTATATTCAGAGTTATGTCCCTTGAATTAATTTCAAGGTATCACCTCTAATCTATACTGGCCACAGTGAGAAATGAATCGTCAGTTTTTGAAGTACAAAAACGACTCACACATGTGTAGTGCGAGACTGAAAATTGACAGACTTCCTCTTTCCATGCCTTGAGCTGAAACTGTCCAGACACGTCCGACCCAGCTCTCTGTGCATGGTTACACACTATCACCCGGCCCTCCATCGTCTAGATGGAAACAACTTCTGAGCGTCGAGATGGGAGCCCCACCCCCCTCCCAACAGATAGTTAGTCATGTCAACAAGGCACCTTCTCTGTAAGTTGTGTATATCATGTAATATGCTCAAGCTCTCATGTGTTTACCCGGCAATCCATGTCTATTCTCGATTGTGTTATGGACTGTTGATGTAGATTTTTGTCTTGGTTCTTGATATTCTTGTTGGCTTGTCTCATGCAGTCCACTCTGCCTTTTTTCATAAATGAAGGGTTACTTGCTGACATCAAAGCTGAGATCAGGCCAAGTCTGTGCAGCAATCCAATTCAATCTGCCATTTGCTTGTTTCATGGTTGTCTCCTTTGCTGGACTCAATCTCTCATCTCTGAAAGCCAAAGGTGCAGGGATAGTCTATAGATTTTGCACAGATCTGTCCTGGGAGGCAATAATCTTTTTCACTGTGTTGCTCAACATCTAGACCAAGATATTTAAACTTTGTAGAATCTTCAGATTTCACTACAAATGTGTTTTTGATCTTCTCGATAACGGAGATCT
The DNA here is from genome assembly GCA_963556195.1 of Sepiola atlantica. NCBI lineage: Eukaryota > Metazoa > Mollusca > Cephalopoda > Sepiida > Sepiolidae > Sepiola > Sepiola atlantica. The sequence goes on from OY744519.1 coordinate 74,283,346, forward strand.
TGAGTAACTCAGAGCCACCCCAACAAAAATCATCGATATGTGTAGAGATGATCCCTTGTAATTTTTCATTATGAAACCATGCAAAAATAGCTTTGTCATACTTTGACACTTCAGCTCCATTGCAGTAACACACCTTTTACTGTAAAGTACCAGGATCTTGATGCATCAGTTAGACCATACACACACTTTGAGAGCTTCCAAAATTTGCCCCTATCACTGACACTCTCAGGTGGAGGTAGTAAATAAATTGTTCTGTCAATTTCTATACCTTGAAGAAATGCCGTTTTTATATCAAGAGAAACTCAAGACCACCCGTTTGAAGCGATGACAGCTAAGGCAACCCTAAAGACCTCCTTGGAGCATGTGGGAGAATCTGATCTGGCCGATCCTGTCTCTTCATACTGAAACCCTTGGGCAACAAGCCTGGCCTTAATGGACTTGATATTTTTCACAAATTTATCTGTGCATACCTATCCTACTTTGACCTAAGTCAGGAACAACAATGTAGACCTTGTTTTTTCCAGCTTGACAGTTATTTCTGTTTTGCCTCCTCACCACAAGAGTCCAATGTAAAAGAGTAAAAGAGCCTCTGCTGAGTTCGTTGATTCCTCACGAAGACACAGCATTTTGGAAGTTAAGATAAAACAGTCTACTGTCATCTTGAAGAAAATTCAATAATATTTATTGACAACTGTGAGCTTGCCATCTCTACTGATGGTTCTAAAATAGATTTTTTTCACTTTGGTTGGACATTTTGCAATTTATAACCTGTCTTGGTTTGGGCAGATTAACGAGCTTCACAAATTTCCCTGCAGCTGCATCATTCGTATTGGGTCTTTCATTATCTTGTTGTACATCAGTTAAGTCCTCTTCCTCCTCCATCCATGGATCATTATCGTCATGCACATCTACATTGTCGCCTTTGCTTTTATCACCATCTACATTGTAGATGGTGATAAAGACGTTGAAATATGGTAAATATCAAAGGGATATTTACTGTCCTTTAACGTCTTTATCACCATTTCCCCAAGGACAACATTATGATGTTCAACAAGGCCATTACTCTAAGGACTTTATGCAGCAGTAGTTTTAATATGAACATTCACATTTTGGCACATACCTCGGAAGTCTTGATTATTAAACTCTTTTCAATTATCTGTTCGAAAAATTTTTGGAGTGCTAAAGTACGAAATCCAGTTCTTAAAAACTGCACCAATTATTTGCTTGGGATTCTTATAGTCACACTGTACTTTGTCGCATGATCAATCATATGTAGGATTTTATATTTGTCAATATTCTTTAAATTCATTGCAACCATTTCATTAAAGCGCGAGGCCAAAGGTTTAGGATCCGTTTTCTTGTATCTTAGACATATTTCACATGTAGAGGTAATTTCTTTGCCAATTTTTAAGAATTCCTCATCTTTTAGTCCTGCTTTCTTAATGTTTTTTCGTGACTTGGATGACTAAATTGTCGAGGCAATTTTTCTGCAACTTTCATTTTTTCTTTTCTGCTCTTTTTTGATACACTTTTGACAAATAGTATGTAATGAGAAACAATTTGACAAGTAGTATACCTTTATCACTTTCAAACGATGTTAAAGGTTTGGTTAAAGGCGCATAATAATGTCCAGAATCAGTGCAGCATAATTTCTGCTTCCTTCCAAACATTTCAACTGAGTCATTTGGAAGATTTGTCAATGCTGTTCATAATAATTTGTTCGTATCTGGCAATAACACGTCTCCTTGTGTGACACATCAGTGCTGTTCATAACACTAGTAAGTAATATAACTGTTTTGTGAATGTTATTTAAATTCTTCTGACGCAGTCCAGCATCAGTCAGTGGTGTCCAAAATCAAGCTTCTCTCTTTTCACCACCAACGCTCTTATCTCCACTTAGCCCCAATTGAAATGAATGGCTCTCGTCTTGAGGATCCCTCCTTCCCGCTTTGACAAGCTACTGGGACTGACCGTCACTCCTGACCTGAAAGACTTACATCAAATCTGTTGCAAAGGTCGCTAGAAAAATGGTTGGATCCTTCTACCACTCCAGAAGATATCTCACTCCTGACGCAATCCTCTACCTGTATCCTATAATGGAGTACTGTTGCCACATCTGGGGAGGTGCTGCTCAGAGCATCCTTTCATGCTTTGACAAAGTACAAAACCGACTTCAAAATCTAGTTGGCGAAGTCCTCGTCTTCTCCCTACTACCTCTTTCTCACAGAAGAGATGTTGCTAGTCTTTCTCTACTCTATTGTTATTTTTATAGCAGGTGCTCGGCTGAGCTCCAATCTATCGTCCCTACCCCTGTAAAACATTCACAATAAAAACTTGTCTAGCTACAACCACTGTCAATAATTTCCCTTTCTCTCTCTTTGTGCCTAAAGCTAAACAAAACTTCCATGAGCAAAGTTTCTTTCCTAGAAATACCGCTGGGTTGCTTCCCAGCTGACTCCAACATTGTCGTTTTCAAGTCCAATGTAAACACATTCTTGTTAAGCTATCCTCCTAAATAATCAATTGTCTCACCGTCCACCTGACAAACTCATTAACCTTTATCCTCGAGTGGCCTTTGGGCCTTGATAAGAGGCGACTCTTTAGTAAATAATAAAAAAAATCTAGAAGGATATCTCTTCTTAAATGGCAGAACAGATGCTACACTTCGATTGTAGATCGAAGGCTAGAGAATACAGTTTAAAATAAAATACAAAGTAATTTATCCGCTGCTTCTCACTACAGCAAGGTTGGACATGCAGTCAGTTTTATTTACTCCTCCCCAGGAGTTAGGCACAAGGCCAGTTTTATCTTACTCCCACAAGTAAGATGTGACCCAAGATCGGGTCGAGAAAGTGGGGTTTGAAAAGCCAGCGCTCGAGAGGTGAGCACTCTGGCCATTTAAAAATTGCCTGGGCAGCCCCGTCGGCATTCCCCGGTAGGGGCGCCTCAGACAGTAAGCAATAAACTTACTCCTCCCCAAAGAGGGGAGGCAAAGCCTGGGAGGGTGGACCTCCTAGAACTACACAAGACAGGCGTGCAGTATCCATCGGAACAGTTTAACGTGAGGGGAAAATCAGCTCCACAAAATAGGGGGCAACCCTGGAAGAGTGCAAAATTTGCTGTGATCAGATATGTTCACATTACTCGGTATCCCCGCCCCCCCCCCCCCAATCAAAGAGGAGGTAATGTCTGGAATTATGGTATTCTAGGATCGAATAAAACCATCATTATAATCAATGGGTCGAGTCGTGGTCTTCGAGCTCTCAACAAACCTGTGCGAAAATGTTAAAGTCAAGAAGAAGGAATGTCAAAATAAAGCAACCACGTGACAGTAAATGTGTGACCGGAAGCGGATGTATTTGTAAAAGAAAAATAACACGTGCTTTTAGCTAAAAAGCAGTTTTTTTAACGTGGACCCATTCAATAACAGTAAGTGCATTATATATATTTTTAATCCAATATGTATCTTTTGCATGAATAACATATTTGAAGATTTCCTTTGGATCAGACGTGTTATACTTCAGAAATGACAAACTAACAATTACGAACACTAACCACTCACATAAACAAAACTTTACTTCATAAAAATTTGATGAATTGCATTAAAAGTTGTGCTAATGATTGAAAATTAAGGTACTTCTACAGAATTTGAACCGAATTGTTTTGTTTGTTTGTTTATTTGAACCCAGACTTAAGTTTTATGTTTAGTCTGGTTGGTTGGTTCGGTTCAAATTCCGTAAAAGCAGCATAAGTTTCAAGGTTTAGGTCTGTTTTTATTTTCCAGTTTTAAAAGTATTCTAATTTTTGCGTAGTAAAAATTCACGTGTCTGAAAATCAGTAAACGAGTTTTTTTTTTGTTTTTTTTTTAAATATTTGTTTGTTATTTTTATAACTGAAACAAATAAAATTAAAAAAAAGGTGGCGTTTTGCTTCTTTTTAAATTACAATTACTATGGATGGATTGGACATTAAAATACTTGGCGAATTTAGATTTATTAAAATAAAACACGGCACATGTAAACATTTCGGGTATCTTTTACAATAATCCGCAGAGTGAACACGCTCAAAAAACAAATATACAACAAATAAAAGTAACTGTAGCCGATAAAAGTTATTTTCCAACTTATCTGTGACATTTGTTTGTATTTTTAAGCCGTTTCAACTGCTATTTATTAGAAATCAGTAATTTTGTCACACGAACACGTTCGTAAGCGAGGCAGGAAAATAGGCTCATCGGCGCCATTTTGTTTTAGTAAAAATCGGTGCCCAAAAAAAACAATTTTTTTTTTTTACATCTAATAAAAACCCATTTATACTACGTAAACGTACAGACAAATGTGATAGGTAAGTAGGAAAATATATATTCTCGACGTAGGTCACATTCACTTGTTGTATATTTATTTTTACCCCGTTCTCGTTCGTTTTTTGGACCCCGTCCGCGATTCTGCGGATTATTGTAAAAGATGGTAAATTTATAGAACTGCACCCCTCGTATTCCGCCCCCTAAAAAAAAAGTTTCTACTTTTTTGGGCAAATTACATGTAAACAGCCTCAACAAATATCCGGTACGAAAAAAAATAATTTAAATTAAAAAAAAAAGTAGAATTTTTATTTATTTAGAGAGATAAATGTGAGGGGTGAGATTCCGTGGCCAAGAAATGGGTGCTCACTTTACGTATAACTTATATAGGAAAGTGACCCCCCCCTCCTTCTAAAATAATAAAAAATTTAATTATTTTTTTTCGTACCGGATATTTGTTGAGACTGTTTACATGTAATTTGCCCCAAAAAGTAGAAACTTTATTTTTTTAGGGGTCGGAATACGAGGGTGCAGTTCTATAAATTTACCTAATAACGACAGCTAACAGAACGAAAAAGGGAGTGAAAAAGCAAAAAAACAAAACAAATAGGCAACAAATGTTACGAAAGGCCATATAAGTTGCTTATTGTAGCAGTTTGCTACACCTCTTCTACTAACCTGGATTAGTTTATTTGTGTTTTAACTTATTTTAAAGCTTTTTTTTTGTTCAAAACAAACCTGGTGTCCACCTGTTCAGTTAAAACGAAAAGCAAAAATGGCTGCTCATGTGTAAAAAAAATAATAATTTATATGAAAAGTTCGGGGGGATCTTTAACAATAGCCCTACAACTCGCGAGTCGGGTTGAAAAAAATTTGTAGAACGTAGTCAAAAAAATGAATATGCAACAAATAAATGCGATGTACGTAGAGACTGGAGATTTTCCTAGTTATCTATTCCATTTGTTTGTATGTTTACGTAGGGTAAATGGCTTTTTATTAGACATTAAAAAAAAAAAAAAATTTTCGCCAACAAAATGTTTACTTAATAAAGATGGCGTCAACAGTTGTCACCTGGTGTGTTTTTTTTTACAGGGAGTCATAATCAAAGCGGCGTTTTGTTTTGTTTTTGTTCTTTTGCTTTACTGAAATATGAAAAATTGGGGTTCGGTTTAGGGTTAGGGCTAGGTTAGGGTATGGGATTTTTTACAGAAACAACAGGAGAGAAAAAAACATTACGGTGTGACGAATGAAAATAAGGTATTTTTTTACTATCCATTCCCAGCGCAGTTTACCACTTAAAAAAGTTCAAATCCTACTTTTTTTGTGCAAATACATTTAAACAGCCTAAAAAAAACATCCGCAAAGAAGGAATTTAAAAAAATATTAAATATTTAAGATTTTAGCGTGGGGGATCACTTTCCTTTATAAATTTAACGTAAAATGAGCACCCATTTCCTGGCCACTTAACATTAAACGAGACATGTAACCGACTTGAGTTTCTAATTCGAGACTGGAGATTTTCCTAGTTAGCTATTCCATTTGTTCCTGTGTTGGCTCATCTAATTGACACCAAATTTTCTCGTGACATTTCATGTGCGAAAACACAATTGTCGATTTTTACATCTCTCCCTGTGAGGGCAGTCCAAGTTATGTAAAAGGGCCTCCATGTGTGGGGAATTGCAGCTCCCCCCCACAAGGGGTCACTCGTTGTGTCACAAGGGGAATTGTTGATTGCTCATTATTCACCACACTATTATAGATTTACCAGAAATCACGAGTTTCTAATTTCTGCGACTCGATGTGTTTTCTGGTTATCTCAGTATACTTACTCTTAGCTGCGGCTATTAAACTCTTACAATGGTTTCTTGATGTTATAAAGTTTTGTCTATTTGTATTGGACTTAGATTTGCTGCCTATGTGTAATGGCAGCTGCACAGGTTGGGCTTGCTATAGAATTTCCGCACAGGACATGTTTTTCTATGCCTGTTTTAACCCATTAAGTTACCTCATTTGTGTACTGTTCAGCAGAGAGAAAAAAAGTTTTACTCCATGGAACATCTCTAATGTGATCATTCTGTTTGTAGTATCTCGTCGTTTTGAGCAACGGCTCCTCAGTTTTGCTTGAAAGTTTAGAGTGATATCAGTCATTATTACAAGGTGGTCAGCGTTCCCAAGTGGGCTATAGACATCCATCACACAAGCCTCGAGCAGTGTAGTCAAGAATAGATCGATAAGTGAAGCTTGCTGATCCTCACTATCTGGAAGACGGGTCGGGAAAGTGACAGTCTTTGAAAGGGAATGTACAATAGAGAAACTGTGTGCTGTTACCAGCTGCGTCTGTATAGCTCTTGAAACCAAGCCAATCTCTGTGGTGGGCATTAAAATCCCCAAATACATGTATTTGAGCACTCAGATTTAAAGATAGTGCTGCATCAATACATAGTCATGGGTTGAAGGAGAATAGTAGAGGAAATATAAGTAAGGTTAATCTAAATCACATAAAGGCCTGATCATCTGATTCTAGACTGTTCTCTAGTCAAGGGAAGTGGGTTACGAATATAGACTGTGAGTCCGTGCATGTGCCCTATAAATATTTGCTGCACTTGAAAGGGTCTTATTTTATAACCGATTCTTTTCATAGATTTTATCATGTCTCATGTGTCCGATTTTATCTAAGATTGAAAGGAAAATGAGAATTAGCACCAGAGGAACAAAAGTAGACTTCTTTAGTGTATTCAAAGTTCGAATGTGATAGCACTTTAAAGAGTTTATAATTCTAGGTCTTTCGTTACTTCTCTGCCATTATCATGAATGGAAATGCCAGTTTAAATCTGGTCGTTATTATCTTGCTCTATTTTCACACTCATATTAAGTAATCCATCCGAGCATAACGCTCACTCTTGCTTTCAGTTGTTTTTTTTTTGGTTTCTTTTACCTGTTAACGTTTCTCTTCCCTGTGACCTCAGTTCATCTTTTCACCATTTAAGGCGAGTGAATAATGGTCGTTGACATAATTTTTACCATTGTGAGTTGTTTAGGCTGGTCCCATCCTGTTATATGTAGCCATGTCAATCCTGTATCCCTTACAAACTGTCAGCAGATATTTAATTTGAAATCTTTCAAGATTACTTAAAGCAGTACTTGGAAACTGATTGGTGAGGATCAAGTTTTGAGAAAGAAAAAATGAATCTATTTCTATCTATTACGAATGGAGATTTGATATCTGTCTGAAGCCGAAACTATCCTATTACTTCTATTAATTATACTATTGTACTATCTTTCAATGCTCAATTAAGGAGGGTAGTGTAATATCTGTTCTGTTGTTGTGAGACCATCCTCCCAAGCATTACCTCCTCTTTTGGGGTTAGTGAAGGGCGGGTAGTGTAGTATATGTTCATTCGTCATATCTACCTCCCTTTTTTAGGTAGTCTTGTATCTGTTCTGTTATCATGATACCATCCTCTCATACATTACCTCCCTTTTCTAAGGTAATTTTGTGTTTGTTCTGTTGTCATGAGACCGTCCTTCTAGGCATTACCTCTCCTTGGGAGGCAGGTGTAGTGAGAGTCGGGTAATGTAGTATATGTTCGTTTGTCATGATACAATCCTCCCAGGCATTACCATCTTCCTTTTTTTTGGGGGAGGGGGGATTGCAGCATCTTTTCTGTAGTCATAATACCATCCTCCCGGGTGTTACCCCCATCCTTTTCTGGCAGGGGTAGGTAAGTATGTGTTCGTTCATCATAACGTCCTCCCAGGCATTACTCCCTCCCTTTTTGCAGGGGGTGGGTGTATTCATTCTGTTGTCATCAGACCATCCTCCCAGGCATTACCTCCGGGTAGTGTAGTATTTATTTTGTTGGCATGAGTCCATTCTCCTAGGCGTTAGCTCCTCCTTTGGTGGGGGGGGGAGTATGGAGTCCATAGTGTAACATCAAATAAAGTAAGCGATGAAAATTCTTTTTATGTTTTTCAAGTCTTCTTTTTTCGCATGTGATCCTCCACAAAGAATTGAGGGGTGAACACATTACATCTTGAGTGTAGCCCAAACTCTAATTGAACTTCTAATGGAATTTTCCACTACTCTAACCTTATGTGGAAAAATACCGTTTTTAATATTATTTTTACATATCCGCATCTAAATATTGCTACAAGTATCATGAAAGGCATTGATAGTTCAATATTTTATTTGCATAATCTTTGGAAGTGCCTTTTGTTACAAAATGGTTTCGGTTTTGTAAATGATAAGCAAAATTGAGAATCTTTGACAATTAATTTTTATCGTCATCATCATCAGTTTAACGTCTGTTTTACATGCTGGCACATGTTGGACAGCTTTTAGAAATTGACTTCCAAAGTAACCTATCTCTGGCAAGGTTTTTATTTATCACTTTGTCTTTCAAATCCATCATTATCTCTTCCTTTCATGTTTTCCTTGGCCTTCCCCTGCCAACTGACTCTGCTACCTCAACTGTTCTACATCTACTAACCTAAGAACTCTCATCCACTATTTCAACCAATTTCCCTATACTGTTCAGATTTAATCTTCCTCTAAGGTAATCAGATCTAAGCCTGTCTTTAAGACTCACATTATACATCCATTTCATTTTTAATAAATATTTGCAATTAATATTCAATGATTTAATATATATATATATATATATATATATATATATATTTGCTGCGGATATTAATATTTACTGCGTTATAAGCAATATTGCAATTCCGCACGTTTTTTGAGATTTGAAACACCCACCATTTGACAAAGAGGTCTTCCTCGAAATTTATTATGGAACACGGTCACAGTGTTGAAGTCTTGCCTAATCAAGTAAGATTTGCTATATAGGAAAAAAAAATTATTAAAATTTTTTGAAAAAATATATAAATTAAAATCACTTGTTTTTGTCTTACTTCTCAACGCCGACATATTTCCATTTCTTGCATTGTGGTAGCCTTCTAATACTCCTCTCTCTCTCTCTCTCTCTCTCTCTCTCTCTCTCTCTATATATATATATATATATATATATATATATATAGTAGGGTTGGGCAAAATAATTGCAACACTTGTTAAATTCAGAAAAAGTTGGCAGTGACTATTCCCTGATAACCAGCGAACCGTTTTGGTCGAAACCATTCAGATGTTGATTAAACTTTGCATTTACTTTAGCAGCAGTAGTCCAATGATTTCTTCCCACAATGCATTTTAATGCCTTTCTGTCTGCGTCAGTTTATAAGTGGGGCTGCTGCTGCTGGAGGTTTTTCCCTGCTTTTTTAATTCTATCATGATATGGTAGCTCTTAAAAAACCAAGCAGTTCAACTGTGATCAAAACTCCTGCCATACGAGCTCCAACAATTTTTTCACTGTTAAGTTGCATATTTTTACTCTAATTTTACCAAATCTGAAAAAGAATTACAAATATAAATGATTTAAAAATGAAGACTTGAAAAACACAAAAGGAATTTTCATCTTACAAGTAGATATTTAAAAAAAGATGGTCTGAAATGGCTATAAACTACCATAATAAAATTTGGATCTATATATTTTTTTTATATCTAATAGGTCACCATTTCTTATCAGAGGGAACTTGAGGATAAGGATTAATGATATTGTCGGTTAGATGATCAATAATACTATATATAGATGACTGGATTCAACATTAAATAACCTAAAATGTTTAATTTATTTTTACTAACGAGTCACCATTTATCAAGGCCTTAAGGCAACTTGATAAGGGTTAATGGTTTATGTCAGGTGGATAGTGAAACCTTGAGCATTGCAGACGATGGTTGAATTTGGGAAAAATTTCATTAAGAGGACGGCTCAACAAGACTTAAAAACGACTGTGCTGTAGTCAGCATGGAAGCAGCCCCATGGTATTGCATTTCACAGAGAGGCAATTCTTGGAAAGAAACTTTGCTCATAGGAGTTCTGTTTAGCTAAAGGTACACAGGTGAAGAAAGGAAAATTTGTTTATATGCCGCAAAACAATCAAACCAAACAGTATTTACTGAATATTAATATTGTAAAAAGGAAGATGCTAATTAAAGACCAACGTTTTCTTCCTCCAGCACATCTATATTACGTTACCAGCTGTACCTATCCAGAGTTGCAATTTGTCTTGCTTTTTTTTTTCAAACTATACCTGTTTATTTTTCTCCAAAATATTATCTTTTCTTCCAATCAAAGGGAAGTAACTCGGTATGAACAAATACTATTACATCTTTTTTTTTAAGATGGTGACCATTTGAAAATAATGTAATAGTATTTTCTCAAAGGAATTGAATCAAATTACATTAATATGCTGCAACAATCCACGAGAAAAACTGGCAAACCAAAATCAAACACTAATTTTGTAGAAAGAAAGCTATCGATGACAAAGAAATGATAAAGAGACTGACATTATTTTATATATTTGATTTCAAAATATAGAAAAGAGTTTTAAATTTTACTTTTTCTTTTTTTGTTGTGCATTAATTATTGTTCAAGCCATATACACTCTACTCTCACAAGCTTTTCAGATGGTTCGTTTATTTTAAATTATTTTCTGGAACTTTTTAGATGAGAGTTGATAATTTGAATTATTTGGATTACTGTTTCGATCTTGGATGTTATTCTCACAACGTTTCGACCGATGTAACCTCTGACCCTCTTCAGGTGTGTCTTGTCGAACTTGGGAATCTGTACTGAATTTTGAAAAGAACTTTTATTTAATCCAGTAGATTGTTCTTGCTTTGATTAAATAAAGGCTCTGTTCAAAATTCTGTACAGATTATAAAGTTTGACAAAACCTACCTGAAGAAGGTTGGAGGTTACATCGGCTGAAACGTTGTGAGAATAACATCCAAGATGAGAACAGTAGTCTGAATAATCCAAATAATGCTTTATTTGAAGATCTAAACAAACTGTAGCTAAGTGTTTTTCTGTTTGTCTAGATAATTTGATGTAACTCATCTATCAGCTTAGCCTACATATGTCAAGCATTCTTGTTTTAACAGATTGGTTAATCTACCCTCAGAGTTTTGGTGGTGGCCTCCTTTATAGCAACACAACCACCTTTTTATAACATAAACAGAACAATGTCTTCTTCTTTGTAAATGGAAACCCTTAAAGTTGGGTACTCTTCACCCATTTCTCCTGCACTAACGTCGCTCTGAATTCAAAACTTTCCACTTGCTGACCATATTTCAGGATCACCTGTTATCTCACCTTTGCTTGGTGTCGATTCAGATTGCTTGGGGGGGGGGGGGGTAAGAAAACTCGGTGCTTATGCTGTTCAGCGGCCGTATTAAAAAAATATTTTTTTATAAAAACAATATTATATACTTATTCAGCGTTATATTCTTACTCACTGTACAATAAAGTAGAAAAAATTATCCACTAGAACTTTAATTACAAGTATTTTTCCATTCTGCGTATCATAACAGCGACTCGTTCACTAAGCCTCCATCTTCTTTCTTAAGAAGATTTCAGTTATCTGCCCTTGAAATTTTCTAAAGAAAGAAGATGGAGGCTTAGTGAACGAATCGCTGTTATGATACGCAGAATGGAAAAATACTTGTAATTAAAGTTCTAGTGGATAATTTTTTCTACTTTTTTGTACAGTGAGTAAGAATATAACGCTGAATTAGTATATAATATTGTTTTTATAAAAAAATAATTTTTTAATATGGCCGCTGAACAGCATAAGCACCGAAAACTCTTCCTCATTTCAATTTAAACAAAACACAAAGTTTTTCTTCATAAATAAATCTGTCATTTATTTAAGCAAATAAAAATGAAAATTTCTTTTTAATTTTACTTTTTTTTACTGATGAGTCATCACTTATCAAGACTAAAAGTCACTCAGAGATAAGAGTTTTATAGCAAATGTTTATATCAAAAATGCAATAACATAACACAACATTTCAAAAATCCTATTCAACAATCAACCACTATGCATTTCAAAATCAACCTGTTGTGATTTGAAAAGGACCATGTTAGGGTTCTCAGGGAAACAATCTTGTGCCAATATTTTGGAAAGAAACTTTGTACATGGAAATTCCGTTTGATGCTAGGCACACGGATGGAATAGTGGTAGAAGGATGGGCTCTAGCTGTGAATGTTTTATAAGGAGGAACCAGTGGAGCTCAGTAGAGCACCTTCCTTGGAAATAATGATAGAGTAGAGAAAGACTAGCAACGTCACTTCTGTGAGAAAGGGGCAGTAGAGAACAGAAGAGATCATCCCCCTACTAGATTGCAAAGGTGATTTTGAACGTTTTACGGCAAGAATAAGGTCTCTGAGCGGCACTTCTCCATGTGTAGGACGTCCCTGACTCTTATAAAGTAGAGGATTGCTTTAGGTGTCGTGTAGGTACTTTCTATAGTGGTAAAATTATCCATTTCCCAGCAACTTTAGCAACAGATTGCTTGTCATTCTAACTTACCCACGTTCAATATCGCTGTAGAATTATGAGGCGAAGATGAATTGAAGGTCTTAACTCTGATCCCGGCATTCATTGACCGCGACCCTGGACTTATAGTTTGTGTTGAGGTTAATTTGTTTTTAAAAGAATTCTCAAAAATCTAGATTTTATATGGGAGAGTGTGCCACAGTATACTATAACTGAATTCCACCATAAGTGCAATGGAGACATTTTTTTTCGGCTCTCAACTCTTATGCTAGATCGCCACTCCAGACTTTATTCCTCAGCATATCAAAGTATCATCAATTATTAAGGAGTAAAGTCTTTCACTAAGTCATATGCTTCTTTTTGTTTCGTCTTTACCTTTTCCATTCCAACTTTTTACATCAACTAACTTAGCATTTTGCCAGGAAGAAATTTTAAGTTTTTCTTTTCCCTATTTCATATGTAATACTAAATTGATTTTAACGTTAATACATTCAGCATGTCATAATCTTTAAAAAATACAATTTTTTAACTACTGCATATATCGTTTTTCTGATAAAATTACATGGGTTGTGTTTACCAAAAAGGCTAGTTAAAAAAAAATATCAGTCTGTTGGATACTTTGCTATCCCAGTTTAACTTAGTGAATCGGACTGACTTAATTTTATATATTAGAGTGATAGGAGGTTTGATGGAAAATGAAAATTTTGAGTGGAGGATTTGAAAGAAAAAAAATCCTATAAATCACAGAAAATCCCTTTATTGGTCTTTCGGCTAGGATAAAAATGTAGTATTTGTTGGAGGAGGAGAAATCGTTCTCGACTGGGGAATTGTTTATTTTTGTCACATACAGACTGACCCTTTTTGGTGGAACTGGATTACCGCCACATTAAATGCCAACCTTGTGTTTAACTTTGCCCATGTGAAGAAGCAAGTAAATAGGGACTTCTCCAGTTGAAAATAAAAAAGTATGAAGTGACTCCTAGAGATCCCCCGGATGTAATGTAATCTTTGGGGAAAACAAAACTGAATGTCATGGACTGCAGGTTTTAAATTCTCGTCTAAACTAAAATAAAAAAAATAAAAAAATCAGAAGAAATATATACTTTTCAACTGTGAAATGTTTGATATCGGTAAAAGATCCTCCCTTCTGACTACGATGAAAGCATAGTATCTGTTTCACATCAAAGAAAATCATTGAATCCTTCACATAACTCCATCACCACGCGTGCTTGTTTTCTCATCTGATATTGTGTGTCAGAGATGTTAGACTCGGCATTAGACATTGTGTGACTCAGCATAAGATGTTGCATACTTGTTTGATACTTAGAGGTTAAGGTGTTTGGTTTAGTGTTTCTGCGATACTAAAGTTGAGAACCTCACTTACGCTATTGCCACACAGAATTGTAGTTTCCTGGGTTGTAATTTTACTCCCCGGTTGTCGCTTAGAAAAAAAGATTTTATTTTATTTTTATTTTTACACAGTTCTGCTTCAACAATTGTTGAAGTGTGATTCAACATTTTTTTTTATGTACACCTGAGATATTTACCTGTAAAAAAAAAAAAAAAAAAAAAAGTCATGAATATGTCAATTTCTCGAAGTGCAATCCTGTTGGGTGTCTATTGTTCACTTATTCAGGTTATCAGATCTTTGTCATCATTTGAAGTGAAACAGATACTAACTTTGTGCAAGTAATTTAAAAGATAAAAATGCATCAATTCAAGTGTTTTGAATCTAAAATACAGGATAACCTCCCTCCCGCCTCCCCTCAAAAATCGTTAATAAAATTCACAATCCTTTCTGCAGTCCGACAATAAACTTCAGTCTGTGCCTGACTTATCCACCAAGTTCCAGTCATGAATCTCCAAGACTTTCTTTTATTGCATTCAATGATAAGCACACCTGCATACGGCATACAAAAGTGTTGATAACTTCTTTTACAATCTTCATCAGCTTTCTTCGTTTCGTAGCATTTTGTATTCCCTGAAAATAGTGATAGTAAGTTTGGACAAGAATGCTGTAGGTGTATTGCTTAGTCCAGGAAGTAGAGAATCTCTTTGAACATCCAAAGAGAATAATTCCTGACGATTTAAACCGTATGAAGCAGAATTAGAAAAAAAGTATTAGATAGTCTACAAAAGAATCATATTTGGCTATCACTTGTTCAGACAATGAAGATCAAAGATTTTCTGTAGTAAATTGAAATTTCAATCAAATGTCATTTGATGAAAAGAAAATATGCAAACTTATATATGTTTATATATTTGTATGTACAGGATTCACTCCTAAACTTATTAATCGATTATTATGAATTTTAGAACACAGCTGCAAGGCGCAAGGGATTCAAATGTGGGCAATATTCAGTTTATTTTTTTGCAAAGGGAATAGAAGCCCCTTGTGAGAATTCACATAACTCTGATTTTTATGAGACAATAGGTATTAGGCATCAATATATAAATATTCCTCAAATTTTAGTTTCTTTTGAATATTTTAAAGTGTTTCTAGGACAATTCAAATATATCAGATTTTCATTAAATTTGTTCGATAAACATTAGACACCAATTAAGCAAGATTCCCTGAATTTCTTAAGACCTCTTAAGCTCAAGCCTTGAATTCTAGACATTTTCTCAAATAAAAATCATGTAATGGATTTTGATCAATTTTTATTTTTAATCAAAATTAGAATAAGGATTCTAGACGTATGGTTTAGTATTATTACATCTTGATTTTAATCTTCATAAGGGGACATAAAAATGGTACAAAACTGTTCTGTTTGAGGAATCAATTATATATATATATATATATATATATATTAATTTTAAGTAAATATTAAATTATTTTTAGCTACATACGCTGGTGTTTCAAGCTTTCACCTTCATCAGTGTAGGGAATGATAATCTCAGACAGTCGCAAGATTCAAACCCGGTTACAGAATCACCCTAGACTCCGCAAGCAAGCATCATAACCAAATGGCCACGAGACATTACCACGTCACGAAAAGGAATTTAAGTTCTATTTGTGCACAAGAGGCACATATTGAAAGGCTGTCTAGAATGTTCGACGAACGTTGTCGGAACATGCCATATAGCTAAATGACAGTCTAATTTTAACTTCCCCGAACAGGGCTCAACTTAAATTTCTTAAAGGAGCTAATAACAATATTAATTTTAAGTAAATATTAAATTATTTTTACCTACATATGTCAGCGTTTCAAGCTTTCACTCTCATTAGTCTAGGGAATGATAATCTCAGACGGTCACAAGATTTTAACCTGGTTACAGAATCAACCTAATACTGTGTGTGTGTGTATATGTATATAATATATCATTTTTCTTTTGAGAAATGCGTGGGTTGCTGATGACTACATCAGCAACCAACGCATTTCTCAAAAGAAAAATGATATATTATTTAAACCAGAAGGCTGCAGTGAAACCGGTTGATCACTGATGACCGACTTTGGAATCTCTTCAAGGTGTATTTTACGATTTATTTTTCATGTTAGGCACACGGATGGAAAAAAAGAAAGTTCTTTGCAATGGTGGTAGAAAGACGGGTTATTGCTGTGAAAGGTTTACAAGAAGGAACCAGATATTAATGCTCAGTCGAGCACTTCCATAGAAATAACGATAGAGTAGGGAAAGACTAGCAATGCTTCTTTTGCGAAAAAGGGGCTGTAAAGAAGAAAAGAGATTATCCCCCACACGATTGCAAAGTCATTTTTGTACTCTGTCAAGACAAGAAAGAGTGTTCTGAGCAGCACCCTCTCAGATGTGGCAGCAGTACTCTATCTTAAAACATATCTGACCTTTATATAGGTAAAGCATTGCATCAGGAGTCAAATACTTTCTAGAGCTGCAAAATGATTTAACCATTTTTTTTTTTACTTTCTTTTAATAAAAAATCAAACCACTAGTTGACAGGTGACTAAAATGAATGAAAATGATTTAAGTCCATTAAAATGTTTGTATGAATAAATTAAACAAAACTCAGATTTTTAATTACATGACATTAGGTTTTTAGTTTTTGAATTACAAACAGCCGAAAATCTCATCACTGAAGAATACAAGTTGAAGAGTTATTTTTTAATGCATTGTTTTAAGAAAATGTTTTAAGAATCTATCAATCAAAAACTCTGACATTACATGTAAGGTCAATTTTTGATTGATAGATTCATTTAAAAATTACTCGCTGATTAGGGTGGATCCAAGGCCATACCTTTAATAGGCCGAGAGATCTAACATTTAAGAGGCTCTACTAGAGACAAGACTTTCAGTCAATCAGCAGATACCTTTTCAGCTGCTATAACTTCAATTCATTGCTCCGAGAAAATTCATAAATTACATTTGGATTATAAGTTTGTGGGTATACTGTAAAAAAGTCAAAATTTAATTTTATTGAGAACTATTTTTTGCCATTAATTAAAAAAAAAGTATTTTCAACAGTAGTTCATATTGTTTTAATTTCTTAAGCCAGATTTGTTAGTTAGTTTGATATCTTTTGCAAAAGTTTCATGTCATAATCTTTTTTAAGGTTTTCTTTTTGTATTGACAGCCTTGTTTATTCAAGAAATAACATTTTTTTCCTTTTTAATGAAAAAAAATTTATTGTTGAAAAACTCAATTTCTTGAAGTAAAAATTGTTTCATCTAATATAAATTTGATGGGTTAGAAATCCCTTTTAGAATTTTCTTGAGGATGCAGTGTTACCAGCTAAAATAATATCTGTTGAACTGACCGGAAATCTTGCCTCCTGTAGAGCCTCCCAAATGTAAGATCTCTTGGCCTGTTATAGGTATGGCCTTGATTTGGGCACATAATTTCTTTATTTTTTAAGTAAAGTGTATTGTTGGGTACACTTTCTCCTTTAGCATACGCCAACTATAGGTATGATCTTAGGTGGATTCCAACTAAGTAAGACTCCTTATAAATATTTGAAGATATAAAAAAGTTGAAGCATAAAAACTTTTACCAAAATGACCGGATTGGGCATTAAATATCCTGAAAAGGGTTGATATGCCGTAAAACTAAATCAAACCAAATCAACTAGTTTCTTGTGGGATTTCTAATTGCCATGACAAAACATATAACGGCAACTTTAATTTCTACTAACGGAACCGGAGAGTCCACCAGTTTATGAATTTCCTGTGAGATTCTACTCATCTGT
Source organism: Sepiola atlantica (assembly GCA_963556195.1). Classification (NCBI taxonomy): domain Eukaryota; kingdom Metazoa; phylum Mollusca; class Cephalopoda; order Sepiida; family Sepiolidae; genus Sepiola; species Sepiola atlantica. Next base: position 74,301,201 of record OY744519.1, read on the forward strand.
CATTACAACCAGGATTGCAGAGTCGGAAGGTATAAGGTTCGACTCTGACTCAAACCTTTAGGATTCCCTAAATTCTGATTTTGACTCCTAGAATTCCAAAATATCCCACTCCAACACTCTGACTCCTTATTTTAAAGTTTTCCAATATTCAGACTGTCTGTCGATTCTTCGGAAATTAAAAAATCTTACTCTTACTAGTATTCTTATGATTCTGAGTTCGACTCCTTTCAAAACCTCCTACTCCCTCTGATTCTGACTTCGCAACCCTGATTACAACTCTTTTAATTATGCTATTTTCCAAACTGAACAATTACAGTTCTAGTCAAACCAACTTGAATCATCACAACATAAGGACTCTTTGATGATTGTCTCATCATTAGGAGGTGTGATCTTGCACTCAAAGGACATTACTTCTCCCAGATATATTGTCTATCAAAACGACCCTCAGACCATTCCTGAACTGAAGAAGGCCATCGCAGCCAAAACCAGGGCAGTTTAAAAATGGGAGTGCATCAGTTATTGGCAATCTTTCACGTCATATCCCAGTGTGCTTATCATTGACTGGTGATAAAACAAAGACTAGTGAACATTCATGCTTGAAACGTGGTGAGAAAAATAAAGCATTGACAGAAGTTTATTTGTACCAAATATGGTTGCATTACAGAAAGGAGTGTAAATTTTATTAATGAAACGGTCTTGGAGACTGTAAGCCACTCACCCCCACCCCAGTTTGGGGACGGGAGTTTGGGTACATACTAGTTTTGAGACGATTAATCGGAATTGGGAACTGGAAAAATCGGAACTTTTTTGGGTATGGAATCAGGAAAATTTTAGCCTTATTTCTGATTCCAACAACGATTCTTTTTTTTCTTTCTTTTTTTTGATAATGAAAAAAAAACCACAATGTATTTATTTATTAGAAGATTGTTTATTTACAACATAAGACTAAGGGTAAACGAGGATCGTCGATATATCGACAATCCTTGTTTAACCATAAAATTTGATTTTCTTGTGTAAAAAAAAAAAAATCTACTTGATCAATTTACATGATTTTTGGTATACGATATAACTTTCCGTCACGGTACGTACATCATAAAGATATTTCTTTAATTTTTTTTCATATCGGTCGAATTCTAAATTTAAAAAAAAAACTATAGTTAATTTTGTGAAAGTAATGGTGCTTTAATCTCTATTTACAAAATTATTTGATTAAAAAAAATTTGAAATAATTGAAACATTAATTTAAAATAACAAATATTTCATTCATAACTCTGTTGTAAACACAAAACAAAATCTTTGTCATTTATTCATATGAATAGATAAACACATTAACATTTTGCTAATTTCGATACCCATTTATTTATCTTTCAAATGTGAACGTAAAGAAGGGAAAAAGAAGGAAATTAATTTCCCTTTCCACTTGCAATTTAGAAATAGATTGCAACTTGTTAAAAATCAAGTCGGTCCCTCTAAAGAAAGGGGCATTTGAACACAGGTGCTAAATATTTGTCCAGGAAATAAAACAATATTTTGAAAACAGAACTATTTATTATATTAAAACCAAAACATTGAATGAAAAAAGTTAATAACAAATAATACTTAATTAATAAAATGTCCTTTTTCAAAACCAATATGCAAATTAGTTAATCTTGCGACTGATATCACATATACATAAACAATATATAAAAAAATGGTGTGTCTATTGTGTAAAGTTGAATTAACTTGAAATATGGTGTTTTAACTTTAGCATCAGTGTGAGAAATAGACCCAACTTTTGCATTTATTCATTTAGAAGATTAATCTTGCAAGTTCTTTCAAATTTAGAACTCCACGTTGAGATTATTTTTTCCTCTATCTCTCTCCTGCTCTCTCTCCCCCTCTCTCTCTCTCTCTATCTTTGTTTCTTTCTCACACTTCCCCCCCCCCCCGTCCTCTCTTTCCATATCCCCCCTCTCTCTCAAAAATCATTTAATTTTCTATTTCATTCACTCCTTCAATCACTAAACCCGCCACCCTCCCCGGCTTTGTGTCTGTTTTTCTCTCTGGGGCTATATAACTGAATTAACAGGTGAACTTCTTTTGTGCCCCTTTCAGCTTTTTGCTTCCTACCCCCAACATTTACACACCTATTCACTGGATAATTTAATGTGAAAGGGATTCATGGTTGTGGAATGTAGACACTCAATCCCGGATGAGAAGGGGTCAATCAACAATCTACTCTGTTGACACTTCAGATACTCTTTTTTTTTTTTTTGAATACCTACAAAAATGTAGGTGTAAAGAAAAAAAGAGCTGACATAAACAATCCTTTCATCCTTTATCCGCTGATAATGGATAAAAAAATATTATTACAGGCAATACAGCGATAATTTGAATAATTTTTCTCCCATAATTTTCCTGGAAACATTATAATTTGTACACGTGTGGGTCGAGAAAAATAATGGACTTCCAGGCTCTGCCTATAACATTTGAGAAACTTATCAAACTTACAAATAGGTATCCCAAACCCAAATTTTATTTTCATTACATCTAAAAACTTCTAATGTGGACACATAGATCTTTGCTGAACATAAACAATGATATCAAATTTATTTTAATAGCACTATTAACCACCGAATTATGACTGTTCAAATTTCGTTGAAATTGATAAAATTGTTTTCTTCTCCTTGTCTTCATCTTGTTTTTGCTGTGTTGTCTCTCGCATTCGCGATTGCCAGTTTACAAGTTGTATACAAAAATAAAAGCAGATTCACACGATAAAAATATAAACACAAATGTATACATTGCGTATTTGACTTGTTGGTAACGGGCGTATGTGTGCTAGTTTCAGTCTTTCAAATACAAAATCTCGGCTTAAGTTATAGGGCTCCTTTGAACTGGTCCACTTGTCTATTCCATCTCAAGCCCTCTACCTCGCCTCACTCCTTGGATCTACCCCAATCTCCTCTAAGCCGAACTCTGAATTCTTAATCACCTCTTAAATATATCTACTTTTGATCAGAAATCCTCAATGTCCAGTCTCTTTCTCAGTCCAGAAATGTCCGCATCCGCTTTTTTTTTCTTGGCTCGCTTACCATCGCTCTCCGGCCACAAAAAAGCTAACACCTAACAGTTAGGCACCCTCCCATCTAGAGAGTTCAATAGATTGGCTGATCCTTCCATTGTCATCCACTTATCTTACTTCCTCATCTATTTTTCCTATTGTGAATTATTTCCTAATATAACATTCTTTTGGAGTTTTGGTGGTGGGGGGGAGTCCATAGTATCACAGTTATTTGTTTGGGACAAAGCCAGATTTTCTTAAACATTTACTCCTAAATATAAAATCAACCATGTTTTGAATTGTGGCTTATTGGGGCAAAAGAAATGATTGTTTTTGTCCGTATTGATTGTTTTGTTTTTTTACTTTATTGAGTCCTAGTTACTAGTATAAAAAAATTAAGTTTAAAATTATTTCTTCCACTCCCAGTAGTATATTTATTAGTGCAGATGCGTCAAGGTTTTTTAATTTTGGGTGGATGCTCGCTATGTCTAGCCACATTGATGAGTTGTGAAATGACAAAACAGCTGTCTTGGATAACTATATATATATATATATAATGTATGTATATATTTCTATGTATAGGATTACTCCTAAACTAATGAACCGATCATTATGAATTATGGAATATATATTCTAGCAACACAGTGAGTAACATGGGCACATTATTCTTTTGTAAACTTTACCATTTAGGGGAGGGTGCCCTACAAACTCGCCCAAATAAAAGCAATATACATCTCTATTCCTGCAAAACATCATAATAAATGCTGTCCATGATCTAAGCTTCTTAGGGAACCTAACAATTATTTCATTAGCTGGATAAAATAATTACCGTTTGTTCACCATAGATTTGTCAAAAGCAGACAAGAATAAATAACATTTAGCTGTCAAAAATAAATTACGTTTCGTCACTTAGGTGATGGCGAGAGTACACATGTATCTCTTATATATCTATAAGTATGCAAATTGCAAATGTGTAACTCAAAATGCTATACATATTGCTTTTATACCCGTCTGAGAATGGGTATTCTGCTAGTATATACATATAATCATTTACCCTGTTTTTTTCAACCCTTTCAGTTGGGTGGGTTGCTCTATTCATCTTTTTAATATTGTTCGGTTTAAACTTTCTCTCTCTCTCTCTCTTCATTGTTCCTTCGAGATTTATCAAAGCCCTCTATCAATCTCTTGTTTATTTTCCAGGGTGTTCCCCCACTAAATTCCAGCTTTCCGCCTAAATAAGAATCAGAGGAAATGGGCAAGAAAAAAAATGCAACCAACCAAAAGAAAAGAAGAAATAAAAAACCTTACTCAAGGGAAAAAATGATGTCGGTAAGTAATTTAGAAATTAATTGAAAAACCACACCTTTTTTCACGAAACTGTGTTTTATCACAGCATTCAAACTGTGTGAAATTTCAAAAGAAAACAAAATCAGAAAATACTCGTTAGTCTTAAAAATGCATCAATTATGTCTGCCTTTTTGTGCAAAGCAGACTGGAACTGAAGTTGCTTTGATTTGAAGCAAAAGCAACAAAGCTGCACTAATAATTGTGGCAGAGTAAGTGTTCTCATCCCCATTCGCTTTAACATCTGTTATACACGCTGGCATGTGATGGACGGCTTTTAGAAATTTACTTACAAACTAACCTATCTATTTCTATCCAGGTCTTTATTTTTCCTTATTTCTCTCAAATTCATCCTTATCACTTCTTTCTTGGCCTTCTGTCAATTGACTCTGCTACATCTACTAACCCAAGCACTTTCATCCATTCTTTCAATGTGACCAAACTAACAGTCTCCTGTTTTGTACACATCTCCTTATATAGCTCAGATTTAATCTTTCTCTGAGGCCATCCAAATATATCTTTCCGTACCTGAGTTCTCATCCATCTCCATTGTTTTACACTTCTTGCACATAAACTGGTTATCCTCTCTCAATCTACCAATAATTCCACTGCACTTCTTGTGTACCCAATGCTTACAAGTATTAGAAAAGATTGAGTTACTGCCGTCTTGTCATGGCTATCACTCTGGTCAGGTTGAGTCGGCTTCCTTTTGAGTCGGCTTCCTTTTGAGCAAGTACAGCATCTCTGACCATCACAGCCCACATTTGTTGATCTTGAGCTAGGTTACACGACATGGCTAGCCAATTCTGATTCAATGGTCTAAAACCAACTACTCATAGGCTTGATAATCCTTTGTCACTGCCCAGCTCTTCAATTGTTCACCAGCACATTTGTGCCAACCAGATAGAGAGGGGGGGGGGGGCTTGTGGATGAGCTCTGTGTGTGTGTGTGTGTGTGTGTGTGTGTGTGTGTGTGTGTGTGTGTGTGGCGAGCTGCATGCCCAAACCAGCTTGGATGGCAAGGGTTGGAGATTCAGTTGTGAACAGAGAGCTTGAGTTATTGCTTGATCTACACTGCGGCAGCAGGACAGAATGCAGCAAACGCAGTCGTTGCCGAAGACTTAGAGCTTATGGATGGAAAAAGATTATTCTTGGTGACTGCTCCAATAAGTTCGTCCTCTGATCCATCAAATTTGAAGGTTATCTTTTTGTATTTGCATAGAACGTCTTTCCCCATCATAATGTCGATAAATAAATTCTTAATTACCTCCACTATCATGTCAGACTGTGTACTATTGTTTAGGGAGATATCTACATTAGTTTATTCAACAATCTTTGCACACATGTTAGGGTCGGCCAATGATATTGCTTTTTGTTTGGAAATAATTTTATGGTTCAATTTTTTTGCAGTATTGTCCTTAATAAAAGTCCCTATGCTACCAGAATCTACCATGGCATTGACAGTGCAACCATTTATTTTACACTTAGTCAATGTAATGTCTTTTTCTCTTCCTTGTCACGTGAGACTAGGGAAGTTTGGGTCTTCATTTAACACTGCCAATACGGAAGATCTACAGACTTTGGAACACTTTTTGCAGTCTGAGTCACGGGTCGGACAAAGGTGACAGAAAAAATTTTTTTTTCCTTCGACCTCGTATAACACCAGGACAAATTTAATAACAGACACTGTTTTTGATTTGTATTGTGTGGATTTTTTGGACTCCCATTCTTATCTTGGTTATTATTTTCATAACGTTTTAGCCAATGTAACCTCCAATCTACTTCAGGTGCAGCTTGTCACACTCGGGAATCTATACAGAATTTTGAACTGTACCCTTTATTTAATCCAGAGATAAATTGTTCTTGTTCCATCAGCCATGACCGGATAGAAGTCTTAAGCAATTTTAATTTTTATTCTTAATTAATATTGCTTATAGAGAGGATCAAACTTTCATCCTACAGAAGGCTCACTTAGAAATGATTTTCACTTAACACCTTTATCCATTGCACTACGCGTCCATGTGGATATGTGGCACAACATAATCTTTTTGATATTCACATTCGACTGTAAAGAGAAGCGTAGGAGAAAGTAAAAAGAGAGAGGGGAAAGAAGAAAGATAACCACCTGTTTTCGTTTTAATCCACATTCGCACCGTACTTACAGAAGTTGTGAGTTTGAATATTTTTACTCTGATTTTGTCTCAAAATGAAGTTAGACATTTCAAATTACAATATTAATTTTACTTTTATTTTTTTTGTGTTAAAAATAAACATTGATTTTTTTTTTTAATATTTAATCCTGATTAATATATTATTTTTTCTTAGTCATAAATAAAAGAAAGCGGAGTTCTTATTCTTACAGTGAGAAGTTCTAATACTGTTAAATGAAGTGAACTCGATTTTTTTCCCCCATCTTTTTTTGATTAATAGTTTGTTTGTTTTTTTACTTCAAGTAACATACAAAAAAATCTGTTTCATCAGTGATTTACAGCAAATGTTGATTGAAAATAAGTTTTTTGTTTTTAATAAAAAAAAGATTATTTTCAATCAATTTCATTGATTTTTTTTTTAATATTTAATCTTGATCAATATTTCATTTTTTCTTAGTCATAAATAAAGGAAAGCAGGGAAGTTCTTACTCTCATAGTGAGAAATGTTAACAATGCCACCTAAATCACTGGGTACTAATTTAATAAATAATTTTTACAATATTCACTAGTAAAAAAGAGGGAAGGTCTTGATTAAAAAAATTTTTTTTTTTTTAAACATATTTCACCTCGAACAAGGCAGACCGCCACTGTAGACGTAAGGGGTTACTGAGAATTAGGGTGTAGGTTTTGGGTGCCATCCTAAGTTGGGAGCAGTGTAGCGAGATGTCTGTTTACATTTGCCCTTTTTGCTTTCCTTTTCTCCTTTGGCTGCCTGACATTCGACTCCTAAAGAGTCGAGAAAACAGACGGTCTGCTTTATGTATTTAATAGCATCACCATTTTGTACTTATCCCCATGGGTCAGTTGTTTACCAAAATCTCTGTAATTTATGGGAATTAGGACATCGGATGACATAAGGTAGCCCTGCTCATTTTAACAAAATAAATTAAAATGTTTAAACAAGTATATTTTTGCAGGTAAGCAGTCCCGTGGTAATGTGTTCTACAGACAGAAAGCTCTTGCGAAGAAGCTCTGTTCATGGAAACATATCTGTAATTTGATTGGCCCCCCCCCACCCTTTCTTCTTCTCTGCGACCCTCTTTCTCACAGACATGATGTTGTTAGTCTCAGTCTTTTCTATAAATACTATTATGGCATGTGTTCTTTAGAATTGAGTGATCTGTTCACTGCTTCTTTTGTTCCAGCTCGTTTGACTCGTTGGTCTAGTGGTCTCCATCAATTCACTGTTTTGATACCTCATTGTAATACAGCTTCCTATTCTAGTATCTTTTTTCCAAGAACTGCAGGCTTCTTGAACTCACTTCCCACTGACTGTTTTCCTCCTACCTATAGGCCTGGTCTTTTCAAGACTAAGGCCAATAGGCATTTTCTGTCTTTGCAATACTCATCTTTCATTCTTGTTAGCTCCTTACATCAAGTGCCTTGTCCGGAGCAATTTCAATAAATAAAAAAAAAAATTATATTCCACCTGACACTTAGGCATAAGGAGGAAGAAAAGATCTTTTTCATTGTGGTAGGAAGATGAGTTATTGCTGTGAATGTTTTGCAAGGAGAAGCCAGAGCTCAGTCGAGCCCCTTCCATGGAAATAACAACAGAGTAGAGAAAGACTAGCGATGTCTCTTTTGTGAGATAAGGGGCTGTGAGGAACAGGAGAGATCATCCCCCACTAGATTTCTGAGTTAATTTTTAACTCTGTATAGGCAATAAAGAATGCGTTGAGTGGCGCCTTCCCAGATGTGGCAGCAGTACTCCATCTTAGAATGTATCTGGCTCTTATATATCAGTAGACGTTTGCTTGCATTAGTTTTTGACTGGATATCATTTATTTATTCTTTTATGGGTGAATTCTTTGTGTGTTACATATTTACAAGATACTCAATCATCTTTCGTGAAATTACCGTTAGATTTTATGCTAACAAAACTACAAAGCTCTTTGTGAACATAAATGCTGAATGGAATGGAGAAAATTTGATTAGTTTAGAAGACGGCTCGGCAAATATTTGTTGACATTGGACTTGGAGACAACCATGTTGTAGTCTGCAGGAAAGCAGTTCCAATATAATGTGTTCCACAGATGGGAACTTCTTGGAAAGAAACTCTGTTTTGAAATTCTGTTCAGTTTTAAGCAGAGTCGAAGGGAATAGGAGTCTGCGCCAGAAGTTCTAGGAGTCTGAGTCAGATTTTTTAATAATTTGAATATTGGAAGACTTTAAAATACAGAGTCTTAAATTTTTAAATTCTTGGGGGTCAGAATTTTTGGAATCCTAGAACTCCGTCAGACCTTATACCTTCAAACTCTATAATCCTGGTTTTAAGTACACAGAGGAAAATTCTTTATAATGGTGGTAGAAAGATGAATTCTTGTTGTGAATCTTTTACAGGGAAGAAACCAGAGATTGGATCTCAGTTGAGCATCTTCCCTGGAAATAACGAAAAAGTATAAAAATGTCTAACCTACAGAGATAGTAAAAAAAAAAAAAATGATTCTATTAACCAGGGTTGTGCAGTCATAGGTTTTGGTAGGAGTTTGGCGTCGAACTTGTAAGAATGCTCGGAATGAAATTTTTTAATCTCTGAAGAATCAACAATCTGATATTGGCAGACTTTAAAATAAGAAATCGGAGTCAGATATTTTGGAATTGTCAGTCGGACCTTGTATCTTCTGACTCTGCAAACCTGCTATTAGCCCCCATTGTTAACCTTGTCGTAGGCCAGGCAGAAATATATGTGGTCGAAACTATCTGAATATATAAGACTATTCCTTTCATTTCCTTTGAGAATGCAAACTCGTGTAAAATTACTACCAGCAATCATTCAAAATTTGGTTGACTCTGCAGTTTTATATTTCGTCTGGGAATCTTTCTGATGCGAAATTCAATGTAAGATTTTTGTAGGCATTTTGGTGTTTGGCTGCTTTTTTTATTTTTATTTTTTTTTTAGAATTTTTAGTTGATTAAGCAATATTGTATTTACTTCATCATATCGTCATACATCTGTACTAACCAATCTCTGCCCAGGTTTTTATTTATCCCTCCTTCTCTCAAATCCATCCTCTCTCAACTAAATAAGCTCGACGCTAGAGATGTTCTGAGTTCTTTTTCCTCGAACATAGAGCTACAAATGACGAATCATTTGTAACTCTTAGGTTGGCAGTTCGAATCAGCCTCACTGCATCTCACGTTGATGTGTGAGACTTTTATGAACAGCACAGGCGATTCTTTGTCGTTTGCTTGAGGAGCTTTGCCCATTACACCCTGCTACCTCAACTATTCTACATCTAACTCAATCATTTTTTCAATGTGACCAAACCAACAAAGTCTCCGTCCATTAGTGGTAATAGAAAATCATTAACTACTGATATAGATAAATAAGAAACATGGATGTTGGAGAAACTTGGAGTAGGTATGTATTTTGATTCATGTTTAAGATTTCTTTTCTTTTTTTTTTTTTTAAACACTAATGCATCACCACTTATCAAGGCTAAACACACTCGAGGATAAGGTAAAATGAGATTGATAGATTGACAGTTAAATGATGATGACTACTATGAGAGGATTGAAAATATCAAAACAACAACCGACCCCTAAAACAACAATTATTCCGCCTTTGTCAGAGATATTGCTCATGGAATCTTAGGAATAAACTACAAAATATTGAGTATGTAAGAGTTACTATGCTACTGAAAGTAAATCCATGGTCCACTTTCCTACTATGAAGGTAGCAAATGCTCACACCCTCACATTAGTATGTGTTTATGAAAAAAACAAAACAAATGGAACATTCTTCGACAGTTGATAGTGTTTATATAAACATTGAGATTTTTTACTCGATACTCGTGTTTGACTGCTGATTGGTTAGAAGTGCCGACTGTAAACTAGACAGTCAAGTTTCAATCTCGACTTGGGGAACTTGTCTGTTTAGCAACATTGTAGAGCTGTGATACAGCGAAACAGTCTGTCTGTGGATGACTACATATGCCCCCCCCCCTGAGTCGAGCACTGTGGTAAGTGAGATCGTCAACTGCTACTAACGAAAATGCAAAGTTTTTTGCGAAAACAAATGGAGCACTTTTCGGCAGTTGACAGTGTTTGTAAACATTAAGAATTTACTTACTTACAGCTCATGACTGATGGCTAAATGGTTAGAAGCATTGACTGTCAACTAGACAGTCAAGTTTCGATCTTGGCTTGAAGCACTTGCCTGTCTAATCTCACTGAAAAGCTGTGATAAAACGAAACTGTTTGTCTGCCTGTGGATGACTATATATGATATCATTCTGACAATAATATCTTCAACCAACAGTTACGCACAGCGTCTCCATTTAAAAATAAAACGTGTTGATTTGAAATGATGTATCCAATAACAATAGATACACAAACAAAAACGAACTCACAATTCTTTATTTTCATTTTCAGAAGAGATTTATCTTGAAATATTAGTCATTTAAAAGGTGTAAGAAAAAAAAAATGAAATAACCACAATGTACAACTATATCTTGTTTGCCCTCTACTATCCAACCAGTGTAGCGTGAAAGATCTTGCAGAGTTCAATGATAACACAAAGAACTGCGTAAAGAAGTGGGAAACTGTCGTATGACCACGTGTTTTAAAGACACGCAAAGAAGCTTTTTTTCTTACCAACTAGATCTGTATCTAATGCCGAATTCATACATTATGTGTGCGTGTGTATTTAGGCAGCATGTTTTCATTTAGGCAAATGTTATTAAATAACATAGTTTTGTTGTTCGATGAAACTTTTTTTATTTTCTCAACTTTTCGAAGAGTCCATTTAGTATTTCGATCAAATTGGTCTATATAAGTTCCATGGGTTTCTTGTTCAGTTTTTCTTTCTTTTTTTCGCAGGTACTTTCAATTTGATTTGTAAAATCATCAGCAGGTGCGTTTTACTGTTTAGTTTTTAACAGGTAGTAATTTACGGCTTTAAAATGAGTGTTGTGATGAGATGTTTCATGCGAACATGATCATGTGCAATGTGCAAACAAAATTAAAAAGGATTATTTAGTCGGCCCTGGCGTATGACAGGGGGATGTGTTGTTTTATTCTGGATTCAAACCTTTGCACTGGTCTTCCCACGTATACGACTAAATAATTTAAATAATTTAGTCAACACATCCGGGTCTGCTATTGCTGACCATCTTATAAATAGCGCCGAATGTGCGTCGATGTACACTAGTGACCGGTTTTCTGTCATAAGTAGATCGCATTCTCTATTCCACCTCAAAGTTCTGGAAGCTATCTATATCAAGTCAATCAAACCCTCCACTTGTAAACAAAAGGAGTGGCTTTTAGGACTTAATGTGATCAACTTGTGACCCTCCTCCCCATAATTTTTTTTTTTTTTCTCCTAAACTTGTAACTAGTTTTCATTTACATTTTAAGTTTTTAGTCGTATTTAATTACTTCCACGTTAATACTCTGATGAGTGTGGACGAAAGCCGGCTTAGTACATTCATCAATTTTTTAATTATTTCCTCTCGTTTTTATACTTGTTCAATTTCATTCTACCCCCCCAAAATATCCCAAACGTCCGTATTCCTCGCCGTTATATATATATATATATATATATATATATATATATATACACTTATATTTTAAAATAATGTATTTTTGTTTCAGTATTTATTTTAACAGTGCTGAATAAATGAGTAGAGCTGAGTAGTAGTCATAGTAGTAGTAGTAGTATAAAAATATACTTATGTCAAGTTAACTACACAGAAACATTTGTGCTTCATTCCATGGAGGAATTCATCAGGCCAACTGTGAAAATTAAGATTCTACCCTTCCTTTTATATGCACATGATTTTTACATTCATCTACCAATTAAATCTATTAGTTTTTATTGCGTTTACCAGGCACTCACATCTCTCTCTCTCCTCCCATGTCAATGAAGTTTAACTGCTGTCTGCTAATGCTTTTAGATTAGAAAAGACACCTGGTGGAAAAGTTTGAGAGCCTCACCACTGTACCTCCCCAAGAAAATTATGAAATAGTACACAAGATTGTTGTCCCAGGCAGCCAAAAGACAGAACTTTAAATGGCTCATTTGCATAACTATTTTTTAAACAGTTCATTATAAATTAATGTTTGGTGTTATTTATTCGTAATTTTATTGTTCTATTTTTCCATACATATGTAATATTTTTTTGTTAATATTAACAGTAATTAATTAAAATGATTTAATAATAAAAAAGGATACATTATTAAACCTTTCTTAAAATATTTGCTGCTTAATTTTTAGGGGAGGTTAAATAAATTAAATTAACTACAAAGAAGGATATACAAGTCATAAGCAAGAGTTCAGAGAAAGAGAAGGTGACTGACTGATACCTCTCACTATCTCTCTCTCCCTCCCTTTAGTGATGTCACATAGAGAAAAAGTAGAGGGTGACACTGCTTTCTTTTTGTTGGCGACCAACAACACATTTTTTTATTGTTTTTAAATTCAATGAAAAAATTGTAAGTAAAAAAAACCCAAAAAGAGCACACACACACACCATCGCTCAGGTGAATAGATTTTCTCTTTCTTTTCATTTCTTGGCGGCGTCTTATTAAAGATATAAATTTGTATCAAAATTACCAAAATGTTAATATCTATTTATATGAATAAATGTTAATGTTTATCTAATTATATGAATACATTTTGAAGTGTTTTCCTATGTTTACAACAAACTTATGAATGAAATATTTATTATTTAACTGTTTGGTTTCAAGTGTTCCAAGTTCCAACTTTGTGAAGCAATAGCAAGCTGCCAATGCCAGTTAGTTGATCATAAAGTGAAAAATAATAATTTAATGTATAAGTTATCTAGATGCGAGAAAAACAAACAGATACATGAAGTTGCCTCATAATTTTATTGATATAGACACAAAAATGCATTTTCCTTTTGTATAAAATAAAACTAAAAACAATAAAAGAAGTTATTTATTAAAACAGATTTTTAAAAATATTTTATACAAAGGTGATGTGTACTTTGTACATTAGTACTAATAATGCGGTACAAGAATGGATTTTAGGAATATTTCAATTATCTAGTGTATTAGTTATAACTAATATGCTCTCTCTATATATATATTTAAAAAATTTTTTTTTTTTTAACGTAGTTCACTCCAAACAAGGCAGGCTGCTACTGTAGACGTAAGGGGCTACTGAGAAGAAAGAACAGGGAGAAGGTTTGGGAGGGGGGGATCTGGGATCTGCGCAGCGAGATGTCTGTTTACATTAATTTTAAACTTCTGCATGTACTGGAAACAGGGGGCAGGGAGGGAGTTCCAGAGGCCAGCAGCACGAGGAAAGCAGCTATTTGAGTAGAAGGCTCTCCGGCATCTGGAGACCTCCACAGTGAATGGATGGGATTTAGTTGATTGTCGAGTGAATTTACGTCGAGGGGGCACCAGAGTAGCCAATTCATTGGAGCATAATCTATTGAAGTATTTTTAAAACAAGCACAAGGATGCTACATTGCGGCGATGGGACAGGGACTGGAGCTTGGTTGATAGTGCGGGACCTATTAGGTTGGCGACTCTTTTTTGGACCTTGTCAAAGAGGGAGAGAGTAGTAGATGATGCACCAGCCCAGATGTGGCAACAATACTCCATGCATATAATTGAAATATTCCTATTAAATAATAAACATAAGAATGTTCCAAGATGTTATGATATTAACTTGGTTGTGTAAATATTCTGAAAATTTTGAATTTATTTATATATATGTAAATATAATTATTTTTTTTAATATCTTTTAACATTTTTTTTTTCAGTTTTCAAATAATAAAAAAAAAGATTTTAATAAAAAAAAAAAAATGTCTCTCTCTTTTCTTCATTTTTGAACTCCTGTGTGAATCTGCCTTGTTCAGAAACAATATTTAAAAATAATCTGCTGTTTTTCTCCGAAGACTGTTTGTGAATGATTTCTGATATATCCATATGCTTCATATAATATTTACCTGAGATTGTAATTATCAAATTTTAATATGCTGATGAAGAAAATCTTCTACCTGTTGGAAACTTTACTCAACACCTTCAGTCACGGTTTAAAAGTATGCTTATTTTCATTTAAAAACTTTATTTATCTTCCTCGATGTCATCTGCCAGTCAACCGGTGTCTCCCTGTTGTAACGCATTTGAAATGTGTCCAATAAACAGGACAGTGTGACTCCCATACTTGTATTGTGTCAAATTTATGATTTACAAGCATTTTAAAAGGTGTCCAATATATTGGATCAGAGAACTAAAGGGGTTAAATGTAATTTTGCTAATAAAAATGATTTTCAGAAACATGTATACATAAAATGAATATGTTGACTATTTATTTCCAGAACTCAATTCAAATATTTAAAACTATAATTAATATTTTGAATTTTTAGACTTCCATATATACATACACACACATCTTTCCACTAAATTTGTTTCATTTACTATCTAAAATTAAACAGAATAACAAAATAAAGTTAAAGAAGAGTAGAAAGTGGGCCTTGGAATTTTTTTCAGGCAGCCTTGTAACTCTCGCTTCCTTTAGTCCTCATATTCGATGAGCAGTGTTTTTGGCAGAGGGGGAAGAATTGCTGTTATCTGGGTTGGAATCTATCCATATAACACTTATCGTTGGCTAGTTTTTGACCAAATAGTATTTTTTTTTAGCTACTTACATCAAGTGGCTTCATGCCTTGTCTGGAGCGATTTCCATTTAAAAAAAAAAATTGATTTTCTTTTTACAATCGACTTTTATTTTGCAGGATCTTCTCACAGTAGATAGTCAACTAAAAGAGTATGAAGAGGCAAAATTTCTGAACCCTGAAAGAAAAAACCCTGAAAAAACAGACCCCGTAAATATTATAAAACAGGTAAGGAGAAAAATGTCTATTTTCAATGATGGGAATCTGGTTCTCTTTATTCTACGAGCCACCAAACTCTGTAGAATTCATGATTTGCACTTGAATTATATTTCAAAATTTAAAAAATAATTTAGAATTGTATTTGTGTTATAATTGATATAATATAGGATGTCCATTAAAAAAATGTGAGTAGTGATTTACGTTCAAAATAATTGTTTATTTTTTAATAAAACATCATTCTCATATTTTTTCATAATCATATTCAGTTTAATGTCTATTTTACATGCTGGCATGTGTTGACAGCTTTTAAAAATTGACTTTCAAAGTAACGGATCTCTGATCAGGTCTTTATTTATCCCTCTTTCTCTCGTGTTTTCCGTTGCCTTTCCCTTGCAACTGACCCTGCTACTGTTATACATCTACTAACCCAGGCATTCTCATCCATTATTTCAATGTCTTTTGGTCGACAGTGGTAAAACCCTGCTGGTTAGTAATGACAGAAGTTACTTACTCCATCCACTCCTGTTATCACAGCAGCAGTAGCAGCTCCTTCCTGTCTTTCAATTGGTGCATACAGATAACTTGGGTTATTTAATGGCATGTTTTTAAATAATATTCCCAGTTTTTTTATCTTGTAATGAAAAACTGGAAATATTATTTTAAAAGATGTTGTTAAATAACACAAGTCATGTGTATGTACCAATTGAAGGACAGGAACGAGCTGCTGCTGCTGTGATAACAAAAGTTAGAAGTGGATGCAGGCACAAAATTTCTGTTAATGTAGAAAAAAATGCATTGACCATAAAAGTAGAATTTTACAATTGAATTTGGATTCAGTTTTATGTTAAAATGTAAATTTGTTTAAGAGTTGCTCTGAAATTCACAAAATGTAATTTCTTTCCAGAAATAATTTCAAATAAATAACTAACATTAGTTTGATTTTTTTTTTTTTTTTTTTTTTTTTTTTTTAAATTAAATAATGTTTAAATTCAATGTTTATTAAACAGAAATTGAAATATATTACAAATGAAAAAGAAAATTATATAAAAGGGGGAAACTGACCAACGTCAAAAACATTTCGGGAATATAGCAACAAATATTAAATAATAGTTAACTAATAAAAATTTAGAAGAAAAATAGGGAGACAAATAATGATGAATTAATAAAATGTCCCTTTTCAAAACCAACATGCAAGCATCAGGAAGTTTCATCAGCAGACGGAGAGCAAGCTCAAGGTGTTTCCTCGAAGGAATATTGTACTTGTGATTTATAACAATGCAAACAAAAATTTAAAAAACTGATCTCTTCATAATAGATTCATGTATGTTATGTTTACTATTTCATGTGTAGACACATATATTATAATATTATAAAATAATATACTATGTATATATGTGTTCAGTATTTACTGTAGTAGTAGTATTAAAATATACTTATGGCAAGTATGCTACACAAAAACTTATGCTTCATTCTGGGAGAAATCATCAGACTAATATATATATTAGAAGAATACTTGTCTCAGTATGTAAAAATTATTTCCCCAAACAGAACAGTCTGCACCACTTTTATGTCCCCTTATGATGATTAAAATCAAGATATGATATTAAACCTTATGTCTAGAATCCTTATTCTAATTTTGATCAAACTCTATTACATGATTTTGATTTTAAAAAATGTCTAAAATTTAAGGCTTAAGCTTAAGAGATCTTAAGAACAGTGAATTTTGCTTGATTGGTGTCTCATCAAATTTCATGCAAATCTGAAATATTTGGATTTTCAAATGGGGGGGTTTTTCCAATAGTATGCTCGCTAAAAACCATGAAAATACTACAAAGAAACTAAAATTTGGGTGATATTTATGAAGTGATGTCTAATACCTATTGTTATTGTTTCACAAAAGATCTGAATTTCCACAAAAAAGCTTTCACCCCCTTACACCATTTGCATTAAAACTAAATAGAGTTCACATTACGACCCCTTATGCCTAGTAGCTGTGTCTAAAAATTCATGATGATCAGTTAATTAATTTAGGAGTGATTCAATTTCATATCATACTATACAATAATTCTATCAGCCATTAATACCTTTGCTTTCATGGAAAATGGGAAATTTCACTCAATGGCCTACAGATACTGTATGTACACCATTCCCCAGTCACTGACTAGGTATATGCACAATATTTTCTGCCCAGTAAGCAAAGTTTTCCGTTATTAGTGAAATCATAAGTATTGATGTTGATAGAATTACTGCATTGTACAATATGAAATATAAAATAAAATATATTATGCTCTTACAAACATAATTGAGCACTCTAGTCTTATCCTCCCAAAATACAATATTATAATATATATATATATGTAAGGTTAGTGGGAGAGAAACCCTAGCAGAGTGCTCGATTAGTAAGAGAAATATTTCAAATATAAGAGCATAATATTTATTTGTATATGTATTATAGATCAGAACATCGGTTTCAAATCACAACAAAGGGGACCTAGAGTTGGTCTCCTATGCCTCTGTTTATGTCTGTGTCTTTCCAGGAAGACAGACATAAAAAGAGGCTGAAGAGAGTCCGGCATAGGAGACCAACTATAGGTTGTTTGGATTTGAAACTGATGGTACCGATGTTGTTCTGATTTTCTGTAGTACATATATAAGTAAATAAATATATGTATGTGTGTATATATATATATATAATATATATATATATAATAATCCAGGCAAGGTAAACATCCACAGGATAGGAATCCAAAGAATGTAAATTAGTGCTCAATATCAAATAGAGCTTTTATAGATATGATTATTTTATTTTTATTTATACAGACATGTACAAAATCTGTGACACAACATGTCGATGTTATCAATCAACAGCTATTATAAACTGAGATCTCATCAGGTAGAGTTAGAATCCGATCTTTACCTCAAATCATATTTGGGAAGAATGAAATGGGGAAGAAAAGAAAGAATGAAAATCTTTTTAAGCACGGCAGCAATATACAACAGATGAAGAATACAACTGTGGAATAAATAAACTTCAGCTTGTTAGAAAATCTACAGAATTGCATTCTTTGTGAAAGAAACAATTCAAATCTTTAGATTTTGTAACGAGTGCGGTGATTTTTACGATCACTCAATTGGGCTATTAAAGGAACACACACAAACAAGGTACTACGGGAAAAAAAGTTTGTGTGTGGCTTACACACAATGTGATGATGTATGGAAGTGAAACCTGGCCAGTGAGGGTTGAAGACATGTGTTGCCTGGAGAGAAATGATATGAGAATGATACGATGGATGTGTAAATAAATCTTGGCTAGAAAATTGGGTTTAGCGGTTTTGTGTCAAAGTGATCAAAATAGACAAATGTTCGTCAAAGTGATCAAAATAGACAAATGTTCGTCAAAGTGATCAAAATAGACAAATGTTCGTCAAAGTGTGAAATTGCATATAGTGTACTTATCTGTTTCAGAGCAGCCTTTTCATGAAGAAAATGCTCCTCTCCGTGTATAATGTGGTTCTTTTCACGCTTCTTTCTAAGTATGCACCTTAATCTTGGCCTTGTCTTCCCCCTTGGGGCTAACATCTCGACCCATGGGGAGATAACCGATATATTTTCCAAACTAGCTAAAGATTGTGTAAGTCAATGTGACTTAAATATGCTTGACAGAAACCATTTTTATTTTGTTTTGTTTTTCCAGATCGTACATAAACCCGTGCAACTTTCTCACACAAGTGAACAAGAGCTTGACGATTTACAGAAAATGATCGGCACAATGTGAGCATGTCATAACTGTGTCATTCACCAAAACCCCCAAGTCCCAACGATGTTCCCGGGTTCAAGAGCCTAACAAAGCCAATGGTCAGGTCAGTAGGATGAAGGCTGTAACATATCCATCTGATCTAGTCGTCTAGGATTTCCTTGCCATTGGATATAACACAGGGATTTGTGAAACATTTGGAATGAGACACTGAAGTAGACTGAAATTTTTTTTTTTTTTCCATGCTCAGGCATTGTTTTTTTCTGGTCTTGAACCAGAACACAACCACCATTCGAACCAGTGAGGGGCAGCCATGATGACGATATAAGGTGGATGGGTATATAATTATTTTTGTGGCATTTATTTTACTTACCCTGAAAATTATGTGATTAATAAATTTTTTTACTGTAAAATGTTTTAAACATTTACTTCATGTATTATGCTTCTTTGGCCATTTCTTATCTTAATTGTTATGCAAAACTTTTTTTTCTGTTCCTCTGTTTAATGTCTCTGAATAAAAGTGAAACACTTCTGCCATTACTAATCAGCAGAGCGTTACCACTGTCGACCAAGGGAAGAGTCTATCAGGCCTGTGTTACATTACCTCCCTTTTCAGGGAAGGTCTAATCTCTCACAAGTTACAATCAAATAAAATAGATGAACGTTCATAACATACCTTGTTGGCCGTTCCTTCCTTACTGTGATCTTGCCCGACCAAAGACGTCGCCTGCAAACAAGTTCAAATAAGGACCAAAACGAGGCAAATGGTTGAAGACAAGAAGTGGTTTATTCACTTTGTTGTTGTTCCAAACCATCAAGCAATGGGATGGGGGGGGGGACAGAAAGGTTGATAATAACTGCTTTATCATATTTTATTCAGACATCTCTAAAACCCCAAGTTCACACATGTTTGCTTCCAAGCAAACGGACTTCTCCCCCCACACTCTCTCTCTCTTTGGTCATGTGATGTCACATCCGTTTCTAGCATACAGAAGGTCGAGCTGATATCCGAGTACACTAATTTGACCCCTACTGAACCGTGTTTCCTGTTGTCTTCAACTCACAAAATTATACTCGCCAAATATTGAACACACTATGTAATGATGTATGGAAGTGAAACCAGGGTTGAGGACATGCGTTGCATGGAGAGAAATGATATAAGAATGATATGATGGATGTATAAATAAATCTCGGCTATTATTCTAAAAAAGTTTTCTAGGAACACAGCATTTTTCAAATTTCAGAGCAATTCTCAAAGCAAATTTTCACTTTATCGAAAAATTGCGTCAAAATTTCTTTGTAAAATTCAATTTTTATTATGAATATTTGGTTACATGACGTGTTTAATATAAAATCCTCTTGGCGACCTACTATAACAATTTTTCTTTTGTTTATTTTTTGTTTTATTTAATGGAGATCTTTTGCCTGCATGTTTGTAACCAGAACTGGAAATATTATTTAAAAGAAAGATGGCGTTAAATAACCATAGCCATATGTATGTATCAGTTGGAGTACAGGGAGAAGCTGGTGCTGATGTGATAGCAAAAGGAGTTAGGAGTGGATGGATTAAGTTCAGGGAACTTATACTATTACAAACCAGCAGAGAATTACCACTTTTGACCGAGGAAAGAAGCTATCTGGCATAATTGCACAGTGTGATGATATATGGAAGTGAAACCTGACCTATTAGGGTTGAGGATATGTGTTGCACGGGGAGAAATGATATGAGAATGTTACGATGGATGTGTAATGTGAGTCTTAAAGACAGGCTTCGATCTGATGACCCCAGAGGAAGATTAAATCTGGACAGTATGAAGAGATGTGTGCAGAACAGAAGACTTTGTTGGTTTGGTCACATTGAAAGAATAGATGGAAGTTCTTGGGTTAGTAGATGTAGAATAGTTAAGGTAGCAGGGTCAGTTGGAAGAGGAACACCTTGGAGAAAGTGTTAAGAATTGATTTGAGAGAAAGAGGAAATGATAAAGATGTGACCAAGGATAAGTTTGGAAGTCAATTTCTGAAAGCCTGCCGACATGTAAAACAGATGTTAAACCTAATATGATGATGAAAGAATGGATGAGGGTTTGAGTTAGTAGATGTAGAACAGTTAAGGTAACAGGATTAGTTGGGAAGGGAAGGCTGAGATGTTAAACTGAATATGATGATGATAAAATTGTTTTATTTTCCTAATTAAAATCATCCATATGAACTTTTTCGGGTCAGATCAAAAGGTCAACAACTTTTGACACCGAACTGAGTTATCTCACTTGAGCTGGGAGGTCTAATTAAATGTTTTAATGACTTACTGTCCAAATTGAAATAATAATTCTCTATTGTTTCATCTCTTTCTCTTTATATATAGGAGACATTTATCTGTTTGTCTGTTTATGTGTTGGGATAAAACTTTGAAGCTCTATAATAAAGACTAATGTGTATTTATTTGTATATAAATATTTATATATCTATTTATATAAATTAGGTATGTTTATATATTTGCATGTACAGGATTCACACCTAAACTAATTAACTGATTATTATGAATTTTAGAAAAAAAGATCATAGGTGTAAGGCGTCGTAATATTGGTTATATTTGGTTTTGTAAAAAAAAGGTGGAATCCTTTCATGAAAATTAAGAAACCTCCGATTTTTGTGAAAGTTTAACAATAGGTATTAAACTTCAATTAATGAATATTCCCTAAATTACAGTTATTTTGAAGTATTTAAAAAGGTTTTTAGGGGACATAATGAGTGTAACCGCCTATTTAAAATATTTCAGATTTGCATTGAATTTGATCCATAGTCATTAGACACCAATTAAGCGAGATTCCCTGAGTTTCAATTTCTTAAGACCTCTTAAGCTTAGACATTTTCTAGAATCAAAATCATGCAGTGGATTTTGATCAAAATCGGAATTAAGATTCTAGGCACAAGGTTTAGTAACATTATATCTTGATTTTGATCTTTGTATATAGACTTAAAAGTGATGCAAAACTGTTCTGTTCGGGGAATTAATTTTATCCATCCAGTGGAGGGTCTCTTTATCTATATATAAATAAATGTACTTCACCCCCATAAGAGTTAAAATTGTGCTGAATGAAACCATTTCAAGTAATGAGAAAAAGAAAATAGCAAGTCAGACAACCCCCACCACCTGAAATGAATTTGGAAAAAAATTCTTAACTCTGTTTCCATAATGAGATGTTTGTTTTTCCTTTTTTTTGCATTCTATACCGATTGATTTTTTTTTAACTTTCCAGTTTTAGACGTTTTCTTTCTTCTTTTTGCTTAACTTCACTGATTGAGACGTTATTTTATATGTATATTAATGCAAACACTGGCAGAGCATTATATATATATTTTTTATCATTTTTGACAGTGTGTACACTCGTATTTAGAATAACACATATATTCAGTATCTTCATAGAAAGGTTTTGTTGAGGAAATTATATCTGTAAATTCGACACGAATGAAAATAAAAAAATTACGTATTTGATCTCTTGAATACCTAATTGCATTTCACTTTCAAATTTTTTTATTATTTACTAAAAATTCATCACTTATCAAGGCTAAAAAGGCCATTCAAGGATAAGGGTTAATGAGATGGATGGATTGTCATCATCATCATCATTGGTCTTTTGATTATCATACGAGATTGAGGTCTATGTGGAACCCTCCCCCCTCCAGACAGCTGACTAGCTGTACGCATGGCCGTCCTCACCGCAGATCTCCACTTTTGTCGACGCTGAGGGTCAACGTTTAAGAGCCTCCAGTTAGTGGTCTGTCTCTGTCAGCTCCTTCCAAGACAATTTTGGCCGACCAAGTCCACGCCTACCAGAAACTTGTAGGTTTAGTGCCCAGTTGATTGCACTGCTGGATCTGTCCATGTGGCTATACCAGTGGAGATTTCTCTCACTCAGGATGGGAACGAGGTCTGTAAAACTCAGTTTTCCCAGCAATTCACTTGTCCGCACGGTGGAAGTATCTTTTGGCTTGATGTTACAAATTCGTCTAACCATTGCCCTGTCATTGCGCTGCAGACGTTGAAGGTCTGGCCTTGTCAGTATCCAGGTTTCACTGGCATGGAGCATAATGCTCTGCACACAAGTGCTATACACTTGACCACGGGTCCTGCACGACAGATGGTGTGATGCGAGAACTGGCAACAGCTCTCTGAACTTCTTCCAAGCAGTCTTCACATGTGTCGTGGTTGCAAGGTTGCAACTGCCATTTGTTAAAAGCATATCTCCCAGGTAACAAAAAGAGTACAACTACCTTCAACTTGTCCTGACCTACCTGAACCTGCCTCAGCAGTCGACTAGCAAGTAGGCGAGTAGTTTCCCAGCATCTAGAGCATCTAATGTTAGGGTCCCTGGTCAGACATCGAGTCCACTACACCTGTGCACCCAGTACTTGAAGCCACTGCACAAAATAGTGTCGCTGCCAACACCTGTGCAACAAACAGCACATGGGAAGTTGCCTGAATCCTGAAGTTGGTCGAGGCCAGTACCGTAAATCATGATCTTTGTTTTGTCAGCATTCACTCTCAACCCTTTCTTTTCCATTGTCAGTTGAATAATGAAGAATATTATGAGAGGATTGAAAATGATGAATGGAATGAACAAAATTTAACAAGCCGCGCGTGGTCCCCATCTGTATGTGACTCGATGTGGCGAGTGTAAAATACAATAAATTTGGGTAATTTGGGACATTTTTTTACCCCACTTTGATCCCCTGGGGGCGCGAACCAGAATTTTTCTGAGGTCAAGGATGCTCATTTTATATCCAGAACAATTGCCTCTACATTTTGGCCAAGTTTCAGAAAAATTGAATGGATGGATCAAACGTTATGGGAGAAAAGGATCATGTTTTGCCATTTTGGGGCTTTTGACCCCCTGGGGGCGCGAACCGGATTTTTTCCAAAGTCAGCGATATTTATTTTCTATTAGGAACAATTGCCTCCACATTTTGGCCAAGTTTCAGAGAAATTGAATGGATGGATGAAAAGTTATGGGGTAAAAAATGTTATTTTTTGCCATTTTGGGGCCTTTTAACCCCCTGGGGGGCTAACCAGATTTTTTTTTAAAAATCGGAGAATGTCACTTTCTAACCTGACCAAAGTTACAACTTCATGCAAAATTTCAGAGAAATTCGATGGATGGTTGCGGAGAAAAATCCAGACGGACATGCCTCAAAACATAAGTCCCCCGATTTTATAAATCGGGGGACCAATTACTTATAAGGGCAGTTTATAACAAATATTTGTTGACATTGGATTTGAAGACGATCATGTTGTAGCCTGCAGAGAAGCAGTCTTATGGTAATGTGTTCCACAAATAGGAAGTTCTTGGAAAGAAACTCTGTCCATAGAAATTTCGTTTGATGCTAGGCACACGAAGGAAAAACAAACATTTCTATGCAGCTGTGGTAGAAGTCGAGTTCTTGCTGTGAATGTCTTACAAGGACAAACTAGATTGGAGCTCAGTCGAGCACCTTCCATGGAAATAACGATAGACTACCAACGTCTCTGCTGTGAGAAAGGGGCTGTAGGGAAGAAAAGAGATCACACCCCACTAGATTTCAAAGTCGATTTTATACTATATCAAGTCGAGAAAGAGTGCTCTGAGCGGCGTCTCCCCAGATGTGGCAGCATTACTCCATCTTGGGACGGTCCTGACTCTTATATAGGTAGATTACGTCAGGAGCCAAATACTTTCTTGAGCGGTAAAATGATCCAACCATTCTTCCCACAATAAAAATAATAATAAAAGCAACTAATTCGTTAAAGAATAAAATGCAAAAATCCAATAAAAATTAATAGTCATTTTTATTGTAATTCAAGATTAGTAAAACTATCTTGATTTAATAGTATCGATGACGACCGGTTAAGCAGAAGATAATCATATCAAGTTTAATCCGAATAGAATAGCCACCCAGAATATTTTCCACTTCAGGCAATTTAGTAGTAATATTATCTTTGTTTTATTTCCGATGCAGACTGTTTTCTTGCAAGTCTAAACCGACAGTCTGATTCAGTTGCAAGCTAAGTAAGATGAAAAAACAACTATATCCTCAAAAGTTGAATCTAGATGATGCTCACAATGTTAAGTGTACATAAGAGTAAGATTTGATTTACCAGAAAGAAAATGCTGATGGATTTATTTTGTAGAGTCACAACAAGAGAAGGATGATGATTTGATTTTTAAAAGCAACAAAACCCCGAAAATTGTTATCATAAAAAAAAAAATTGAATAACCAGAAAAATAATCAGAAAAATGAAAACTAAACCAGAATCTCAGGAAAGTAATAAAGCAAAGATAAAAATTTGATTTTTTAAAACAACGACAATGCAACTTTAGGATAGAAAATCATACTAGGCAAAGGTAGATAAAATGACAACAATTATCTACTTAGATATTTACCAACGTATTGTATCAAATCAAATACACTCCCAGGCATTACCTCCTCCTTTGGTAATGGTGGGAGTTAGTGGAGTATATCTGTCCATTCATTGTGATACCATCTTCCCAGGCATTACCTCCTCTTTGAGAGAGGAGGGCTTGTTCGTCGTGCCATCCTCCCAGGCTAGCAATCCTATTACTGTATCTACGAGGTAATCTTTTCAAAAATGCAATATTTATTTACGAGATACCAGAAAACGTTATCGATAATAATGGTTAATAATAATAATTGTGCGAAAAGTACACCTTTTTTGCATTACATCAAAAGTACAAATTCAGTGAAAGATCACCAAGTTTTATGGTTAAACGTTTCTTAAGGAAAAAAGAAAAAAAAAACGTTGACAAAATTATTAATTACGAAAAAGTTTAAAGATAAAAAATACTTTATTTAATTTATTTTGATTGTGGTCAGCTTTTTTCTATTTTTCAATATTTGTGGTGAGATTTTGTCTTACAAACTACAGTTAAACTGACTAAAGTAAGTGTCCATTTTGCAATGGAGGGATAATAGTTTTGAATGTGCATTCACTGCACAGGTTGTGATCGTCCACTTGTTGTCTACGTCTGAATTCACCACTGAAACAGGATTCTCCCTCAAAACCAAACCAAAACTCAAGTTTAAAACAAGTGACGATGTTTAATTTTGAGAGATGTTATAGTACTTTCTTCTACTGAATAACATATCTTCCAACCAAACACAATCCATTAGCTTAGGGCCCAAGGGCTCATCTGTTTCTGAGAACCACAGAGACCCAACTGAGCCCTCTGACGGAATATATAGAGATATCACATAAACCACGCCAAGAGACCACTCAAGATTAGCAGCTGTTAATCTAGGGACATAAAAAAGGACTTGGCATGAGGTACACCATCTGGTAAAATCTCAAGTGGGTCATAATCAGAGCATGGAACCTCGTATCCAAGAAGACATTACTATTTCAAAGGTCAACCCATTTCTTGGGTGGTCTCGCTTCTCTTAGCTAAGTATTTTTCACTTGCAGACCTGCTGTCCATACATTTATGCACCCCATTAAACATACACAAATGGCATTGCGCATGTTTATATAGTGAAGTGAACCCCCTCTCATTCCATGTAAATAATTGTTTTTCGATAAACATAATTGATAATAATCTGCATTTAAAAACACAAACAAAACATTTTGTTAAAAATCATAAAAGAAAATGAGTCCTCTATACGTTGCCATAATTTTGTATTCAAATAAATATAATATTTATTTCCAAGATAATCACGTTTGTAATATTTCGATTATTCGTACGACTGTTCTCATCTTGGATATTATTCTACTAAAATTTTGGATGATGTAACCTCCGACCTTCTTCAAGTGCGTCTTGTCGAACTCTGGAACATGTACAGAATTTCAAACTGAACCCTCTATTTAATTCACGGGGGTAGATTGCTCTTGTTCCATCAGCCATGACTGGGTAGAAGTCTTAAGTAATTCTTATGTTCTTAATATTACCTGTACTGAAGATTGAACCTGCAACTTCTAGAAGACTTACTTAGAACTGATTATTACTTAGCACGTTATCCATTGTGCCACGGGTCCATGGCTGACAGACTGAGAACAATTTACCCTCGTGGATTAAATAAAGGGTTCATTAGAAATTCTGTACAGATTTTCGAGTCCGATAAGACGCACCTGAAGAAGGTGAGCGATTACATCAGTTAAACTGTTGTGAGAATAACATCCAAGGTGAGAATAGTAATCCAAATAGTAAAAATAATACAAATTAATTATCAATCCTCATCTCAAAAGTTCCGAAACATAGTAAACACTGTTTATGAATGATCTGTTTACTTCCATCGTTTCCTAAAATGAAACAAAATCTTTCTTCTACCATTATGTTGGTCAAATTTTCAACGCTAGACTGAAATACAGCATCACTTTAACTCTACTAGTCGAGACCTTCTTGATTCAGACTAGCCTTGTTTTTTTTTCCTTCCACTATATTATTAGTGTGAATATATTTTATTTCACTTTAGTTGTTTCCTAAAAATACTTATTCCGGCCTGATAATTCTTTCAGTAGCAGCAAGTTACAGAGATTCACCGAAACAGAAACGTGAGGTTAATGAAATTGCCACTTCTCTGCTTACCTCATTCATTCAATAAATACTTTAATATTGCATTTATTCGAAATGCACAAACAACAAAATAATTTCATTACTTTGACTGTATGAGTTGAAATCTTTTATTTATGCTAGACAAATAGGTACTACTTACTTTCATTTTCTTGATTTTTATTGTGTACTTTACTAAAAAGATAATACTCTTTCTTAATATTATTACTTCAGATTCCAATTGGTTTCCTTATTATTTACATATATTCAAGTAACTTCATTTAAAAACAAACATTTCTTACAATCAGATACTTGCCACTATGGAGCAAATACACCAGTGTTCCATTTTTGTTCATCCCTAATTATATTATTGCATGTATATACTTATGTTTATTAATTATAGTACATAGTTTTAATACAGATGCAATGTTATTAGGTGAGACACGAGGTTAAATCCATGACGTCTGCAGACGGATTTGAGGAAACATTCCTTTGTCATGATATTAGAAGGTCAGAAGCACGACCGACAAGAGAATGTTATTGTCTGAAAAAAGTTATGATTGGGAATGAAATCAGTCATTCACGAACGTACCGATGTAAGATGACGTAAACAAAGCTTATTTAACAGATTGACTTGGTGCTCAGAGTAGAGAGTTTGACAGACAGGCAGACCTGTGGAGAAGAGTCGGAGTGACAAAACCGATGAAAGTCCAAGGTCCGTTTGTTCATTTGTAAATGAATTTAACATAAATAAAAAAACAAAAACAATCTTTTTATTAAAAAAAGCTGTTTTGTTCTTTATGTGCCGTATCAAGCAGTCAAAGGATTGATTCAAGTGGTAACACTCCACAGGCGCATGGAGAGGGGTTCATAATTATCAAGTTACACAATCAGAGCATTTGTGCAATGTATGTATTTTCAATGAATGCAAACAAACAAGTAATTTCATAACAAAAACAAATGTTGCATATAATTTGGTCGTTTGCTAGACAAATCAATACTTTTTCATTTTGTTTTTTATATAAGCTTTAATCTATATAATAATACGTTAAGGCATTTCATGTTTATACATGTTATCACCTTTCACGCACTTAAAAAAAAAAAATGAGATTGTCCAATGAGCTTAAATAGTAATTGGTGATTAATCTTATGTCGCTAAGGTAAACAATTCAGACTTTACCCATTTTAAAATAAATTTTTCCAAAATAAAATTGTTGTCTCATCGACTAAAACAGTACAATCTTAGATAATACATTTCAAAAAATTGGAGAATATTTAGCTGACAATTATTTTTACAGTAAAATGACAGAATATTTATTGTTTTAAAAAGAATTAATTTATTTTAAATTGTATAAATTTTTTAAAAAGAGACATTCGTTTTATTTAAAGTATATTTAGCTGACAATGACATTTATTTTACTGACGAAGAAGAAAATTTTTTTTTTTTGTTAATAGTATTGACTCTGGCGGATACTTATCATTTCAAACGGAATATTATTATTATTAAGAGTAAATTATACAGAGAGATGCAGAAAGCACCGTGGAATTTCCATGGGGTCCTCTGAGTAAATAAAAGCAATGTTACTATTTTTCTGTCAGATTTTAGTTTTGCTTCTTTTTTTATTTACACATACTTACATACCTTTTGGGTTACAAAAACTAAAATGCTTTATTTCTTTGATTCGGATGCTTGGGGATTCACAGCAAATAAACTGGTGCAGCCTTTTAATACACCCCTCTCCCATTTCATTTTAACATTTCTTAATATGTTCAATCAATTCTATTTTGCAAAACCAATTTTTTTAATAAATTACATCCCTTCATTGAATTATCGTTCCAAACATGTGAATATTTTCTGACAAGAAATTAATTAGGAGAAAAGGCGGGAATTGGCAATGGATGAAACAAAATAAAAGTAAACAAGTAAAAATACTCAACGCTGTGTAAGTACAGCTAGTTGTACATATTTTGCTCCTTCCTAAATTAATAAATACACACTAGTTTACACCCGCTGCTTGAGCGGTGTTGGTACAGTACACAGTAAGCTATAAGATGTCCTTTGGTGAAAAATGAAGTTATTCGAATGGAAAATCCATCAAGAAATCACAAAACTAGATAGAATTCCCAGTATTTTGCAAAAAAACAGGTCCATATTTCCATGCCTTAAAAAAATATGGCAATTTAAAGTTACGGAAATTCATCCAAAAGTTTCTACATCAATGAACAGACCGGCAATCTGGAAATTTAAAAAAAAAAAAAACACCCTAAGAAAAATCCTTTTTGAGCCTGTTGAATTGGTTTATGCAGGGTTTTTTTGTGAATCATTATCATTTTATCAACCTCAAATACATCGTCTAACACTATTTTTTTCAGTTTTCATACCGTTTAGGGTTTTGAAGAAAAACTTTTGTTACAATTTGACCAAAAATTTCCTATTTTTGCATAAATTTTGCCTAGAAAAATCATATTTAGTGCTATATATCTCCAAAACTGCTGTGCATATAAATATTGTCTCTCCTAAAAAAAAAATATATTGATCCGAGTAAATACAGAAATCGGTAAAAGTGATTTGAAAGAGTAAAAAAGATTTCTAAGAACATACATAGCCTATAGGAGAACAATTCTTTTTAGCAAAAAGAATTCAAGTATCCACTTTGTAGGAAGAAACATATCGATGAAAATGTGACGATGAATAGACTGACTTTATTTGAGCTATTATATAAAGGAAAGTTGTGTGTCCAGCTCAAAATCAAAAACTACAGAAGACACATCCAAAACGCAGATGTATTCTTTTTCAGAATTGTCTCAGACAAAATCTAGGATCATTTTTTTTTAATGTTCAAATTATCATGTAGTAATTCGTAAACGATTCGTTTCCAGAGAAAGCGAGAGAGGAGGTGATAGGGGATATGGAGGGGGCATAGAAAGAAAGAGAGACAGAAAGGGGGATATATGGACAGTAGTTTTAAAAGAAAGATGTTACACACATTTTGTAACTCTTCTATTTTGTTGTCCTTGCCCCGGTTGATGCCAGGTAACCATTC
Organism: Sepiola atlantica; assembly: GCA_963556195.1. Lineage (NCBI taxonomy): Eukaryota > Metazoa > Mollusca > Cephalopoda > Sepiida > Sepiolidae > Sepiola > Sepiola atlantica. The sequence goes on from OY744519.1 coordinate 74,331,948, forward strand.
TAATATATATATATATATATATATTATTATTATTTCATGTATCCACATAAAATTTTATAAGGAGATAATTTTTTATGTATCAATTTACAGTATTTACTTCAACCGTGCTCGATACGTAAGTAGAGCTAGGTAGTAAGCTATGAAAATATATTTATGGCAATTAAGCTACACAGAGGCTCCCGCGTTTCATCCCCGGGGGCAATCTTCAGGCTAAAATGCATTTTAGCCTGAAGATTGCCCCCGGGGATGAAACGCGGGAGCCTCTGTGTAGCTTAATTGCCATAAATATATTTTCATAGCTAAAATGCATTTTAGCCTGAAGATTCTCCCCGGGGATGAAATACGGGAGCCTCTGTGTAGCTTAATTGCCATAAATATATTTTCATAGCTTACTATATATATATATATAAATAAATAAAAAGGTGTATGAATTACTTTTATCTTCCGATACCTTAAGGAAAATCAATTATTTTCACTAAGATACTTATTTCATTTTGTTTTTTCTTGGCGCTGCCTTCTTAGAGTGTACAGTGATATTCCTCAATCGAGAAAAGTGATAGGGATGCATGAGACGAGGTGGAAACCCTGCACACACGATGACGCCACACCCAAGACTATTTATATCTTAACGGTCGCTTGATCTGACATCAATGAACAGACCGGCATAAGCTAGGGATAGGTTTTATCCTAGACTAGCTCTACCTATCTATTGTTACCTGCTAGTCTTTCATTTTTATTTTGCTCACTAACTACAGGCTATTAGACATAGGAATGTGAAATTTGGTAGGGATAATCTCTGATCCATGCAGATTGTCCTAGGGGGTCGGGGGTCATATTTGCTTTTTCTTATAAAACAGAAGTACCAAGATATAAATAATAGTGCATATATATATATATATATATATTATAATATAAAATGAAGTAATAAAATAAGGTGTCAATCAAATTTTATTAGAATTCAAAGTTCATGCAAAGCATCCTTAAGTCCTTAGCTCATGAGTTTTCAAAGATAATTCTTCTCTTCAGAGGACCATTACCGCAGTTATACTACTACAGGTAATAAAATTACGCTTTGAAAATATATAAAATTATATACACAAATACATAAAAATACATAACATCAAACATATCAATCCAAAAACATACTTTTGTTGAATCCATACAGTCCATCCAGGTCATACAAGTTGAGAAGCATAATCAGGAAGGACATTACTCCAAGATACAAACAGCAGTCCAAATACGTGAAATTGAAGGGGCCGGCAAAGTTATCCAGTCGCGAAATGTATCCATATTCAATGTTAATGATAAATAAATCAATCAAATTGATTGATTTATTTATCATTAACATTGAATATGGACACATTTAATTAATTAAATTAAAGTTTTAATCAATTTTTTTTGCAATTGATCAACAATTATTTAATTTTTATTACAATCCTCTCTAAAACAATCATCTACATTGCTTTTTTAACCTACTAAAAGATGTATATTATTTATTATTATACTAAATGTCAGTTCATTAACATTTGTTTCCCTAAGACTTTCATGGCCTCCATTCAGTTGTGAGAGAAAATGGATACCCCTGTAAGGGTGGCTATGCATGTAATTGTGAAGCGATGGTTGCACAACCACACCTCTCCTGAATCGGCACTGCTTAATTCTAGTGGCAAAAGGAAATCCAGGACGACTGAAAACAATGCCGAGATACGAGGAGAACACATACAGCACCTGGTATTCCCAAATGGTTACCCATTTAGTACTGATCAGGTTCAATGTTGCTTAACTTCGATGATCTAACGGGAACCAGTGTGTCAATGTGATTATGCTGTATACCCTATATATTTTAATGACACAAAATACATGCTATTCTTTAGTTCTGGGATTAAGTTATGTTTGAAAAATATTTGATTAATTAACTGAATATATCTTATTAAATTAACTTATATATCTATGTATTTCTCTCGTCCCCCTCACTTTATGTTGATTCAACCACTCTCTAATATTTCCTAATGCCTCTATGACAAGATGATCCTTAATACAGGCCTGTATAGTGTATGCGTTTATTCTCTGACTGGGGGCGTGTGTTTTTTGTTGTTTTTCTTTTTGCATTCTGTCAATTGCAGTCAATCAATGCTTACATGGGTGGATATCGGATAACAATTGAATTGAATCTTTAAAAAAAAATTTTTTTTTTTAACTTTTTACCATCGAAATTCTTCTATTTATCAATATTGAAGTAAATATAAATGTTAATTTATATAAATTCGCAATATTTTATCTTTAGTGTAAAAAATATAAACAACATTTTCTAATATTTAAGAAATTTGTCACAAAAAATCGTTTGTAATAACGAATGTGTAAAAAAGTGTACGTTGTAATAGCGAATATCGGTCCAATTGTAAAATTAAGACTGTTGGATTTTGCTTGAGATTCGCCTCAATCCTTGGTTTAAACAACACTCTTTGTCTGGATATTATTTTATAACGTATATTTATTTATTTATAACGGCATTTTGATTATTAAAGAAAACAACATGTATGTTTTAACATCTTCCTTTTTTCAAATTCTGTTAAAACTTGTTTTTTTTTTGTAAAAAGAATGTCCAAAATTTGTATGTGTCAAAAAGTTTGTTGTGTGTAATCAAATTTTAAAACATTCAAAATATTTTTAATCCAAAAAATAAACACTGTAAAAATGAAATTAGAATTTCATGTTAATGTTTTTTTGTTTTTTTTTTAAGTATGCCCTTCGTAAGAAGCAAAAACAAAAACAGAATGTATTTTTTCAAACTGATAGAATAACAATAACGAAAAATGTAAGCCATTAATAATGTTATTTTTTTATCAAAGAGTTAATGTCAGAATTTAAATCCAGTTAACTTAATTTAATAATTTTACAACTGTTCTGCTAAAATTTAAAAGAGGGCGCAATTAGATTTTCTAGTTCATTTAGCTTGATATTTACCAAAGCTTTGGATAAAATTGAATGTTGTAATATTTATTTCTTCTCATTAAATAAAATTTTAATTTACTTTTTAAAGTGTTTAATATCGAACTTTAACTGAATGTTTTAATCACTGCTTTTTTATGTGCTTTTCTTTTATCAAAAATATTTTGACAAAATTTATTAGATTAAAAAAAACTTTTGACACAAAAATAAACTTGGAATATACTTTTTACATACGGATTTTAAAAGCAAAAATGAATAGGTTAAAACATACTGTTTACAGAAAATTTCGCTTTTCATTCTTCTGGGCAAATAGAATAAAGGAAATAATTAAAAATAATTTCAGGGTTTCTTGTAAATTAAGTTAAAATATATTCTAAAAAGTTTTTTTTTCATGGACAGTTTCTTCTTACAGTGAGCAAATGAAATGAAAAATTCATTTATTTGGCAAAATTAATCGCTAAGAAAATTATGTTCAAACTCGGTGACACGATATAAATTTAAATTATTAATTATTATTTATCCTTTTTTATTTGTTCAATAAATTAAATGTAAATTTTTCGGTATTATTGTAGATTAAGAACCTTACGCTAAATCACACACACACAACACAAATGAGATTCTATTTTTTTTTTTTTTTTTTTTAGGTGATTATGTGTGAACACTCTGATGTTAGCAAAATGGGAAGTTATAAAACGTCTTTACAAACATGAAAAACTCATTTGTTAAATTATCAAAACTAACTGATGTGGCGGTTTACCCAAAACCTGTTGAGCGACAAAATATTTCCCAGTGTTTAAAAGTTTTTTGTGATCAAACTGTAACAGCAATTAAATTGCATCCATTATTAAATGAAGACTGCAGGAACAGTTTATTTTATTCAAAAGGTTTTGACATTTTGGAAAATTGTCAAAGAAATTTATGGCAACCATCAGAAAACTGATCCACTGACAAAGGTGATATCAGATTTAAATGATGGAAACCTTACACTTCTTTCTAATTTTGAAAGAATGACACAAAACCTTACACTTCTTTCTAATTTTGAAAGAATGACACAAAACCTTACACTTCTTTCTAATTTTGAAAGAATGACACAAAACCTTACACTTCTTTCTAATTTTGAAAGAATGACACAAAACCTTACACTTCTTTCTAATTTTGAAAGAATGACACAAAACCTTACACTTCTTTCTAATTTTGAAAGAATGACACAAAACCTTACACTTCTTTCTAATTTTGAAAGAATGACACAAAACCTTACACTTCTTTCTAATTTTGAAAGAATGACACAAAACCTTACACTTCTTTCTAATTTTGAAAGAATGACACAAAACCTTACACTTCTTTCTAATTTTGAAAAAAATGACACAAAAATTTGGAAGCAAGCAAGGTAAAATAATTTTAAAAAGAAGGGATACTAGCTTAGCCATTGAACATACATGCAATGGTTTAACTGATGGCTGTAGATATTTACTAAGCAGTGGGGTTAACTTTGTTAGTCTATAGTAAATTCACTAAGCATATTTAGAAAATGAATTTGGAAAATTAAGACAATATGCATTATCGTATTATGAAGAAATAAATATTTTCTTCACCTTCTGTAAAACAAAATGTACATGTAACAAACATCACAAATTTTGTTTCGGAATTTTTTTAGATGAGGATTGATTTTTTGGATTATTCAAATACTTTTCTCATGTTGCATTTTTAAATGAACAAAAAATACTAGATTGAATCGGAATATCTTTTAATATGGGTGGGTTCTGTTGTCATAAGACCGTTTTCCAAAGAATTACCTACTCCATAAGAGTTCAACATTTTTTCCTGAAAAATTATAAATATACATAGTCTGAAATAAAAACGTTTTTCATTTAAAATGCAAACCAATAAAATTAAATTTTCTGTTTAAATTGTAAGCTTTCATTTAAAGTTTTCTTTCACTTCTTAATAAACCCTGTTATCAACATTTCTTGCCCCCCCCCCCCCATAAAGAAAGAATTTAAAAATAGCTATGCCAGCCTTTCTTCTCTTATTTTCGTTCAATTACGTGCCTAAAATATGGCTCTGAAAATACTCTTATTATTTGGGCTTAATTACTATTTCAGTCACATAAATTATTTAGAGTGAAATAGGTTTCGGCATTACTCAAACAATTCATATTTTTTAAACTTAAACCATGTTTTAGTAAAAAAAACAACTTAGGGTTGTTTTTGTTATGCCAAGTTTTGCCTAACACGTGAAACGCCGAAATAAAAGTTAGGTTGGAAAATATAGTCGCCATCTAAACAAGTCGAGAAAGAGGCTAGCTAAGGAAGAACGATAACTCAAGTTTATAAATATCTTTTTTAACTAGAAAAGTATGAAAGGAAGTTATCGTTCTTCCTTAACTAGCTTATTTCTCTTTTATGAAGATGGCAACTATATTTTTTCTGCCCACTTTTCATTTTGGCGTTTCACATGGACAATGAAACTTGCCATTGTTTTAATGTTATCTAAATGAATAAATGCAAAAGTGTTTTCCACCTATCCTAACTATATTAACATTAAAACGGTTTATTCTTATTTAATCCTGTGTAGTATATTGTCATTCATCACGATGCATTACATCCTCTTTTAAAGTATACGTTCGTTCCTCACGGTACCATCCTCCCAGGATACCCTTCTTATTTGTTGTGTGGGGGGTAATGTACTATCTATTCTATTGTCATATGGTCCCAGCATTACCTCTTCCTTTGGGGGCCAGTGTATGTAGTTATTTCATCATATCATCCTCTCAAAACTATGCGACCTGAGGGAGCATATATATATAAAAACATATACACATACCTAACTTTATATATATCCATCCCCTATCTGTTTATGCGCCACAATGTGGTTTGAGTGAAGATGCGAAAGATGAGTTTTATGACAGGCTTATTGCAGTAACTAGTAAGGTTGATAAGAAGGAAGTACTTGGTGTGGAAGGAGATTTGAATGGTCATGTTGGAAAGACCTCTGGTGGTTTTGAAGGCATTCATAGATGGAGGATATGGATATGGTGATAAGAATGCAGAAGGAAAAGGAATCGTAGAATTTGGTGTTGCCATAGAAATGTTGGTTGCAAATACTGTTTTTAAGAAAAAGGGAAAACCATCTTGTTACATATGAATCTGGAGCAGCAAAGATTCAAGTAGATTATCTGTTGGTAAAAAAAAAGGACATAAAGCTCTTAAGTGATTTTAAAGTACTACCTTTAAGTTGAAGAAATCTCATGAGATAAAGAGAAATTTTATCCCCAAAAGAAAGGTGTGAAAGTTGAATGAAGAACACATGGAATGAGAGTGGTAACGCTCTGCTGGTTAGTAAAGGCAGAACTTCTCTGAACTTACTACATCCACTCCTAACTCTTGAAAACTTCTCAACAACCTCAATAGCTTTACCATCCAAATACACTCTTTCACCATTTGAGTTCTCATCCATATTCAGTTTCTTACACTTCTTGAATATAAACTGGTTATCCTCTCTCAAACTACCAGTAATTCCACCGCATTTCTTGTAGGTACCACAGAAGATTTAATTGCACCCGACTTCCTTTCCACAAACTGAGCAGGGAAACTTTCCTCTTTTTGGAAGCTTTTCAACACTACAACCACTGCTCATCACTTTTGTCTTGGTAACATTCACTCTCAGACCTTTAATTTTCATTGTATTTCTCCAAGTCTTTAACTTAACAAGTAGGTATTCATTTGTCTCACAAGCAAATATTAAATCATCAGCATACATTATCTCTTCTGGACAACCCAGACAAAACTCCCTGGACAATGCTTTCAAGACAAATGAAAAGCAACGGACTCAGTACAGAACCCTGATGTACTCCTACATTAAAGCTGTCACTAAATATGCTGTTAATTCTAACATGACTTTCAGCATTTCTGTACATTTCTTTAACAACCACTCATTTGCCACTAGTTTACGCAAAGCCCACCAGACAACCTCTCTTGGAACGCTATCAAAAGCTTTCTCCAGATTAACAAAAGTAAAATACAGGCTCTTGCATTCGTCTCAGGATAAATATAGCATCAGTTGTACTTTGGCCAGGCATAAAACCAAACTGCATTTCATCTATGCCAATCTGACTTATTTGCTACTCAATTATTCTCTCAATCATTTTCAGTACCTGATCCATCAATTTTAAGCCTCTGCAATTACCTCTATCAAGTGCTTCCCCTTTACCCTTATAACAATTTACAATTGTACTAAGTTCCCAGTCTTTTGGGATAACCTTTTTTATGATCTGATTTCTCAAATTCGTGATCATCTCAATGCCTGTTTCACCTTCAGCCTTTAACATTTCTGCAACAATGCCTGAGGGTCCTCCCTTCATTTTATTCAACTTCCCATACCTTTTCTTTCTCAATTCTTATAGCTGGACTGGATACTGCTTCTGCAACTTCTTTATGTATTCAAAATTGTAGCAATTTAATTCTTTTTAAAACAATAGATATTCTTTATCTTCTTACCGTAAAAATAATCGTCAGCTAAATATTCTTCAAACAAATGTCACTTTTTGGAATGAAATTCATTAAAAATTGTACTGTTTTATAGTCAATGCCGCAGAATATGACTTTGGAACGCTTCATTTTAAAATGGATAAAGTCAGAATTGTTTGTTTTAGCGACATCAGATTAATCACCAATCATGTTGATGTCTTATTTTTTTAAATGTGTGAAAAGTGATAACGTATGTACGAACATGAAGTGACTTGGCGTATTATTATAGAGCCAGGGTCACCAACCTTTTAGAGGGAGAGAGAAACCAATTAGCTATGCAGTGTTTTGGTGAAGGGCTATGGTATTAAATATAAAGCAAATAGATTTTCTCAGACTCAAACTGCTCTGTCAAAAAAGCTTTTTTTAAGGTTTAAATAAAATAAGGAATTGAATCTAATTTTATTTAAACAATTTATCTTATTTCACGACAGGAATAATCGACAAACAACTACTAACACAATCTATTTTCTTCAAACAAATGAGTGCTTGAAAGAATTAAAAAAAACATCAGGTACAAAATTGACGGTAAGAGTAAACAATGCAAACCCAAATTAACCGAAACGAAATTGCTCCATTCAAGAAAGTTTAATAGCATCGCCCCAAAAATTATGGTTCGCTACTGTTGGCACTGATATTTATATAAAATAGCATCTCAATCGGTTAAGTTAAAAAATAAAAAAAAATAAAGAATGAAAACTTCTCAAGCTGGAAAGTTTTTTAAAAAAAGAAAGAAATAAAGTATCAACGGTATAGAAAGAAATAAGGAAAAGGAAAGAAAATGTCTCATTATGGAAATAGAGTGAAGGATTTCTTTCTGAATTAATTTCAGACAGGGGTGGTTGTCTGACTTGATATTTGCTTTCGTCTTTCCCCTAAACTCTTGAAATAGTTTCTTGTGAGTAAAATGAAATATTTATATACAAAAAAATTACATTGGTCTTTACTATAAAGCGAAGGATTAGAAGATAAGGAATGGAAATTTCTGAGAGTCTTAGATTTCTTGTGTATTGGGCTATCTTCAGAGACAAGGAAAATAACTTAGAATAATAACTTATAAATTAGAATTAGCAAATTATTTAAGAAGACACTTGTTTCTGCTTATTGTGCGATAACTTTTCCACATCAGGTGAAATATTTGCACATTGTCCAGGTTGTTATCGCGCAACCTTGTTCTTAAATGACTTTAAAGGTTAATCAGGGGTTTTACTATTTATGTACGCCAGCCTAACCAGACATGACCATTGCTGCTGATGATTCTCTATTCAGTCAATCTCGACCCGTCATTCGAGCAACCTCTGATTCCTATCGTGATTCAGGTAATCTGGGCCCATCAGCCTGAAATATCTTAAATATTTCTTGCGTATTATTTGAAATAAAAAATAAAACGGCTTTCGTCAGATTTAGTAGATTTTTTATTTTAAATAATACAGCAAGAAATATTTCAGATACTTTCAGCTGATGGGTCTAGATTACCTGAATCATGATAAGAATCAGTGGTTACTCAAACAAGATTGCCTGAAGAATCATCAGTAGCAGTGACTTGTCATGCTTACGTACATAAATAGTAAAACCGGTTAATCAGAGGTATGAGTAGAAAATGGCAAAAAAAGCTTAAACCGAGATGAATTTCCCAACCTGGAGAGGGGTGGAGGGCTCTGCCAATTTTACAAGGGTGGAAGGGGGTGGGTCGCCATTGCCACTAAAAATAGAAACCTCCTTTAACCAATCTCATCTAAATTTGTTATTTACAACTCCATCTATTTGCTGCAATTTAGCTTCATTTATAGTAGAATCAATTATTTTCAGCATTTTCCTAAACAATTACAATCAGTTTCAACTCAGAAAGTGAAAATTAAGAGATAGATCTCAAGTGTGCATGCGGGGGGAAAGGAGACAGGAAGTCATTCTTTGATGAAACAAAAGTCTTCTACCTACCCTACCTGCATCATGAATTGTTTGAAGTACGGCGAAATTAACATTTTCAGTTTTCAGAGAAAGGAAAGGAAGGCAAGACAAGATGAAACATGATGGAGAAAGAAGGAAGGAGAAAGAAGGAAGAAGAAAGAAAGTGGAAAAGAGAGGAAGAGAAACAAAATCCAGCCAAATAGGTTCTAGTGATTCGGCAGAAATCAGCCTTTCTTATAAAAAAAATGAAAAAAAAAAAAAATCTCCAAAAATGGATTTCGACCAAAAAAGCACAGAACTCATATTTAGTGATTCAAGCAGAAATCCTCCTCCTTTGAATTTAAAAAAAAAAAAGGCGGAATTCCACTGAGAACTCACATCCCTAGTTAACCTGAATCGAACTACTGTATTTCTATTCAATAATAACTGGATAGTCCAGCTGTTGAGTTGGAAGGCCAAAGAAAAATTAATCAAGGGCTGTGAGTTGCCAACGCCTGTTATAAAGATTAAGAGAACATTAGACACCAATATTTCTAAGCAAATGTCAGAAGGAAACTTTACAAAAAAAAACAAAAGCATAAAAATTACATGAGTTTGAAAATAATATAAAAAAATAAAAAACTTGATCCAAAGCTAAATAATCGCAGTTTAATAATAATATTGCCGAGACATTTTGTCTCACCTAAAAATAAAAAAGAATATACAACATTTAATTTTAAAAACACAATGGATCTAAAGAATAATTTTTATTGGTAGTTTCAACTGATTAACATATGAAAAAAAAAATACAAGAAAAAAATTGTTGGCGCAAAAGTCAGATCAAAAGAGTTATAAGTAGTTTTAAACATTTGGGAAGAGTTTGTTGAAGTTTTAGTACGAAATTTTGGTAAGAGGTCTAAATGAATCACTTATTGGTAAAAATGTATTTCTTTCATTGTTTTTTTTTTGTGAGAAAATAAAAAGATCCTGATTTTGCTTTTTCTTACAGCATTTGATAAATTATAATAAAAAAAAAATCCTTTTATAATATTCAAATATTGCCATGTAATTTATTATCTACATAAACTACAGAGCAAAAAAAATGAGGTAGAGTTTTCTATGTTTTGGTTATAAAAAAAGACAATGGTATGCTGGAGGGTTATCAAACTTGTTGCTATTGGATACCATATTCTAATGATAAAGATGAAAATAAGGTAAAAGTACAGAATAGTTAACACTCGAAAACTCATAAACCCAAAAAATACATCAATACATAATTTATATCAAATGCATTAGAATGAAATTCTCTACCTAACCCGCCAAGTTTTAACGTTATAACACTTTATTTCATACTTTTTTGTTTAATAAAATCTATATTTTCAAAAATCGACATTTAATGCCTGCCACAACATGCCTACAGTTATTGGCAGCCATTAAGTGCTGATTGCCAAGAGGATAGATTTTATCGAAAAAAGAAATTTAAAAAAAATGTTATAAACGTTAAATCTAGGCGGGTTAGGTAGAGAATTTCATTCAAATGCATATGATGTAAATTATGTTGTTTTGGGGGGGTTTATGAGTCATTGAGTGTTAACTATTCTGTACTTTTACCAAATATATATATAAAAAGTTATTAATAACAAAATGCTCAAGAAAGAAAGGTTTTTAATATAATCAATATAATCGCACTTCCAACATCATCTTTTTATAGTAGAGATTAAAATTCTTTTTTTTCTTAAAAAAAAATATTTTATACACTTTAACCTTGTTTAAACAGAAGTAGATGTGTACTCTTTGTATAACAAGACATTTTGGAGTGGTTAACCGAATCGTTCAGTGAATGTTGATCAAGGAAACAGACGAATATTAAAAACATTTCTTTTTCTTCTCAGTGGGTTTTTTGTTTTCGGTTTTTGGTTTCTTTGTCTGATACAAAATTTTATTTTTTGGTGATTTCTTTCCGATTAATAATTACAGATTCCTTTCGTTTTTTTCTTTTTTTTGATAAACTCTCATCAATAAATATTAATTCATTATTAAAAGAAATAGAAAAAAAGTTAGTTGCAAATTTTCATTTTTTTAAACCCCTTTCTACTCTGCAATGCCCTCCTGAGTAGCAATTATAGATACACATGTAATATTTAGTTGATAGATAGGAAGTTAAGTAATGCACAAAAATTAGGGGTCAGCAGACAGTAGCAATGATAACAGCAACAACTACAACAGCAGCAGCAATTCATGTGAGGGGAGAGGGTAGTTGGTTTTCATGGGTGGTAAGAAAAAGTCTGAACACATACATAAAGTACACATATATACATACACGCACACATACATACACACACACACCCATGAATTTAGGCAAGAAGAAACAGCCTCATTTTGAAACTGACCAATGATTGGTGGAGATCTTAAATTTGAAATAGCCAATTATTTTCCTTTGTTTTAAGTTTGTCCATTGTTATCCTCCAAGAATTTTACCTCCTCTTCTTTTCTTGATAATAAAAAAAAAAGTTTCATTTGGTTGTCGAAGAGGCAAAACAAGAGGCGGAATGTTTAAATTACATTTCGATCCCAGTTTTTTGAGAAAGAAAGTTGGCTATATCATAATGTAAGAAGAGGACGAGGAGGAACGTTGGCGTCACCTGCGAGAGGTGGATGACATGCCACTCATGGAGTCTTGGCTGGCCAAAAGGCTCTTTTCTCCAAGAAGTTGCTTGGAACCAAACACAAATGGTAGGGAGGGACTGCTTCGTGAGCGACGGATATCTGAAGAAAAAAGTTAAAGAAATAAAAATGAATTAAAACAATAATAACTTAATTTTTTGTATACATTTTTAAAGAATTGTCTTTTATGGTAAACAATACAACGCAAACCATGAAAATGTAGCCTGCATCTTTGCTACCAATTCATATTTAATGGATTTAAGAAATCACTTTAAAAATAATGGCATTTTCTAACTATGGTGAACATTTTTTTGTGACATTTTTCCTTGTGCGAGAAAGTTATTTTCAAGGCATATTTTAAAATCTAACTTTATAAGCCAATTTAATTTTTTTGCTGCTAATAGAGAAATATCATTTTGCAACAAGTTGCCGAATCAGATTAAGACCAGCACTAGTGTAAAACATTTTAAGATGGAATCAGATTAATTAAGAAATAATTTAAAAAATAAATGAATTTTTGAGAACTATTGGATGAAATATTTAACAAAATTTGATCTTTAAATTGATGTTGTTTTAAGTGTAAATTTCATTAAAAAACAACATTTTTTTTTTTTTACTATTACACCCATCGGATTTTTAGAAATCCATTCTCAACATGGAGGGGTGGGGTTAACTATTCTGTACCTTCACTGAAATTCGTTGAGTCATAAAAGAAAATTGTCATCACAGAATCTCATTTTTATTTTTTGCTAAAATTCGATGGCGTGATAGTAAAAAATACCAAAAATTCAACAATGAATTTCCTTAAAATTTATTGCTCAACAGATTTTCATAAAGACCCCCCCATATACACACACACACACAGCATTTTCTTTCATTATATAGAAACAATTGTTTTTCTTTGGTTTTATTTTTTACAGGTAATCATGCCTTTTGGGCCATTTAATGCCCCAAAATACTTTATATTAATGATTCAGTGCATACAATAAATTGAACAAAAAGTTTACTCAAAGCTGATTGACAATAGCTGATTCATGCTAGGGTTTGTACCAATTTTATAAAACCCGGTTAAAACGGTTTTCATATGATGAAACCAATACCAAGTTGCACAAACCGATTTTAATGTTTGTAGTTTTTGCTTTCTGACGAACATTTCTCTATTGTTTTCCTTTGAAGAAATATTGTTGCAATTGCAGTCAGTCAGCCTTTAGCTAGCTGAGTGCTGTCTGCTTCATTGGAAGAGATCACAACATATAGCTTTTCCTATCTTGGTTGCACTGTTGTCAGACAAGCAGTTTTACGGTGATTGGTGTTTTATATATAAACATTTTAAGTACATTTATTCCTCTGCTTTTGTAAGCTACAACATTTGACTTATTGCAGTGTCAACATTTTGGTGCTTATGCAGTTTACGGACTGGGCTACTTTTAGATAGGGTTTTTAAGTTAAATTCAATCAGTTTGTTTATTAAATTGTTAGGTGAAAGTACAGAATAGTTAATCAACACTCAGCTTCCTCAGGTTAAGAATGGGTTTTTAAATTATGACGTTATTATTTCAGCCCGGTCCGTAAACTGCATAAGTACCAAACTTTTACTATTATAGACTCGATTGTTCTATGTTGAAAATGGTGCACGAATGAAAATAATTCCCAAATTTAATTCTTTAACAATAACAAATTAGTTTCATAATTACTCATGGTTTTTCTTTTATTGTATCTTTAATTTCATTCTATTTGTACGTTGTTTTTAACATGGAATGGTACGAGGATGTGAATATTTACAATCCGGATCCTATCTTAAAGTTTTACAACCTTGCAAACTCGGTGTTAAAACACAGAGTTTGCATAAATGAGATACATGTTTAAATTCCTAACTTTTGAAAGGTTAGGACCGGTTCCATGAGCAGATTGTTTCACGATAAGCTTAAATGACAATAAAATTCTGTTTTAATTGTTCTAATTAGCCATAATTTGTAATTAACTGAATAAGTCACCCATCTCTCACTTAGCTATGTATTTCTCTCGCCCTCTCTCACTATGTTGACTCAATCAGTCTCTAATATTTCTCAATCTTTGTGAGTATTTAGAGAAAGAGTGACTTTTTTTCAGCGTTGGCATCTAATTTGCATACATGTGTCTGTACACACAACAAACACGTATGAAAATTGGACGGCAAAATAATAAGTCTCTTTATTTCTATATTGTTCTTATGGGTAATATGGAAGTAAAGAGACTTATTATTTTTAGCTATGTAAGAAGAGTGTCTTAACAGAAGTCAGTTTATGAAGTTTCAAATGAAATCAAAATAGAATAAACAGTGGGAGTGACCCAACGGGTCACAGGTACATCTAGTAAAATTTAAAAAATTAACTTGGTGATTTGATAGAAAATAATATTTTTAATACTGAGCATACATGATAAAAATATTATTTATGTGAATTCTTGTTTTATTCAACTTACTTTTTATTAATTTTAGCAACTATTGACGGTCGTCCCCATAAAGAGATGGTACTAGATGACAATACCCTGGAGGTAGTAGGTTCTTTCTGTTATCTAAGAGATATGCTGAGTGCAGGTGGTGGATGTGAACTCAGTATGGCCAAAATTTTGTGAGTTGTTGCCTCTGATTATATCATAAACTGTCCCTCTCTACATCCGCACTAAGTTGTATAGCAGCTGTGTAATGAGCATCATGATATATGACAGTGGATGCTCGGCTCTCACCCAGCCTTTTCTTGCCTGTCTGCAGCGCAATGACAGATCCATGATCAGATGGATCTGCAACATGAGATCTGACCAAATCCAACACATTAGATCAGATGATTTGCCGAAAACACTACACTTGCCCAGTATGGAGGTTATCCTAAGGATAAATCGATTACACTCCTATGGTCACGTAGAACATTCATCCTTGATAAACCGCTGCAAAAGCATTGATGTCCTAAATTGCAGGAAGGTTGGCCAGCCAAAGAATACTTGGAAGCAAGTGATTAGACAAGAATGCACAGAGTGGAATTTGGAGACAGCTGACCCACGAGTAGTGGAGAGTGAGCTTGCTTAATATAAAAAAATGTCTGACTCGTGAAATGAATAGAAAAGAAACTCATTTAAGTGGTCTACATGTTAGACTTCTAGCTTCATAACAAGTTGGTTCCACCCAGAAGAAGAAAAAAGTAATTTCTGAATGTTAGTCCTATGTTTTAGTTAATTGAATGTTACAGACAAGATATAAAGATATACACAATATCTATTACAATTTTATATATTAACCGTAATCCCCAAAATCTGCATCATCTTTGGCTCAAGCTTTCAAGATAGACGATTTGAGTCCATGTATAGGATTTTCAATGTCAGCAAAAACAAGTTTCTTATTGTGTCTTTCTATTTGAAAATTTTGTTAGACAAAAAAATGAAAGAAAATAAAAATTTTGTTTTATGTAAGAGAAATTAATGAGTAACTTCCAGAAAAGACTACTAAAATTTCAACCATCGAGAGTTACCTACCCTTAGGTGGGTAACGCCTTCCTTTATGATTATCTCGGCTGATATGTTCCTCTTTCCTTTGGCTGGAGGTATGACCTGGACTTGGACTTCTAGCACGATGATGAAAAGACGGCACTGTCATGGAAAATAAAAGTTAGTTAAAATTATTGAACTATTATATATATATATATATTTTTTTAATTTTGAACTTGTAGTGCGTGGCTGCTTATGTGGTAATAACATTTTATGCAAATTCTAAAGTTCTGAACTTGCATAAAATTTTATTACCACATAAGCGGCCACACGCTACAAGTTCAAAATTAAAAAAGAAAAAGAAGTTGCTCATTCTAACCACCCTGCGATGAAGTCTGAACATCGCTCCTGCAAAATCGAGGAGTAAAGCTACCATCACAGAAAAACTAAGGTATTGCTTTTAAATTGATTCAGACTTTTTTTCTCTGAAGAAGAATGTTTTATCATTCGAAATTAAGAAAAAAGTAAAAAAAAACAACAAAAAAACATTTAAATGATTTTTAATAAAATATTGCATGTCAAAATATGGTCTCCAAAGACATTTGTTTGTCTATTTCAATTTCCTAAATTTCTTAAGATGCTTTCATGAACTTGCATAAAATTTTATATAATTTGGATTATTCGGACTACTATTCTTATTTTGGTTGTTATATTCACATGTAACTTTGGCCTTCTTCAGGTGCATCTTCTCAAACTTGGGAACCTTCTACGAAACTTCGAACTGAACCCTTTATTTAATCCACAGGTGTAGATTGTTCTCATTCTGTCAGCCATGGCCGGGTAGAAGTGGTAATTTATGTTATTCTTGGTTATTATCGTTTGTAACAATGGAACCTTTAACCACTCGAAGGCTGTCACTTAGAACTGATTGTTAACCACCAGGGATGAGAGTAGCTAATGGCAAAAAAAGCTGAAATTGAGGTAAATTTCCCAACGTTGAGGTCCTAGACCCCTTTGTGTTTATGGAAAGCACAAAAACAACTTTTTTCCTAAACAACTCCAATCAGTTTTAACTAAAAAAGTCAAAATTAAGAGAAAAACACCAAGTGCGTATGTCGGGGTAAGGAACAGGAAGTCATTATTTGATGAAACAAAAGTCATGTAATTCCCTTACCTCCATCATGAATTGCTTGAAGCCTTCATGGAAAATTAACATTTTCAGATAGAACTGTCATAAGAGGGTAAATCAGCTTTTTCTTATTTAAAAAAAACAGATTTTGATTAAAAAGCTAAGAACTGACATCTATGAGAGGCTCTAGCGATTTAATCTTTTTCTGGATTAAAAAAAAGTGGAATTCTGCTAAAAAGCAAAGAACTCAGATCCCTGATATAAATAGTGGCAGCAGAATGAAGGAAATATTTTTATTTGTTTATCTTTGTGAAGCTAAGTACTTTTCCATCACATAATCAAAATAAGGCAAAAAAAAATTAAAAAACTACTTACCCCTGCGAACTGGTTGCTGGCGCCTCTGGAGGGAGTTCTGATCTAGTTTTGTTTCACCAATGGCCTTTTCTAATTTGGATTTGAGGCCAATATTTTCTTCTTGGAGAGCACTGTACAGTTTCTTACAATGTAAATACTGTGTCATCACTTGCTTGTGTTCCTGTAATAAAAACAAATATCCAATTAAAAAAAACAAACTGATTTTGATCAAAAGCATCTAATATAATTAAAGAAAAAAACATTAGTTTAACAAAGTAATCACAAAGTTGTTATCTATTATATTAAGGAAAATTGTATTTCTGTCAGTCTCTGTGTCCAGTTAAAACTCAGTAACTACCAAAGATACACTTACAAACCTACATATTCAGATTCAGTCTGACCCTTGAGCTGGTTATGGTATATAAAAAAAAAGAAAATACTTTAACATTCAATCGCTCGGGGTCATCAAGGACAAAATTAGTGCATGGGATGGTTTAAAAAAAAAAATTACTTTCATTATTACTGATAAATGTTCAAAAAAGAACACTGCAACTAGGTCGAACAGGCAGTTGCTGATTATTGATCCTTTTCTTTCTTGTTTTTTTTAAATTTCTATTATATTGAATCAGTTGCAAAAGTTTACACATCAATTAGAGAGAGAGATAGAGAAAGATAGAGAGAGAGAAAGATAGATAGAGATAGATAGAGAGAGAGAAAGATAGAGAGAGAGAGGGATAGATAGAGAGAGAGAGAGAGGGATAGATAGAGAAAGAGAGAGGGATAGATAGAGAAAGAGAGAGGGATAGATAGAGAAAGAGAGAGGGATAGATAGAGAAAGAGAGAGGGATAGATAGAGAAAGAGAGGGATAGATAGAGAGAGAGAGAGGGATAGAGAGAGAGAGAGAGGGGGATAGAGAAAGAGAGAGAAGGGGATAGAGAAAGAGAGAGAAGGGGATAGAGAAAGAGAGAGAGAGAGGGATTGATAAAGAAAGAGAGAGAGGGATTGATAAAGAAAGAGAGAGAAGGAGAGAACTGTTAAAATAGGTAACATGACTGAGGATGTGTAGAGTTTTAAAAGGAAGATGTTACACACACTTTAAGAATAACTTTTCTTCTATTTTCTTATCCACGTTCCCGGACAACATCAGGTAGCTTTGCTAATATATTAAAATGCACAGATTTCTGGATGAAATTCATCACAGTGTTTTTCCTTTTTTTTTTTACAAGAACTTTGATACAATATCGTAGGATCGAATATAAGTAGTGATAAAAGTAATATGTTGATGATTCTTCTAAACATGACCCTTTTTAGCATATACACATGCATGAAAGAAGTAAATAGACATTCTACAAAAAATAATTCATACATGTTTAAAGTTTCTGCTTCCTTCATCGACGGCCAGCATTTTGAGCCGTATAAAGCCACAGTAAAAGTTTAAAACATCGATATTTTATATTAATTGACATTTTTGTGTTTCAGATATAAATATATATATATATATATCATATTACCATTTAAGTATGACACAGGCCAAAGAAGCACTAACATTTTTAGAGAAGCCATATTATAGGTCAACCTGAAGGTGGACTTGATCAGCGTCAAATCTTAGCAAACCTCAGGATTCCACTTGCCACTGTTAACCGAGTGATTGTCACCTTGTTCATTAAAAAGAATCAATATTATCGTGCCTAGGTCCATCAGGACCCTCCGACAGTAGTCTTCATTGTTGATGATAATAAGGGTGTCTATTCACTTCTTTCATGTCTGTGTAGAGACCACGGCTCAAACAACTTAGATTTTGTTATTTACATATTTTCACGTCTCAAAGTTCAACTGTGATAGTTTGTATTAGTTTCCATCTCTAATGTCAAGGTTGCTCGTTTTGAATTCTCTTTGTAAGACAGTCACAGCAAAAACTCGTCATTTCTACCACAATTGCAAAGAATTTTCCTTTCTTTCTCTGTGGTCAAACAGAATTTCCATGACCAAAGTTCCTTTCCAAGAACTTCTCATCTATGGAACACATTACAATGGACTACAACATGGACATCTTCAAAACCAATGTCCACAAATACTTGTCATAAACCGTCCTCACAAGTCATCAAACTTTGTTCATTCCATTCATTATTTTCAATCCTCCCATAATATTCATCATCATGCAACTGTCAATCTACCCATCTTGTTAACTCTTATCCTTGAGTGGCTTTTAGCCTTGATAACTGGTGACTCATAAGTAAACAAATAAAAAAAGTTATGTTTTTACATTATTTTTTTGCCCAACTTGTCTTAAGATAAAGATGTTTAAGAGTGATTCAAACATAAAAAGCAAACCAGAACATCTGTCTAACATCTGTTTACCTCTGTGATTCTTTGTATGTTTACTTCTCCAGATGTCACTTGAGATTTGAGTTTTTGAATATCTGAGTCTTTCATTCGATTCAAAATCTGTAAGAGAAGAAATATATTTTTAAATAAAAAATAATCCACTCACACCAAGACCCAACACCCTAATAAATAATAAAGAAAAAATATGCATAAAAAAGTAATAAAATTTAACAAACAAATAAGAAATAAATTAATATATGCATTAAAATAGAAAGCAAATTACAAACATATTCACACTATTCAGTAAATTATTAAAAGAAAAAAGTAAATAAATAAAAATAAATAAATTTTCTGCAGGACTGCTGAAAGCATATAACAGATATTTCCATTTCCGGCTTATAGGCAAAAAACGCTCCCCGAGAAGAGTGGACTTTGGATTTTTGAGAAGGAGGAATACCCTCAAAATATTAAATAATTAGTGTGTTTACAACATGTCTTTACTGTTGAGTTAACGACTAGTAATTTACGACTTTAGAATGAGCATATGTAGTGATGAGATGTTGCATGCGAACGCGATTACATGCAAAATTCAAAAGGATGTGTTTAACAGTTAAGAATGTGTTAATATTAATTATTATGCTAGACACCTTAAAATTTTGTTACTAGTTTTGTAATTAATATCATACCACACAATCAAAATATTAAAAATTCTTGAAGCCATTTACATTAAAACTGAACACTCCACAATTAATATTAAAAAACTAGTCACAAATTTTTTCAGTGTCTAGCATAATAATTAACATTGACAAATTCTTAGCTGTTAAAGACATCCTTTTGAATTTTGCGTGCACTTTGCATGTAATCTCATTCGCATGCAACATCTCATCACTACAGATGCTCATTTTAAAGTCATAAATTACGAGGCATTAAACAACTCAACAGTAAAGACATGTAAACACAGCAAGACTCACGTCGCCTGATGAATCAAATTGAAAGTACTCACAAAAAAAAAAAAGAAGAAAAATAGAAGAAACCTACGGAACTTATATACACCAATTTGACCAGAATACTAAATAAACTATTTGAAAAATAAAAAACATCCAAACAAAAAAAAAAAACCCTGTGTTATTTAATAACATTTTCCTAATATATATATATATATATATATATAAGAGAGAGAGAGAATATAGAAAGGAAAAAAATTCACATACACATTTTAACTGTCAGCATTTATAATTTGTAATACACATAAAAAAATAGAGCTCTCTTACTCTAATTTCATATCAAAATTATTCACTTTAACACTAATATATATATATATTTAGGCAAACATTATTAAATAACACGGAGTGGTTTTGTTTGATGCGACTTTTTTTTATTTTTTCAAATTTCCGAATTGTCCATCTGATGTGTCGGTCAAATTGATATAAATATGATCCATGGCTTTCTTGTTCCATTCTTTTTTCTTTTTTGCAAGTACTTTCGATTTGAATCGTCAAATCATCTTCAGGCGGTATTAGTTTTAGTGTCTTTACTGTTGTGCTCATTTTTTAATTATAACGGCAAGTAGTTTATATTTGAAAACGCGTTTGTAAAGTTGAAATGTACATGAGAGCGTGATGGCGTTCTACACGTACGAGAGATTTAAAGTTTGACTGTTTAAACCGTTAAGAAATTGATGACGTTAAATAAAGTGCATAGAATTCAAACGTATAACTACCTAATGGCTAAGAATTTGGTAATGTTAATTATTATGCTAGACACTTTAAAATGTTGCGACTAGTTTCATAATTGACATTATTAATTGTGGGATGTTTAGTTTTTATGTAGAGGGCTTCGAGTATTTTTAATTTTTTGATATTGGTATCATGGTGTATTATTTTGGTATTGTTAACAAGGATGTTTCTATATTGGGAGGGGGTGCAATTATGTTTTTTTAGGTGTTATATATATGAGAGAGAGAGAGAGAGAGAAATGTGTGTGTGTCTAAACTTCCATCAGATTTTTTTTTGTTTTCATAAACTCATTCTGACTTTCAGTGTTTATTTACTGTTGCTTTTTATTAATCTATACTTTTTTCTAGTAAGAATAAAACTATCTCACTTCATTCTGTTAGTGTTATTATATTAATGTTGAAAAACAAAGTTTAAACTAACAAGTAAACAGCTTCAAACTCAACATCTTTTATGGGGCAGTCACAACAAAATCGTTTCAAACTCTTGCCAAAATATTTTTCTCGAGGCTTCTTACACTTTTTCTGTTGTTGTCAATAAAAACGTTCGATCAGTGATTATGTTAGCACACAACATATAATTTGGATTCACAATCTGAACAAATTTGTTTGCAAAATATGATAGTCACACATTTTATTTACCTCCTTGACAGGAGGTTAGCCACAAGGTCAAGTGTGGTTTTGAGAAGCTAGTGTACTAGGATAAGCACACTCTGGCTTACAAAAAATGCCTAAGTAGCCCCATCGGTATTCCCCAGTAGGGGTGCCTCAGGCGATTAGTAATAAAGTAACCCCTTCTCAGAGAGATGGTAAAGCTTGGGAGGGTGGACCTCCTAGGACTTAACAGTACCATACCTTAGCCAGACAGGAACAAAGTCACTGTCAAACGAGCAAAATGAGTTCCAATCTCTATATCAATAAAATTATAAAAAAAATTAACATGTGTATTTTTTTTGCATCAACGTAATTTTTATAATTTACACATTGAATTATCATTTTTTTTATTACTATTAATCAAATACTTATTGAATAATAAATGCAATAGTGTTAAATTAAAACGAAATTGTAAAAATCCTATTCAATAAAATAATTTAATTGTGACATTAAATCAACCAGAATGCATTTCGAATAATTAAAACATGAGTCAGCCATTTTAATCTTTTGTTAACAGTTGAATAAAAAAAAAATATTTTGTGACCCCTTTGAAATCATTTAAATTGTCAAATAGAAAATAATTTAGACTGGCTTTAAAATGTTTAATGTTATGGAATTACAAAAAAAAAAACGTAAAGTAATGAACTTTTAGGTGTGTCTTAAAATACATTTGTATTTTGTGATGTTCTAAATTGTTACGGTCATAAAAATGTGAAACAGTTCATTAGTAGCTTCAGTTGTATCATAAGTAGAGAGCGTGACACACAGAAATGTAAACTTACAGTACTAGCATTCTCCACTCTATAATAAAAAATCACTGAGTATCTATTTGCATATAAATAAATATAAATCTGTCCCATCACACAAAAGTTATCTAGTAAAAATGTGTCTTTTTCTAGCCCCTGAAGGAAACTATTTTAAGTGGTGAGGGAAAGCTATAAAGCAAATAACAAGTCAGACAGACAACCCACGTTACCTGAAATGAATTCTGAAAGAAATCCTCTACTCTAAATAAAAAGTCAATAGTTAGTGGGTTTTTTCTTTAGGTCCTCAGAAATAATATTATGTATATATGAAATATTAAATTACTGATGTAATTTAATGGTTTTATGATTATTAGTGCGAAAACTTAAATCATTTTCTTTTCGTCATTTTTGATGGATGGTGTACACTAGTATTAATATATAGAGTAAGATCTCAGCTCATAGTAAAACAGTGGACTAAAACAAAATGTCTATAAAAAGAATCATCAAATATTAACATTTCAGTTTTCGAAGAAAGAATTTTCTAGATTTAAAAAAAAAAATTTATTTTAATTAATTATTGGCAATGTTTTCATGTTGTTTTGCTGACTTACCTGAGCCTCATACAAATCTTCTTCAAGTGAAGAACTGCCAGCTGGAAGACCACGGGGACTTCTTTTCTTAACCAAGCTTTTTAGTTCTACCAATTCTTCTTCCATCAAACTGGTCAGCTGTTCATTACTGTACACATGGAAAAAATCAGAGAGAACAAATAATGACGGAGGCTGTACACACATACACACATATATATATAAATTGACAGATTAAAGTTTTGAAGTTGTATCATACTGTGAATTAATGTCAGTTTCGAAGCAAAGAAAAGCTAGCATGTGTTTAGGGAATTCAAAACATACTTGAGCAAATTCAGGCAGCTTCACTTCGCTCTGGAATTTGATTCCCATAAGAATCGATCTGATATTTTTTATACTATCATATATATATATATATATATATATATATCTATTGCTACAAATTTATCATACAAGCTAAACCACGGGTTCGAACAAAATATTAAAAAAAAATAAAAGAATGAATCCTTTTTTGGAATTCACTCAAGGTGATAAAAAGCACAAGAGAATCAACGAAAAACAGACAAGACAGAATAATTTCCAAATAAATATATTTATTTCGAAGACTAGGTTATGGAAATACTAAAAATAAAATAAGATTTAATTGAGAGAAAAGGGGTTTCTAGATATGAAAAATAAAGGACACATGTGACAACAATCAAAGGGAAAAGGATTTATCTTTTTCTACAATAATATAGGGATTCAGAGAATGTAATGTGCTTTTTACAAGGTTCTTTTTGAAGCGGTTGGCTATCTTGTTAGATTTGGCTGGTTGACAAGGTCTTATCATATCTTCTTTTCATCCATAGAGTTTAATAATATCTTCTCATCCATAGAATTCAGATTAAGACATTGTCTTTCCTTTGGGTTGAGTTTTGCCTGTTGGTTAAATTCTTCTGCTCTACTGAGAGATATTGAAACATCAATATTTTTGATAAATGAAAATTCTTTTTTTTTGTTGTTTTCCCATTTATTCTCAGTGACTTCACTTCACATAATTATCAGGACGTCTCCATTTTTTTTTTTTTAGTTCCACATAGCTGCTCTTCTCCACAAAGGTAACTTTGCTCACATGTGCCCCCCCCCCCTCCTCTTCTAGGAAGATCATGGTTATACAAAAACGGAAAAAGGCAGAACATTAAAAGAGAAAGAAGGAAAGAAAAAGGGGAAATGGAATTTGATAGCTATCACACAAGTAGGGGAAAGCTAATATCAAGAGATTTTTTAAAAGGTCATTCCTATCAATATCAGTGTACTTGCTGACAAGGTTGGAGGGGGCTATACGTTATATATATATATTCATCTTTTTCAGCTTCATCACTATTGGACTGGAGAGGTTTGACTTTGAATAGATTATAGCCGAAACATATGTAGCCAAAGCCAAAATGTTTACATAAATAAAAATTTATACTAAAATATAGCTCTACTTGTTATTGAGCACTATTACATAAACACAGTAGGTTTATCAGATTGACTCGTATGAATTAAAAACTTATAAGGACTAATATATATATATATATATATAAATATATATAATAATAATAAAGTTGTAGTTCCTGCATTCCTGTGTTTATTCATGAACACTTCTAAGGTTTTGGAGATAGAACCCCATAACACTATATTCTGAAACTATTTCACAGGGTACTTTGATCAAAATTAAATATATTTATCAAAGATGATACAATATTATCATAGTGCATGTGTTCACACTTGGTATCTTTGAAAAGAAAATGCAACATTTTACTTTATAACTAAAAGATTACTGAAATTAAAAAAATAATATAAATTTTAATGAGGGGGTTGAGAGCATGGAACAGGTGTGCAAATGGGTCCTTATCGATTTGCCAGCTATGCCTCAAGGGAGGATTAATAACCATAAATTTACTAAAATTTATTTCGATTAATGCCACTTGATTTACACCGCCACCCACCCAATCAATCCTTGGGACCCATCCCAAATACTGAATATGATACAATGTAAAAAGTAAGAACTAAAAAATGTAATATGCTGTTATGGACTGGGCACAAAAGGACAAAAGAATTTCTCATTCAAACCCAGATTGCACTGCTAACATATATAATTATATTTTGGTTGAGTAGTCAAATTCTTATATGTTTAGCTCAATAGATTTTCCACTTTTTGGAACCAAGACTGCTAGTATGTGACTCTACAGCAAAGATAAATTGATTTTGATTCTGACCAGACTAAAAAAAAAAAGTTTCATCTCCAGTGGCTATACAAGCAGAAAGGTTTTGAATATTACAGTCAAAAAAGAATATTCTGGATAAAAAAAAAACAATTATTTCACATATACACAATTTGCAAGACAGGTCAATGATGGATAAACATACTTGCACTCGTTTGACGACAACTACGCCATGTTGATTTGAAAGACAAGCCTCGTTTTTACAAAAGAAAAGCAGATTTATCATAGTTAAATAAAAGTTACCTCTGTAATCAATTAATCTGAAACTCAAATTAGTCCAAACTTCCATTATTTTTAAAGTTTCAATTAAATCATCTCTCATTCTTCTCTTTAGTTAAATAGTTGATCTTGTAATTGCAATCTTTACACTTTATTAGTCTTGTCACTATTCTTTTTCATTTTACTTCAGTTAGTTCTCAAATCAAGAGGCCCCTTCCTGGGGCTAACACTTAATTTCATTATGAAATACATAGATATCCAAGTGTTTATTTAAGGTTCTTCTCTACTTCTCAAACCTTGATTAAGTAAAGTAGTGAAGAATAATAATAATTTTTCTTCTACCCAATAGGCCAATCAACAATGTTTATTTTTCCTGCAGTCTTAGCTGGATTTCAGAACCAGAATTCATCTGATCTGGTGGAGTATCATAACTAAGAGAAAATGGTAACATAACTAAGAGAAAATGCATTATTCTTCCTATGAGCCAGTGTGTAGCCGTTCCGAGATCTTATTTGGGCATCAAATTCTATGTTATTTTGAATATTTGGTCATGGTTTACTTGTAGGGTGACGTATCCTCATCTCAGGTTGTCCCGACAAACTCCTGCACAGAGAGAGTGAAGACACTCGAGTATAGTGTCTAGTTGGCATTCACCCTCTTTTGTATGCCTTCCAATCTTAATATTGCATTCCAATTTTCTTGTTTCGACACGATAACCCAGGCTTGAATGCAATACTGTAAATGAAGTCTTATTAGAACTTTAAAACAAAATTTGGCTTCTTTGAATATGTTGAAAATTCAACCTTTCTTTTTGTTTACATATCTGGACAATGAGAACAGAGATTGATTCACAACAGAGTAGTAAGTAGTAGGAGATAAAAGGTTCGATTCTTACCTGGCGAGAATTATCTTCATATGTTCGTTTTGTTCACTTTTTGATTTGCTTAAACGTTCTTCCAACATTTTGTAATCTTCACATTTGCTTGTGTAATGAAAACTCAAAGTTTTCACTTCTTCTTGCAATTTGCTAACTTCCAATCTGTCAAAGAAAAGAAAATGCTAAAGTAGAAAATAAATTAAATTAAAAAAGTTTCTGAATAAAAGAATTTAATGTTTCAGAATTTTTTTTAGATGAGGATTGGTAATCTGTATTTGGATTACAACCGGTCTCTTCCTCTTGGACAGAGTGCAAAAAACAGTTTCTAACTTAATAGGTCCCGCACTGTCTGCCAAGCTCCAGCCCCAATGTGGCATCTCTGTGCTTGTTTTACAAGTACTTCCACGGAATGTGCTCCGATGAACTTACTGCACTTATACCCCTCTCAACATAAATACCCACAATCAACCGGACTAGCAGCAAAATCCCACCTCTTCACTGTAGCGGCCCCCAGATACCGGAAAAGTTTCTATTCTAATAGCTTTTTTCTTTAGACCACTTGTCTTTGGAATTCCCTACTTGCTCTCTGTTTCACCCGACTGTACCAACATGCAGAAATTTAAATGTAATGTGAACAAATATCTTCTTGCATAACTCCCCACTTAGTATGCCCCCCTAAACACAGTAACCCCTTACATCTCAGTGGCAATATGCCTTGTTTGGGATGAACAAAAGTAAAAAAAATGAAATAAATAAACTGATCTTTGTTGTTATTTGCACAACATTTCGACTGATGTAACCTCCGACCTTCAGGTGCACCATTTTAAACATGGAAGTTTTTGTTGAACTATGGAACCTCTACGGATTTTCAAACTGAACTGATTGTTCTCGTCTGTCAGCCATAATTGAGTAGAAGTGTTATTTTATGCTATTTTATGTTATTCTTGGTATTTACTTCCTTTCCACCGCAGGAAGATGTGACACAAGGTCAGATGGTGGAGAGAGTCAAACCAGCGCCCCTGGCCTTTTAAAAATTGCCTGTGCAGCCTCGTAAGCATTCCCCCGATTGTGGCGCCACAGGCAGTAAGCAATAAACTTACTCCACCCCAAAGAGAGGCAGCAAGGCTTGGGAGAGTGGACCTCCTAGGACGAATACCTCATTCATTGCCGAATTTTATGTTATTCTTAGTTATTATTGCCTGTAGTATAAGGATTGAACCTCCAACCTCCAGCAGACTGTAACTTAGAACTGATTGTTAACCAACACCTTTAACCGTTACGCCACGGAGGTTACATCGCCCAAAATGTTATAAAAATAAAGATGAGAATATGTCTGAATAAATCAAAATAATTTATTTTCAATTGTTTACCCCCTCCCCCCAAATAACAAACAAACAAACCAAAAAGTACTTACTCATGATGACGTCTAATTTCATGTACATAGTCATCCGTATACATTGTTTTTAAGGCATCTCGGAATTTGTTCTTTTCTGTTTCAAGATTATCTTCATAAGCTTTACTCATAGATTCAAGGGCTGAAATAAAATGGGAATTGTAGTCAAGATAAAGAGTTTTAAAGATTTTGTTTTTAATTCAGAAAACACAATCCTTTTGTGAATAAATAGGTAAGCAGGCATTCATGGTCGTGTGTTGAACGTTGTGTTTGATGCTCTTGTTGTTCCTTGTAGTTGTTTGAATTATTTCTCTTATTTCAATAATGTTCATCATTTTATTATATTTTTGAACTACACCTTTTTGATTATTAAACTCACAGGGGGAGACAACTTTTAGGCTAAATTCGACTTTAATCATCAACATAGTGTATCAGCCTAGAAGGAGACTGATTCCAACACTTCTCTAACAATTTGATGCTTTTTTTTGTAGAACCATTTGTCTTTAGCCTCAAAATACGCCTCAGTTTTCGATATCACTCCTTCATTGGAGCCAAATCTCTTTCCCTGGAACATTCTTTTAAAGTCTGCAAACAGCCAGTAGTTGCTGAGGGTCAAATATGGAGAATAGGGTGGTTATGGAAGTAATTTGAAGCGCAATTCATGTAGTTTTGTAATCGTTGCGATCAACTTTGGACACAGTGCATTGTCTTGGTGAAAGAGCCCTTCTTTTAGCGATTTCTTCCTTCAAAACACACTAATAATCCTATATAATATTCAATATTAATGGTTCTTCCTTTCTTAAGGTAATCTATGAACAAAATACCTTGCGTATCCCTAAATATGGAAGCAAAAACCTTGGCTGCTGATTTTTTTGTCTTTGGTTGGCTTTCACCTATTGCTCTCCACTCAGCTGACTGCCGATTTGACTCTAGAGTGAAATGGGATATCCAGGTTTCATCTGTTGTCACATTAATGCATAAATTCCTTTTTGTTGTGTTGAAACAGTTGCAAACAATGCTCTGAATCGTCGACATGTTGTTGTTGTTTTTGATCAATTGTGAGCAAATGTGCAACCTACTTTGAACACAGCTTTCTCATTGACAAACGTTCATACAAAATGGTGAATACACTGCTTTCTGATATCTTCAACTTCTATGCTATCTCACGCAACTTCAATTTACGATCGGCCAAAACACGAGTTGCGCGACCTAAGCGTTCAGTATCATTTGTGTCTGTACGACCACATTTTGAAGTCAGTATACCACTTCTTAATAACTTTTTGTGATGATGGAGCAGCGTCTGAATCACACTTATGAAGCCATTGCTTTGCTTGAACAGTATTTTTTCTCATCAGAAAGGAATTCTTTATCAACAAACAAAATCCAGATTTTTTTTCCATTGTTTTAAAAATTGCAACAGTAGCTTCGCTTAACTGTAATTTGTAAACTAATAATTTGATTGGACTCAAATTTTGACACGTGTCATTTGAAAGTACTTTTTAAAAAAATCATATGGATTTATTAAATTAATGGTGCTATCTATACGTCAATCTGCGACTTAATGAGTGATATGTTATACCTATTTATTTATTTGTCATTCCTTTTTGGGGATTTCCCTTTTTAATCATCTTCTCAATTCAACCATTAAAAATAAAAAGGTTTTGCACAGATTTTTACACTATTGATACAATATCAACATATAGGTAAAATATTTCATCTGATAGTTCCCAAAAATGCATCCTTGATTTCTTTTTTTGGTGCTTATACAAATGAGGGTACATCTGAAAAATGCAGTTACATAGGTGAAAATCGCAGTTTCAAATAAATTAACAGGAAAACTCTTTGATATGCTTATGTATCAGGCAAAAATAGGTATCTACACCAAAAATTATCCAGTAGAATTTCAATTAAAAATAAAAATCAGTTTTATCGTCTCTTACAGATCCGCCATTGATTAGAGCGAAAAAACATGTAGATCAGGGGGACATAACTCAGTCTGCCATAGAAACGAGTAATAAATGAATGGTACGATAAAACTGATTTTTATTTTTAATTAAAATTCTGTTTGATAATTTTTCCTAATTTTTGGTGAGGATACTTATTTGTGCCCGATACGTAAGTATCGGGCAATAGTTTTTATTTGGAAATGAGTTTTTCATATGTGCCCTCATCTGTATAAGCCCCTCTTTTTTTACCATTATTTCGGAATTAATCTAATTCCATCTTAAAATGTCTTACACCATTGCTGTTCTTAATCTGATCTTTTTTATGGAAATCGCTCCAGACGAGGCATGAAGCCATTTGATGAAATGAGCTAATCATAATAATAAAAAGGGAGAGGAAGGTAGAATCACTTCAAGACAAACCAAGCCTGAAAGAGACCCTACCACCAGCGTTCAATCCTCTGAACTCTAAGCAGGCTAGCCAAAAAGTAAGCCCTTCAAGAGCCCAATAGGGAAGGAAGGGGTAACAAGGCTGGCTGACAAAAAAGTCTACCTTTAAACTTAGTGAAATGGCTGACAATAATATTCCAGATTAAGGAAAAAAAAAGTTAAATTCCTTTATTTTAATTCTCACTAATAAAGTAGTTAATCTGAACGTTTTTCCAATCTTCTCCTTAAACTAATCTTTTACTTATTTTAACACTTTTAGTATACATATGGCACAATCATGTTTACAGACCGGTCCTCGTTAGATCTCCTAAGTTAAGCGACGTTGAGCCTGGTCAGTACCAGATGGGTGACCGTTTGGGAATACCAAGTGCTGTATGTGGGAGGACGATGACACCTCCCAAAACTAACGTTGTAAAAATTATCTCGCCTGAGCAGGATACACATGCGACTGGAACTGCTTGTGAATTTGATATTCCCTCGAGACTTTCTCCTTTGGTGGAAGCTGTCTGAAACCGACTAGGGTGCGTGCCACACCAGGACAGGAGGAGAAGGATACTTTTTATACCTTTGAATCAGAATATTACATTCCAATTGCCATGTCCAGACACCGGAACATGTGCCTGAATGCCATACTCTATATGAGGTCTTATATACATAAGTAGTCGAGGGCAACCCGAAGGCTTCCTTTTCATTAGCCACTACACTGAAGTGTAGGGAAGGATGTCACTCCTTTCTGAGTATTACTCCACTTACCCATGCCTGAGTGTTTAGCAAATACAATTTCTTGAGTCTTTGGTATGACTCGACCGAGTATTGAACCCTGATCTCCCAGCCAATTAGCAAACACTAACCATTATGCCAAATGAACCGGTTTCTCTGAGGTCTTACAAGAGCTTTATATATATTTAAAACAACGTTTGGCTCCCTTGAAATAATATTTCTAACCATCCATTTGATTATTCCATTTGTCCTCAAAACATTGTGACAAGCAAAAAAGAAAAAAACAGTTTTTCTTTAGAACTGAAAATTGTGTGAATTTAGAAATCATTGAGTTCTTTAGTTGAAATATTGAAATAATTATTATTACCAGCTTTTGTTAATTTGGCTTCCTGAGCCAACGCATCATCTTTTTCTTTCTTCAGTTGAGCCATTTGTTGTTCATGTTTTTCACTCTGAAAATAAGTGACATTAATAACGATTAAAATCAAATGGAAAAATTGAATTAAACCGGTAATCACGTAGTTTCCCGACCCATGTGATTATTTTATCGGAAAGACGATATGCAGTAGCTCAAGAAGTGCATTTTTTTTTTTTTAAAGATTATGACATGCTGAATGTATTAGCGTTAAAATCAATTTAGTATTATGTATGAAAAAAAACAAAACACTTTTTAAAATTATCCGACACGATTCTTCCTGGCAAAATACAAGAAGACGTTCATTAAGCTAGTTGATCTAAAAAGTTGAAATGGAAAATGGTTAAGACGAAGCGAAAAGTAAAGTCTTATAGTGAGTTATATAAAAATAATTTATTTAAAACAAAATATTCTGGAATATTGAAATTGAATAACAAAATATTAGAATCAACTTCGATTCCCTTTGTCTTAACCATCCTCAATTCTAACTAGAGATGAGCGGTTTTACCGAAAACCGCGTTTTTTCGGTTTCGTCTCCATACTGAATACCGAATCGTTTTGTTTTTTTTAAACCGTAACTGTTCGGTATTATGTTTTTACTACAGTAAGCCACCATATACAAGGAAACACGGTTGAAAAGATTTTCCGATTTGAATAAAATTGAATATTACCAAAAAATGTTATATTAGTAAGAGGACAGATTGAACAAATATATGATAAAAAACATTTAATTGACTTGTAGGAAGAAATCTTTGTTTACAGTTTGTTTATCATTAACATTTTGAATTTTCAAATGAAAAAAAGAGAAATACGACAGACAACATGACATCGTATTTTTAGCATAAACTATTTTCAAATGAAAAAGAAAATCAAACGCGTTCCGTATGATGTCGAAAATCTATTTGATTCAACTCAAAATTGTAATATAATTATTTATGTTTGTTTCAGAGTTATCTAAAAAATGACTTTAGGTGAATTAATAATCTCTACTTTTTTCTACATGATAGAATTATTGTAAAAACATTGCTGATTTAATTTAACACCTCACGCATTTTGAGTTTAAGAAAAAATAAGTTGTAAAAAGTTGTTTTGAACTAATTCCCAACTTAAATTAATTTTCTTCAAAATCGATCAAATACGTCCCATTAATCCAACAGTACATCCAAGCTAATTATTTATTTATAGAAAATTAAAGGGAGAAAACTCATGTCTGCAAAACAGAAACGCTATAAAATTGATTATTTTTTTGTTTTTGTTGAAACTAATTTCTGTGGCATAATAAGGATTAAGCTGGGTGATTTAAAAAAATGAGGAATGGTCCATTTATTTTTAAGGGCGGGTCATAAATTTCCATTCCGCCAAGATATTTTGACTATAGGGCCCACCGTCTTTTCCGCTTCTGATGGGTTAAAGAATTAGATAGAATGTATATTCAAACTCAGTTTTATTCTTCAGAAATCTTTCATGAATCTTTGGTCACTGTTTTAACGAGTTAACTGTTGAAAAGGTATCAGAACTTTGATTACAACAGTCAACACCTTAAAATTTATATGATTCATATCATGGAGAATCATTCAGTCACAAAATTATCGAAACAGTGGCATAATTCAACTAAACGTTGAATAATAACTAATCATCACACAAGAGAATGAATAGTTTCCATAGTAAAAGATTTTTTTCAAAATAAACGAAAAACCGAACCTTAAACCGAGATTTTAAGGGAAAAAAACCGAAACCGAAACCGAAACCAAAATTTCAAAACCGCCCAACTCTAATTCTAACTATTGAGATCAACTAGCTTAGTGAACGGCCATATTGCATTTTGCCAGGAAGAACTGTGTCGGCTAATTTAAAAAGTTTTTTTTACCTATTTCATACATAATACTTAATTGATTTTAATGTTAATACATGTCATAATCTGTAAAAAAGTAAGAACAATTTTTGAGCCTGCATATCGTCTTTCCGATAAAATTACATGGCTCGGAAAACTATGTGATGACCATAAAATATGCATTTATTTTTGTTTAAATAAGGGATTTCTAAAGTTTTAAGGAATGGGTGAAGGAAATTTTTATTCTGCTTACATCTCCGGCTGCAGGAGGAGTATCATCTTTGTTTAATTCAAAACTATTGTTGGCAGAAAGACTTTTTTCTGTTTGATCAATATCAAGTTCCTCTTTCAAGTTTTCATTCTGAAAAAATAAAACAAAAAAAATAAAAAAATAAATAAGTATAGATTTTAAATATTGAGAAAAAAAACAAAAAAAACATTTAACTTTATAAAATGTAACCACTTTTTTCCTGAGTAAATTATTATCAAAAGAAAAAAAAAAGAAGAAAAACTAATGTAGACAAAATGAATAATACAAAATGTCAATACACTGTTCCTATTTACTTGCCTCCCCACGAGGGCGGAGTTAGGCACAAGATCTATTTTTAATGTAGGGAAAGTCCAGTTCCCTAAAAAGGGGCACTGGATTGGAAAACAAATTTAGGTGCTTGTGCTGTTCAGCGGCCGTATTAAAAAATTTTTTTTTTATAAAAACAATATTATATACTTATTCAGCGTTATATTCTTACTCACTGTACAAAAAAGTATAAAATAATTATCCACTAGAACTTTAATTACAAGTATTTTTCCATTCTGCGTATCATAACAGCGATTCGTTCACTAAGCCTCCATCTTCTTTCTTAAGATTTCAATTATCTGCCCTTGAAATCTTAAGAAAGAAGATGGAGGCTTAGTGAACGAATCGCTGTTATGATACGCAGAATGGAAAAATACTTGTAATTAAAATTCTAGTGGATAATTTTTTATACTTTTTTGTACAGTGAGTAAGAATATAACGCTGAATAAGTATATAATATTGTTTTTATAAAAAAATAAATTTTTTAATACGGCCGCTGAACAGCACAAGCACCAAAATTAAAAATGCCTCAGTCTAGAAGGATTTCTCCTTCACTGACCGAGTCAGATAAGATGAAGTGTAGTATCAGAACAGATACTACACTTTGCTCCTAACCCAAAGGCCAAGGATACTAGTGTTTTAATAAAATATACAGGGTGAGTGGAAAGTAACTTCCTATTATTAACAGCTCGTAATTTATTACTGAATTATAATTCTTACAAAGAATGAATATATTTATTTATTAATGTTTTACAGAAAGTCAGAACAATATCGATACCGTCGATTTCAAATCCTAACAAAGGGGACCTATAAAGGCCTCTTTATCGAAACTCTCTTCAGCCTATGTTTCTGTCTGTCTTCAAACATAGGCTGAAGAGAGTTTCGATAAAGAGGCCTTTATAGATCCCCTTTGCTAGGATTTGAAACCGACGGTACTAATATTGTTCTGACCTTCTGTAAAACATTAATAAATAAATATTACGCTCTTATTTTTTATTTTTCTTAATAATCGAGCACTCTGCTGGGATTCTCTCCAACTAACCTAACACAGAAAAAACGTTTTCATTCTTACATATAAACAATTTTTATCATCCATCTATTATTTCCAGCATGGAGAGCAGATTTTGCCGTTTCAAAGTTCCACATACATAGGTTTGTAACCTTCATACATATATTGCACCCGTTTTATTTTTATTCAGCATTTGGATATTTTGGACATCAAAATTAAATATGCTGTTATCTGCTCGCCCATAACGGTTGATTTGTGAACGCTGTACTAAGAAATATATCATTTCTAAACTCTTCTTCAATTTGAAAAAATTGTATTTTCTCTTAGTCATTTGAATCCTAACAATTATAAATTCCTTATAAAGGAATTTCTCTTTCTTAATATGGGCACATTATGTTTTTTGTAAACTTTACCATTTAAGGGGTGCACCCATCCAAACTCGTACCCAACCCCTAAAAACTTTTTAAACAAGTTAGATACAAAATATTTAATAGAAGAAAAGAATTGCTGTACATAAAATTTTGAGTTATATTAAGTAATAAATTTTTAAAAGGATCGGCGCGTGTGAGCGTCAATAATATGTATGTGCCTTGTATGTATTCTAGGCAACAGAGTGAGTAATGTGGGCACATTATTTTTTTTTTTTCTAAACTTTACCATTTAGCAGGGTGCCACCGAAACTGTACGATACCCCTCAAAGAAGGAAAAAACATTAAAATTTAAAATTAATTCTATATTTATTGTTTATACCTGTCTTCGAATGGGTATTCTACCCGTTATATGTGTGCACGCTTTTCTCATAATCTTTATTTTCTTCTATATCTAATATTTTGTTTTTGTACCATAATTTTTTTTCTTCCTTCATAATTAGAATTGAGTTCTCATAAAAACATAACTTCCTTTACTTTTGTGGTGAGTGAGGATGGTATATGGGTAAGATTGCTGACTAATTTACAAGCGGTCGGGTTTCAAATATCAGCTTGAAACACTCACCATGTCTAACCATACCGAGGAGCCATGATATGGCACAGCAGCGCTTTATGTTTGACTATATACGCACACATTATTTCTTTTTTCTACTTCGTTTTCCGCTACTTCTTTTTATACAATAAAAATGATAGAATTTTAGTAAAAATAGAAGAGTGATACTTAATGATGTTTTAATTGTTTTGGGAGCTAATATTTTCAGGGGTCATTTCTCAAAGGTCAGATCAAAATCTGGTGCGGAAGATTTTGAATTTTTAGTATTCAAATTTAATGAAAAGAAAAATGTTAAATTTTTTTTTCTTACCGATGGAAGCTGTAAATTTTGTTGGAAGCGATCAATTTTTTGCATCAATTTCGGATCAGAAATTCTTTGTTTGACTTCATCAATTAAAACCTATTAAAAAAAAACGAAATTATGAGAACAGATATAAATGATAAGAAAATGAAAAAAGCTATGAAAAAAGCTATGAAAAAAGAAATTAAAAAATAAGAAAAAATTAATAAGAAATGAGAAAAAAAATGAAAAAGACTTATGAATTCTAATATGTATTATATTTAGTCTCATGTGGCAGGTGAGAAAACTTAATCCTAAAATTGTTTTTTTTTTGGAGGGGGTGGTCTTTTTTCTATTTTCATATATATTTATTGATAGATGTAATTTATTGAATAAACTATGAGGTTAGTTTAAAAGTTAAAAATAATAAAACAAACTGTGTTGTTGACTGATTGATTAAAAGATTTGTTCTTGAAGAAACTTCTTATATTTTGAAGCACAATTTATAAAAGAATAAATAAATTTATAGTTTTTTTTTCTTCAGACATTACAGGACACTATCATGATGGGCATGGCATTTCATTTGATGATAGCTAGAGAGATGCGCTGGTACATCCAAGCAGTTTCTTGGGGCTCGTGCAAGTGGCTATCATTCGTCAAATGTCTCATATGAATATGGCGGTATTGGGACTGAAGGTACCTGACATTTCGACTGCAAAAAATTGGTTTTGTTAGACAAGTTTGTTAACTAGTATTATGACAAAGATTTTAAAATGTAACTGTAGTATACTAGTTATGTGTTTGCTGTAAGTGTGATTGAATATAACAGTTAAAGTCACAGCAGGTAATTTAGAAAATAATATGAAGAAAAAAAAATGTAAATATTAAAAAAAATTTTTTTTTAATTTTTTAACTCTCATTCACCCCAAACAAGGCACATTGCCACTAGGACATAAAGGGGCTACCATTAGGGACCATGCTTACAGGAACACTATGTAGGGAGTTGAGCAGAGAAATGTCTGTTTGCATTACAATTAAATTTATGCATGTAAGTACAGTCAGGGAAGCAGGTAACAGGGAAGAAATTCTAAAGTCTAGTCGTTCGAAGGAAGAAACTATTAGAATAGAAAGTGTCCCAGCATCCAGGGACCTCTACAGTGAATGTGTGGGATTTTCCTGCTTGTTTGTTAGTCGGGGTATTTGCATCGAGGGCGCATAAGTGCTACGAGTTCGTCAGAGCACATTCCATTAAAGTACTTGTAAAACAAGCACAGGGATGCAACACTACGGCAATTGGACAGGGAATGGGGCCTTATTGACAGTGCAGATTAGACTGGAGACCCTTTATTTGTACCCTGTCTAAGAGGGAGAGACTAGTGGTAGATGCACCAGCCCAGACATGGCAACAATACTCCATACATGGGCAAATTTAAGGTGTTAGAAGTATTTAACAAGTTTGATAACTGATTATTACCTCCCTTTGTTAACTCTTCCATGCTGGAAGTTCAATGTTTTTTCTCTTTTCTCCAACACAAATGCATGCTGTTATTCCTCCAATCGATCTTTCTTGTTTCTAATCCGTATTCCACAGTACGAGAATTATATATTATATATATATATATATATATAAATTAAACAAGTTCAGATATATAAGTAAAATGAATTTAAAACCAATATTTTTGGAAAAGTGCTCAATACTAAATAGGGCTTTAGAAATATTTATTATATAAACATTTAAAATGGTCTATATAAATACAATTTAGGCCCTGACGAAGCACAACTGTTGCTGAAATGTAATTGCATTTACATAGGCTATTATAAATGTTTATATAATAAATATTTATATATATATATATTGAAACAAAAGAACACATTAGATTGCATCTGAAAGGTTCTGAAGTTACTTGCAGAACTCATCAATGAAAAGAAAGAAACAGAAAACTATCTGGCTGTATAACTCAAAACTGGTTTAAGAAATTTAAATGTAATGTGAACAAACATCGTACTGCCCAACTCCCCACTTAGGATGCCCCCTATAAATATGTCCCTTAATCACAGTAGCCCCTTACATCTCAGTGGCAATATGCTGTGTTTGGGGGGAATAAGAATAAAAACATTTAAACAAAAAACAATTTACAGGCAGGGCCTTGTTTCTTTGAAATAAAGTTGTCATCAATTATGCCATTTAAATCAGAACTTTCGAGAGATCACCCATAACACAAGAAAACACTTAATAAACTCAAAGTTATATTAATAATAAAAATCAATAAAAATCCAAAACTTACATTGAAATAATATTTTTGCATGGCAATATTTCGTGTCAGCTGTTTAACTTGCTCACACCGTTGGGCCTCGGTCTGATGTTCACTGGCTTGAATGGCACCCACAGCCGTCATGATGTCCATCTTGACCTGGGCCACTTCTTCATCACGTTCAACGGTCAGACAATCAAATTCATCTTGTAGAAGACTGATCCGATCTTCATAGTAAGAAACTAACGTCTCCTTTTCCTGGTCGCGATCTTCAATGGCTTTGCTCAGATTAGTAGACACGGTAGTGATCTCTTTCTTGACTGAGTCCAAATGAAGTTCATGTTTACTTTTGGCTTTAGAAAATTGTTCGTTAAAGACATCTTCCAATTTTGTAATCAGTTCCTTTACCCATATACATTCATCACAGTCTGTACTTACTGGCGTTGCGTATTTCATGGAGTCAATTTCTTTCTTTAAGGCACTAAAGACTCCAATTTCATCTTCATATTTTTGTTCAAAGGCAGTTTCAAAAACCTGCATCATAGACTTCACATCAACTTCACATTCTCGGTTCTCCTGAAGGTTCCTCATGTGAGGCATACTGTTCAGAATTCTCAACTGGTTTATTTCCTCTTCATACTCCAGTCTCAGTTTTTCCATTAGATAACACATCTGAGCCTGGAATAATGCCTCCCGGATTACCTGATTCGAGAAATTGGTCAGGTGATGTGGGCTATATGCCTGAACAGATGGCACGCACATGAGCAGCTCTTTTATCTCTGCAATTCTGCCTTGGTCGATATCAACACTGCACTGATCCACCAACTGGAAAGCTGCCCGACTTTTTATCTTTGCTTCACCCATCAAAACACTCCCGAGCTTCTTCATTAAATTCTCCCATCTTCTCTCATCATCTGATATGCTACTATCAGTGTCCCGGTCTTGGCATGAGGTCGGAGGGGAAGTACCAAATTTGGTACTATACAATTCGGAAATGTAAGTAACTTGGCCCCTTATTGTGGCGTTTAGGACTAAAACATCGGCAAGTTCCATGAGATGAGATTTGATGTTGTCCATGAATTCGGTGTCATTGCTTTCAAGTTCCTGGTTTTCTTGCAGGGTTGTCTGCATAGTTTTCAAGAAAGATTCCTGTTCGACTTTTAGCGAGTTGTGAATGATCTGACATTTCTTGGATGTAGGCAAGCTTGGTTCCAGCAAGTCCTCATACTGCTTGATGTGCGTCTGTAGAAGCCGATGCACCTGACTGATGACTAAAATAACATTCTGTTTCCCAGACGAACACTTGACTATGTCTTGGATTTGTTGCAATTTTTGCTCTTTGTATTTTTGCACGATTTCATAGCAATTCTTTTCCTGCTCTTTCAATTTGATAAAAGCAGTTTTCGCCTCTTCATTTATAAACTCTTCCGACACATTTTCCATTTGCTGGGCAACTTTTTCTTTCAAGTTGATCAATGCGTAAGTCATTTCTCCCTGCAATAAAGCCTGCGCCGTGAAATGTCCAGAGAATTTCTCCAGCTGGTCTCCCAGATAGTGACATTGGTGCTCCATATACTCACAGGCCAAAGTTCTCGAGATGGCCTCAGTGGCCAGGCAAGGTAGCTCGGAGATGTTCTCAGAGTTTTCACTTTGGTCAGCAAGAACCGACCTTCCGATGCCGAGGCTTGATATCAAATGTCCCTCCACAACAATTTTCTGCGACAACATCTTTACGTAATTGGAGAGCAGTTCGGAATCATTGTTAAGTTGGCACTCGTCTAAGTCTTTCATGATTTTCTCCTGAACTTGCAAGAAGAGTTGGTGAACTTCATTAATCTCTTTCCACAAGCTGTCCCCACACCGATTGGCTAAGTAATTATTCTGAAGCAAAGAGGCAAGCTCACCGAGAATGCCTACTTCCAAGGCAAGTTTTTCAGCATAGGCCAATATTTGTTCGTCGGCTTTCTTTGTGTCTAGTTTTGAACTTTCTAGTCTGTCATGAAGATGACGTTTCACTAACACCTTTTTCACATGGAGACGACCCAGAATGTACCAATCGTCCTGCGTCAAATCCTGCATGTGTTTTAAGTACCGAATTAAGTAACAAAGTTTGTATTTAATCTTTGGAGTCAATTTATTTGCTTGCTGTTTCGTGCCCGCCGATTCTATAGCTCGTACCTCCTCATTCACCGCAATCAATTTATTCTGCACACATGACAAACAACTGTGGAAAGCTAGTTTTATTTCATCAAGAGTTTTTCCCTCAGGAATTTCTGGAAATTCATTTTCCATTGAGAGCTGATTTGTAAGATGGCAAACTTTCTGCTCGCAAGAATGGAGGCGCTGTTGGAGACCAGCTTTCTTTGGTGATGAGATACTTCCCGTGCTGCTCTTGGACAAATTCTGGGTAACATCATGCAGCCGAGTGTTTGTTGAACTCACCTGGTTGTTCATATGTCTCAAAGAGGAGATTAACCTTGCACTATCGTCATCTTCGTCGTCGTCGTCGTCATCATCATCGATCTCAGAATCAAATTCTTCATCTGACAATTCTTCAGAAGTTTCGCTCTCACAATCTTCCGATAAATTGCTGGCATCATCTTCACCACAAGAGTGTAGTAATTGCCTGTTCAAGACCTTTGATTGCATCTGCTGAGATTTCATCACGCTGCCGACATAATGGATCCGCTTCTCTAAATCCTCAAGCTTGTTTTCAAACTTCTGCGGGGAAGAAGTGTGATGACCACCCAAGCGACTATCCACTTCAGTTAAATGTAGTTTAGTTGTAAGGTCATCGATCTTACGTGAGAGTTCGTTCAGTTTCCGAACATAGTCATCCTCCAACAATTTGATCCTTTCCCGTAAGTTTTTGTCTTCTGCTTCCAATCGGTTGAAATCGCTGTATGCATCGTGAAGTTCTTTGTGTAGATTCTTGTTTTCTTTCATGGTTTCACTGAGTTGTAGCTTTATTGAAGCAACTTCCGACTGTTCTTTAGCTGTCACAAACTGTTCCGCCATTTCCGACTTGGTCAGAGGCGGAAGACCCTCAATCACAGATTGGGCAGTTAACAAACAGCTCTCAAGGTCAGCTGCAGAAGAGATTGCAGACGCAAGTACATGGCTGTAGTCCTTCTTTTGCGTGTCCATTATTTGACTCAATAAAGAATTCACCATACTCACAAGACTTCGGCCGCTGGTCAAGCTGGTCGATATCTCAGACAATTTTTGTTTGTAGATGCCTTCCTTTTCTTGAAGTGCCTGTTCCACAAGATGGTTAACATCTGAACGATGACCTTGAAGTTGATCATTTAGAGTGAACATCATGTTTTTAAGGTCACCATTTTCTTCTTGGAGGTCCACGTTGTCCAGGTGTTCCGTTTCTAGTTTGGACAATAAAGCCTTGCCCTCACGTTGCTGATCTTCCACTTGTTTCTTAAGTACCAACTTTTCCTTTTCATCAGTTTCCATCTTCTTCTGGAGATCCATCAAAGCATTCTCCAAGAGATCCAGCTGTTCTTTGAGGTACAAGTTTTCTTTGAGAGCTGCATCTAATTGGGGTCGAAGAGCGACACCTTTCTCAATCTCTTCCTGCATTTCATCACTGATTTCCTCAATTTTGTTGTGACTTTCAATCAGTTTCTCTTCCAGCTGATTGATTATAGCATTCTTTCCACTAAGGATCGATGAGATGTCACTTGTTAACGATTGGCTCATTACATCAGAAGAGTCAGCTATTTTGTCTTTCATTTTGCTCAAGTCTCGTTCAAAGTTGGCTTTCTCCTGACGGAACTCGTGTTTGATTTCCTCAATGTGATCTTCAAGTTTTCGACAGCGGATATCTTTTTCCTTGAGGCTTTTTCGAAGACACTCCAGCTCACGATGGTTGTTGTCCAGTCTTTCCTTTGCTTGTCGATATTCAATTTCGACTGCTTTCAATTTGATCACTTCCCTCTCGCTATCTCGAAGCTTCTGCATGTTCAACTTCACTTCGGTTTCTAATCGTTTGCATTCTTTCTCTTTGGATTGTAACGTATCTCGGCTCTTTTCGAGCTTTTGTGACGTTTCTCGCAACTGGGCATCCACCGTTTTTATTCTCTTGGCCCAATCATTTGACATCTTTGTATACTGATCTTTTTCTTGTTTCAGCTCTTTGAGAGCTTCAGACAAAGCCTTCTCGGTGCCGGTTAATTTTGACACAGACATGTCCAATTTGGATTTCAGGAGATCCACTTCAGATTTTTGGCGTTGTATAACATCTTTTGCTTCTTTGAGC
This sequence comes from Sepiola atlantica, assembly GCA_963556195.1. Taxonomy (NCBI): domain Eukaryota; kingdom Metazoa; phylum Mollusca; class Cephalopoda; order Sepiida; family Sepiolidae; genus Sepiola; species Sepiola atlantica. The sequence goes on from OY744519.1 coordinate 74,374,421, forward strand.
TGACGCTTCAAGGTCTGAAAAGAGAGAAAACATTTTTTTTAGAAAAATAAAAAATTAAAAAAAGTTAGTTGCTTTCATTTCTATGGATAATTTTCTAAGTCATCTCTTGTTAGTGGATTGGTTGGATTTTGAAAACCAATGCTTTAGACAATAAATATGTGTGTGAGTCTATTTGTACCATAATTTTGTAAGGTTTAAAATTAAACTTATAAAAGAGAATTATTAAATTTATATGTATTATAAAAAATTGTAGCCTAATAAAATATGGTTTACGACTATAATTTGTTGCATTATTATGGTGGAAAATATGTTTAGTGCTAACGTAAACTTAATATCAACGGTAAACTTCGCAATATTTTTGATAAATTCTTCATTTAGGATGCAACTCTCAAATAGAGATCAAATTTTACATAATGTGAGTTTACTTTTTAAAAAATAACATTTTGTTATGTTTAAAGCATTTTGTATACGTTAAACTATAAAATAAACACCAATTAGCATCAGCGGAGGATAGAAAGCGATTGAAATACGCCAGTTTCTCGACAGATTTGTATTTCAACCGATCACCATAGAGCTGAGTGGAGCGATTGATCCCACAACATCGGACTTCCTCAACCGCCTGAGTGTATTAATGATGTGCCACATCGGGGACCCTTGTGAATTGACTTGACTCTACCAGTGCCTCTTCATCACCATTGCCTGCCAAGCCAGTAGGACATCCGATGAAACTTCCTGATGTTTCGAATATAAGCTTTTTAAAATTTGGCGGTTGAAAAAGAATATTTAGAATAGTAAATGTTTACATGAACTTTTCAATTTAAATCTAATAATCATATTTTGTCAAAAATTATGTATTTATTAAATAATTTATTTGTAATTAACAAAATCATCTTCCACTCTATAATAAAGAGCAATGTGCATGTATATATATATATATATATATATATATATATATAAATATATATGAAAGAGAGAGAAAGAAAGATATATAGAGAGAAAGGTCACATCCTTGAAAACATTATTTTCCTAAACTTATTTTAAGTTAGAACACATAACAATATTATATTTTTTTTTTTATTAAATGAATAAAATAATTTCTTTAAAAAAAATATCTGAGCCTTTCGAGGTGATACGTCTTTGTCGAAGAAGAATTTTTTTTTTTTCTCTTCATTCTGCTGGTATTAACCGTGAGGGGTAGCACACACATGGATAAAGCAAAATATGCGTCCCTTCTTGTTGACCAGTGTCTCTTTTACTTGCTAACTTTTGTGTGACAGGGCGAATATATATATATATATATATATATATATATATATTCGCCCTGTATTCGAATATATATATATATATATATTCGCCCTGTCACACAAAAGTTAGCAAGTAAAAGAACTGCTTGATAAATTCATTTCAAGTATTTAGAGTATGGAAATTGAGAAAGCAAATAGCAAGTCAGACAACCCTCCATCTTCAATCTATTTTCATAATGAGACGTTTTTTTTTCTTCTTTTTTTAACTTCATCGATTCAGGTGTTATTTTATACGAATATTAGTGTGAACACCAGCGAAGGATAATTTTTTCCTGTTATTTTTGACAGATGGTGTAAACCTATTTTAAATATTGAATATAAAAGTTCAAAAAAAGGTTAAGACACTAATATAACATTTGTGAGAAAAGACAGTTTTGCTTTAGTGAGAAAAGCAAATAACTATATGAATGTGAATTCGATCTGTGATTGCTGGTTAGTATCTGGTTGGAGTAGATCACAACAAACAGCTCAGGATTGTCTCTTCTGTTTATTGTATATGCAGATTGGTACTGGTCCTAGCTTGGCAAGGCCACTGGAACCGAAAATGATTATAACAAATTAAAAAAAACTCAAGACAAAATTTCCATGAACAGAGCTTCTTCACAAGGGTTTCTGTGGAACACATTGCTACGGGACTGCTTCACCGCAGATTACAACTTGGTTGTCTTCAAAGCCAATGTGAACAGATTCCGATCTTGAACTGTCCCCAGAAGTATTCGAACTTGGCCTTGACAATCATTCCTTATCCTCAAGTGGCATCTGGCCATGATAAGTTGTCACCATTTAGTAAAAAAAAAAAAAAAAAAAATTTATTTCATAAATCTTTCTGCAGATTGTCACTGGTCCTCAGCTTGCAAAGCCACTAGAACCGAAAATGATTATAACAAATTTTTAAAAACTTTCAATTTAACCAGTTAGATTTTTTTAAGGACATTTGTTTTTTTTTAATGACTAAAAAAAAAAAAAAAAAAAAAAAAATGCATATTTTCTCTGAAAAGCTTTACCATATGATCGAGAACAAAACTTTTGCCCAGAGGGTGGTTGTTCTGTTGTGTCAACACGTGCAGATTAGCAGGTTATATCTAAGTACTTGCTAAAGGGATCTTTAGGGCTGTATTTTATTTTTTTGGCAGGGAGGTTACGCATCCTCCCACATACAGTACCTGGTAATCTCAAATGGGTGACCATTTGGTACTGGCCAGGCTCAACGTCGCTTAACTCTGGTGATCTAACGAGGGGGGGGGGTGGACCCAGTGTGTTAATGTGATAATATAGTTACTAACTTTCATAAATATATATATATAAAAAAAAAAGAAAGTTCAACTGGCTAAATTGAGTTGTTTTAATTATTTAGCTCTTTGCCCTATTTAAATATATATATATATATATATATATATATATATATATGTGTTTAATTCATGTAAAAGATGCTTACAAGTGCCATACATATTATGTCTCTTATATCAATGCTCCACCCTCAAAAGAATTTTCCCAACTGTTAAAATTGAAATACATTCAACACACAAAACCTGAATAGAAAAAAACAAAAACAAAATAAAAACAAACAAGACATTCCTTTCAGTCTTGACCAGTTTACAAGATGCATATTCAAAAAGTGGTTGTTTAAAACACTGAACACTGAAGAGAGAGGAGTAATTCTTTTTAAGGAGATATACTCTGAATATTCAAAAATAAATAAAGCAAACAACTTAGAAATGCATTTATACAACGCTTCATATCAACAGCCCCCCCCCCCACTTCCCCTTTCTAAATCTTCCATATAAAGCTTTAAAATAACTGACCTGGTCTAGCATGATAGATTCGTAAACACTACAGGCTGGCCGGCCTGATAGCAACTGAGGTCTCGGAAAAATGATGCAGACCGATAGATCCAAATGATTTCCTACATTAAGTTTTTGTAAAAGCAGTCTTTAAAAATGAGTTGTTTTTTTAAGAAAAAAAAAAGAGGTAAATCTTTAACCAGGGGAGCAATAGGGGAGAAAGCCCTGTGGTGACTCAATAATTTAAAAGAGAGAAAAGGTGGCTAGTAGACGAATAGGACAAACAATGGAGAAAAAACTGGGCCATATTCATTAGCACAAGCAAAAATAGTAAAGAATCATTCAGAAGGCAAACAAGGTGGACTATTATTATATCAAAATACAAATTGATAATTTTCAAGTGACCATGGCCATTTCAGATTGACGAGCAGCAGCAGCAGCTGTGGTGAAGGCGAAGAAGGGTGAGAGAAAAGAAGGATAAGAAGGAAAGAATGAAAGGTAAGGGGTAGGCAGAGGGTGGGAAGGAAGGGTACGGAGGAAAGAAGGGTGAGAAAGAAGGCTAATGGTAAGAAGGATGGAAGGGAGGTTTTCACAACTTACACTACAAGTTAACAAATGGAGACAGACAGTAAGGCGCTAGTAGTCTTTCACACACAGACTGCCCCAGATAGGTAAAAAAAAAAAGACAACCAGTTACATAAAAGTTTGTCGGTTTTAGTTCAGGTTTGTTAGGATCTATAATGTTGAATTCTTCCAGTTTTTAGTAAGTTTAAATACACAAATAAACCTCATTTATCTGGAAAAGTTAAACTTTGCTTATAAAGGACAGGGCATGTTTTTATTTTTTATTTTAAATGCCTATGAAGATTAGAAATTATTTTAATTTATTTTTAATCAAGGGAGGCGCGAGAGCGCTCTATCCCGTAATAGACTTCATGAATGGCCTATGCTGGAAATCTCATTTCTTTGATCAATCATAACTCAAAAACCAATAAACCAAATTAGTTAAAACTTTGCATAAATTTTTTATTTGATAGGTTCTATAAGTGTGTAGAATTTCAGCATCATTAGTCAAGGCAACCCAGAGATCCAAAAAGTTCAATCATGAAATCATGTTATCTGTGTGTACATACGTACGTACGTATGTGCCACCCTGTATCTCAACTATTTGATGGATTCAGCTGATTTTTGGCAGAGATAGAGATTCTAGGGTTTAGTTGATGGCATTTTAATTTCAGTTTACCATATACCTTAGTTTTCCAGAAAATTCCAAAAAACCTTATGAGAAGGCATTGTATTGAGGCATAGCCTTTACAAAAGTAGTGACATTCCATGAAAAATGCCAGTATACTGAAATCATATGCCCTTAATAGAGTTATGAAAATTCATATACATTAAGTGTACAAAAGCAAGGAAATTCCCAAATTTTTACACTTTTATTGTCATTATGTATGACTACATATCAACCAAACCATTTCATTATCACATCACTGCAGTATAAATCTCTATGCATGAGTGGATGAAGTGTGTGAGGTGCGCTGAAGAAAAATTCCTACCAGTAAAATATATAGCCCTGTTGTGCTCGCATACCCTTAATGACAATAAAAGTGTAAAAATTAGGGAATTTCCTTGCTTTTGTACATTTAGTGTATATGAATTTTCATCTTAACCCTATTAAGGGCATATGATTTCAGTATACTGGCATTTTCCATGGAATGACTATAGATCTTAAGATTAATTATTAAAAAAAAGAAAAAATACCAGTCAAGTTTTTAGGATGTAAAAAAAAGTCAATCATTGTGGAGAAATTATACTCTACAAGTGTACATCCTTCGTAAAATATTACGGGGGGGGGGGGGGGGGAGGGGTGACCATCGCCAGAATATCCATATTCATATAAAATAACGTCTGAGTGGGCGAAGTTTAAAAAAAGAAAGAAAGAAAACGTCTCAAACTGGAAAGTTAAAAAAACCCCGAAGAACGTATAAGTCTGTACAGAAAGCAGAAAAATAGATTGAAGGTGGGGGTGCCTGACTTGCTATGTCAATTTCCCTACCCTAAATACTTGAAATGGATTCGTCCGGCAGTTTGTTTTTTTTTTTACTTGCTAACTTTTATGTGACGGGATTTTATATATATATATATATATATATATATATATATATATATATATATACACACACACACATACATACACACACATTTATGATAGAGCGAAGTATTTTATGGTATTAATTATTACAAGCAAATTTTGCTACAATGTTATTCTTTGCTCCCACACTGTCAATGGAAGAATAAAAATGGGATTCTTTTTTTTTTTCATCCGATTATTTGTCAATAACTTTTGAGAGAATTAAAAATATATATTTTAGACTTTAAAGCAGGGGTTCACTTTACTATATAAATTTAATGTAAAATGATCACGTTCTTGACTACATAGTGTACGACAGAACGAGTAACTATTTTTTTTGTCTTTCAAAACCAGTAAAGGATCAAATTAAACATATCTAATAGTGTTAATTTTTATTAGGATTAAGATTAATAGATTTAGTGTCAGAACAAGTTTTATTTAAATAACATTTAATGGTGAAATTTATCTCAATGTTAACAATTTCTAAAGTTGGAGAGCCCCCCCCCCCACATTCTTAGATGGCTTTCAAAAACCTAGATTAAATATTAGCAATATTATTTTTAATTAATATATTTTATTTCTTTTATTGAAATCGCTCCAGACAAGACATGAAGCCACTTGATGTAAAGAACTAACAAGAACGAAAGATCATTATCGCAAAGACAGGAGATGCCTATTGGCCTTAGTTTTGAAAAGACTAAGGCTATAGGTAGGAGGAAAACAGTCAGCAGGAAGAGAGTTCCACAAGTCTGCAGTACTTGGAAAGAAGCTACTGGAATAGGAAGCTGTATTACAATGAGGTATCAAAACAACGAATTCATGGAGACCACTAGACCAACAAGTCAAATTAACTGGAATAAAAGAAGCAGGGAATAGATCACAGTTATGAACACTTGCTAGAACTGGTAATAATAATTTATTTGGAAAAGATATTCATATCCAAGACATTTACTGAAAAAATATTAAACCTATTCAAAAATAGAATAAATAAAAAAATCCAAGGAATTTTTCAAATATTTAACTTAAACAAAAACAAAAACAAAAAACAGTAGACAAATATGTAAATCAATATTTAACGGTAATTTTTCATGTCTAGGAAATGTAAGATGACTCAATTATTCAGTCTAGTCCTTGGCCTTTTGGTTAGGAGCAAAGTGTGGTATCTGTTCTGATTCTACACTTCATCTTTTCTGTCATCGGTCAGTGAAGAAGAAATCTATCTAGACGGAGACAATTTAAATTCTTGTTCCAATCCAGATTGTCCGTTTTTTGGCGAGCTGAGTTTCCCCCCCACATTAAAAACCGACCTTGTGTCTAACTCTGCCCTCATGGGGAGGCAAGTAAATAGGGACTCCATTATTTAAGCTATAAACTTGAATTGATTTGTGTAGCATTCAAAATAAAGAGTGACCAAAAAAATAATTGAGAATTTGAAATACAAATTACTCAAACAATTACATTAGTCACTAATAATAATGTTTGTTAAGCCACAACTATATTTGATAGGTATGCTTAATCTGATTCCTTGGCTAAAATGGTGTCTCTCAGAAAAAAACAAAAAAAAAAACGAGAAAGAAATTAATCCGATTTTAATAAAGTGTTTGATATATACTGAACATTTTATTAAAACCGGACTAATCCTTTTCTCGTTTTTTTTATATATAGCTAATAATGCTAGAAGGACTTTAATCTATATAATCAAAGTGAACGTATGTGTGTCCGGCTCGCTGAATAGAGATTAGAGTAAAAATTACCCTTTGCCAGTATTCACACTAATATTCGTATAAAATAACATCTGAATCGCTGAAGTTTTAAAAAAAAATCTTAAGAAAAGGGAAAGAAAAAACGTATAAATCGGTATAGAAAGCATCAGCTCTATAAAAACACCAAAAAAAATAATTAAAAATCTAAATAACTTGAACTTTTAATATCACATTCCTCAAAACATAAGCTAATCCTCTAAGATATGCACTTTGAATTTTGAGAATATGTCAATTATTGGCCAAGATATGACGTTTTTTCTTTACTTTCTAAAAATTGTCAAATTTGTTTTGAAAACCCTATCTTTTATAAACAAGATTGAAAAAAGAAAAAAGAAAAAAAAAATCAACTCCCAGGCAACGCCGTGTAGGTAGTGGGTCAATAAATTCAATTGTAGATTTTATTTTAAGATGTACACAATTGTACTCTTGTTCACATAAAGTTATTTCAGTTATTCATACATGAATCATGTATACATATATACTTAACATTTATTCATTATATTCTAAAAATAAATTTTAAAAATATTCTCATCTTTAATCAATTCCACATGCCATGTTTCTAGGACAGCATTCTTCGTGTATAAGATGTTGTTTGGTGTATCAGAGACTTGTTCTTGGTCCCCTTCTGTTTGGTGCATATATTAATGACATATAGATGCCGACTTAGAGAATCCCACAGTATTGAAATATGCAGATATGAACAGAGTTTTTTCCAAGAACTTCCCATATGTGAAAAACATTACCACAGGATTGCTTCCCTGTAGGCTACAACATGGTCATTTTCAAATCCAATGTCAACAAATACTTGTCATAAACTGCCCTCATAAGTAATCAGGTTTTGTTACTTGTCTGTTAATAAACTCTGAGAGTTAATAAGAGATGGAGTGAGAAAGAAATAGAGAGAGTATTTATTTACTCCTCTCCAGGAGTTAGGCACAAGGCCAGTTTTATCTTACTCCCACAAGTAAGATGTGACCCAAGGTCGGGTCGGGAATGTGGGGTTTGAAAAACCAGCGCCTGAGAGGTGAGCACTCTGACCATTAAAAATTGCCTGGGCAGCCCCCGGTAGGGGCGCCTCAATGTAAGAAAAAAACCTTAGCTTTAGTATAGACTAGCAAATTATGCTCCCTCCAGTCGCATATTTTTGCTAGGCTGAGAGGATGATATCATAATGAACTAACTACATACACTGACCTCAAATGAGGAGGTAATTACTAAGAGGATGATATTATGACACCCCCCCCCATCCAAATAAGTAGCAGCATGGGAGCATGATATCATTAAAATAAAATAGATAGTAAACTATTATATCTCTACAAAGTCACCATCCGCCCATGTATAGAGTATTGTTGTCACATCTGGGCTGGTGAACCATCCACCTGTCTCTCCCAAGGTCCAAAAAAGAGTTGCTAATCTAATAGGTCCCTCACTATCCACCAAGCTCCAGCCCCTGTCCCATCGCCACAATGTTGCATCCTTTTGCCCATTTTACAAGTACTTCAATGGAATATGCTCCAATGAACTTGCTGCTCTGGTGCCCCCACGACGTAAATACACTTGACCAACCCGACAATCAATTAAATCCCATCCATTCACTGTGGAGGTCCCCAGATGCCAGAGAGCCTTCTACTCTAATAGCTTCTTTCTTCGTGCTGCCGACCTTTGGAACTACCCCCCCCCCCCCAACTGTACCAAAATGCAGAAATTTTAAACTAATGTGAATAAGCATCTCGCTGCACAGCTCCCAATTTAGGATGACCCCAAAACTTTCACCCTAATTCTCAGTAGCCCCTTACGTCTACAGTGGCAACTTGCCTTGTTTGGGGTGAACTACGTTAAAAAAAAAAAAAAATTTTTTTAAACTAAAAATGAAAACACACCCACAAATAAGGAGAAGGTTATTCCTGGAGGATGATATCGCGAGAAATGAGCACATACTATACTGCCTCCCTTGAAAAGAGAAAGTAATGCCTGGAAGAAATGTATTGTGACAAAGGAAAATATACTACACAGAATTAAATAAGCATAAACCGTTTTAAATGTTAATATAGTTAGAATAGGTGAAAAAAAAAACTTTTGCATTTATTCATTGACATAACATTAAAAATAATGCCAAGTTTTGTTGTCCATGTGAAATGCCAAAATGAAAATTGGTTGGAAAAATATAGTCACCATCTTTATAAACAAAGAGAAATATGCTAGCTATGGAAGAACAATAACTTCCATTCATAATTTTCTAGTTAAAAAAGACATGTTTACAAACTTGAGTTATCACTCTTCCTTAGCTAGCCTCTTTCTCGACTTGTTTAGATGGCGACTATATTTTTCTAACCTTACTTTTATATCGGCGTATCATGTGTACGGCAAAACTTGACATAACAAAAAACAAACATTTAAAACACTAAATTGTTTTTTTTTCACTAAAACATGGTTTAAGTTTTTTAAAAATATGTTGTTTATGAGGAATGTCAAAACCTATTTCATTCTAAATAATATATGTGACTGAAATAGTAATTAACCCCAAATAAAAAGAGGTATTTTCAGTCCTTTTTCTCATTTCAGTTGCGTAAATTGAACATAAATAAGAGAAGAAAGGCCAGCACGCTGTTTTTTAAAATTATTTTGGGTTGGGTATGAAAAATAGTGATAACAGGATTTATTAAATGAAAGAAAACTTTAAATAAATAAAACTTACAACTTACTTTGTAATGTAGAGGCTTGGGGGCATTTTTCGTCAGTTTTTTTAATTTATTTAATCAGAAGTTAATTGAGAAAAAATTAAAAAGAAAAAATATTAAGTTTTAATTTGATCCATTTTGCAAGTGATTTTAATTGAATAATTTTGTATTTTTAATTAAAAAAAAAGAAAAAACAAAAACGATTACTTACTATAGGTAGAGTTTTGGCTTCCATAGCTTTGCTATTTTCTTTTTCACTGCAAACATTCCGCAGTTGGGTTTTTAAGTCCATTTTGTCTTGATGTAATTGGACCAATTCTTGTTCTGTATGGTCAAGACGTTCTCGCAAGGTCTCCACCTAGATGAACAACAACAAAAAAAAATCCATCTTAGCTAAGTTCTCCCTTAAACTTTATCCTGGAGACCATTCATAAATTGTAATTCTCAGAAAAGAAAAAAAAATATTTTGTTAAAAGAATGAATATTGGAAGAGTAAAACCAGTTCTGGAAAAGACTATTTAATTGATGCATACTCTACTGAATTCAGCATGCAACACACCTAAATCAATGTGCAACAAATGCAATTGTCATTGACCGCATTAAAAACATGAAAATAAAAAGGACTTCCATGATTGGTCAATAAAAAAAATTCTTTAAGAATTGTTCTTTAGATATCTGTTTAAAAGGCTGTTTTATTTAGAAAAATCCTAACTTCTATAATAAAGAGTGATGTGTATTTATTGGTAAATATATATCTGTCCCATCACACTAAAGTCTGCCCTACGAAGGGGGAATACAAATCTATTTCCATAATCAGATGTTTTCTTTTCTTTTTCTCTCTCTCTATACCAATTTGTAAGTTTTTTTTTTATTCTTTCCTTTTTTTTTTCCTTTCTTTTTTTAAACTTCTCAGTTTGGAACATTTTCTTTATTTCTTTATGTGAATGACAATTGTTCTTCCAATTTAATTTTCAACAGCTAAGGTCTTTGACGTTTTTAACATCCAGTGTTATTTTTTTCATGTCTAGTTGCCCCCTACCTCCCAATAATCAAAGAAAGAAAATTTTTTAAATAATGTTAAGTTTTTTTGTTTTTTTTAAGTTTCTTTAGGTTATCAGAAATGACTCACATTTTTCTTTTCACTTTGTGATAGTTCAGTCCTATCCTATTGAAGAAAGCATTTGAAAGACTTACATTGGAAAGCAAATAGCATATCAGACACCCCCATCATCTGAAATGAATTCGGAAAAAAATCTTCCACTCAAGATAAAAAGTCATGGTAGATGGATTTTTTCTTTAGGTCATCAGAAATGATAATTTGTGAAAAATTAAATTACAGATGTAATTTTATGATTTTATATAAATATTAGTGTGAACACTGGTAAAGCATGAATTTTTCCCCCGTCATTTTTGACGGAGAGTGTCCACTAATTAGACAATAATCAAAAATCATTGAAACAAGGAGTTTACAAAGAACTATTAATCAAAACCGGTTGCTGAAAAAATGGTTTCACCATCAACGCTTAGATCCTTGTTTTGCCCTAGTGGAAATGAATGGCTCTTTCCTTGAGGAAGCTCCATGTTTTGTCAATCTACTAAGACCGACTTTCACTCCAAATCTAAAATGGAGGACATATATCCGATCTGTTGCTAAGACATCCTGGAAAAATGGTTGGATCATTCTATCGCCCCAGAAAATACCTGACTCCTAACGCAATCCTCTACCTACATGGGAGTCCGATACGTCCTAAGATGGAGTACTGCTACCACATCAGGGGTGGTGCCGCTCAGAGCATCCTTTCCTGCCTTGACAGAGTACAAAACCGACTTCGTAATCTAGTGGAGGATGATCTCTTCTGTTCTCTACAACTCCTTTCTCACAGAAGAGACATTGTTTGTCTTTCTCTACTCTATCGTTATTTCTATGGAAGGTGTTTGATTAAGCTTTAATCTATGGTTCGTCCTTGTAAAACATTCACAGCAAGAACTTTTCTTTCTACCAACATTGAAAAGGATCTTTTCTTCCTCCGTGTGTCTAGCGTCAGACGGAATTTCTATGAACAGAGTTTTTTTTCCAAGAATTTCCCATCTATGGAACACATTACCACGGGACTGCTTCCCTACAGACAGGGTCATCTTCCAATCCAATGTCAACAAATGCTTGTCATAAACCATTCCCATAAGTAATCAAACTTTGTTCATTCCATTCATCATTTTCAATCTTCTCAATATTCTTTATCATTCAACTGACAATTTATCCATCTTATCCTCTAATAGCTATTAGTCTTCTTTTTTTTCATGAAACCACTTGATGTAAGGAACTAAAAAAATACCACTTCAAGGTCAAAAACTAGCCAAGGACAAGTGTTATATGGATAGATTCCGATCCAGAAAACAACAATTTTTCCCCCTTTGTCAGAAACATCGTTCATGGAATGTGAGGACTAAAGGACAAAATAAGGGAAGCTAGAGTTAAGAGGCAGCTGAAAGTAAACCTAAGGTTCACTTTTTACTCAATCGTTAATCTTGATAAGTGGTGACTCATTAGTAAAAAGAAAAAAAGTAAAAATTTGAGAGTACTCATCTTCATATAAAACAAAATTTATATCGATACATATACAGGGTATTTGGAAAATTGATGGCATAACTTTGGGATTGTGTTATATATGTGTAAAGGAGCCTCTTTGTGTGTGTGTGTAGGGGGTGCTTATGTAATAGCACTCCATTACTAGTTTAGTTTCCTTTGTGGTTTATTTCTTTGTCTGCAGGGTCTTTGCTTTGATCATATTTAGCTACCTATATTTGGTTTGTTCTGTTACCTGAAATAAGAAGGATCAACATTCACAGGATCCCAACCGGGTCCTCCATGTTGGCTATCAAAGCTGACCAAGACGCTCAGATCTTTCTTCTGAGGCACATAGCTTTTATATTTGCTTGGTGTCATTTTTTTCATGGTTTTGTTGGTGTATGTGGCAACACCCGGGCCAGACGTATTTTACCAATCACATATGTAGAAATAACAATGCACTATCACACACTTTGTACGTATTAGATATTTACAATAAAGAATGGTGATCAGTATTTGTTTCAGTGGCCGATAACTCAGAAACTAAGAGTTTCCTGACCTATGTTTATGGGAACGTTTTCATTATTTAAATATAATCCCAAAGTTATGACATCGATTTTTGTAAACACCCTGTATATGTCAGTAATTCTGTATTATTTTTGTAGCACTTAACAAAAATACATACAAAGCTAATACTAATTTAATCAAAGTGCAGACATCAAAATACTTTGGTAAAAAAAAAAATTATATTGATTACAGCAATTTAATTAGCACAAATATTTCAAGGCTGATTGGGTGTCAATTTAAGATTAAAGCCAACCAATTGTAAGCAACATGAAAAAAAACAAAAACAAAATACAGAAAATATGGTGAGAAAAAGAGTATTCATGGCAACGGTTTTAAAGCAATCCATTTCTGTTCAATATTTAGCTTACTTCTGATGCGAAAACGACGAAAGTTCAAGGTGGTCAAATACAAACTAAATAAAAAAGAGGCAATAATACTTTTCATAGTTCACAGATACTACACACTGATCTTTGGCATAAGTGCTGTGGATCAATGTTAATCAACACTATGCAAATATAATTACGGAAAATGAAACAAAAAAAACATTCTTTTTAACATAAGTACAAATATTTCAACAGAACCTGTATACATTTTTTAAAAAAGGTAAAAAGTGAACGTTTTTCTTAAAATAAATATCACAGTGATAAGTAAGATCATTTTTTTTTTTATTGGTTTCTTAATTGTTCTTACACAAACTAAAAAAATCTTTACTTATAAAAATATAACAGGATTTATTTCAGCTTAAAAGTAATCCACCCAAATATGCACATATGTTAAACTTTCTAATATGTGGATATATAAAAGATGAACTTGCTCAACATTTGTAGAGAGTAGGTCTCAAAAATGTGTCAACAGAACTGGTCTGGATAGAGAGGTGACTGAACACATGTTACAAAAATATATCTAACTTAACTCATGTGGGCAGATAAATGACTGACCATTTGTTATTTGTTGGTGGTCAGAACAAAAAGGGGAAAAGAGGAAGTGAACTTCTGAGTTATGCTTTTTATATTTGTGACCACGTGGCTAAATCAACCAATGTTTTACTGCTCCATTGTTATGTAATCAAGGACATGTATTGAGAGAGAAAAAAAGCCTCTGCAATTGTTTTTCTGTATTGGTTAGTGAGAGGAAAATTTTTAAATTCTCAAATAATTTAAAAGTTAATCAAAGTTAATCAATCAATAATAAAAAAAAACATTAAAAAGTATAGAGTTTGAGTTTCATGCAATAAAAAACATTTAAAAATGATATAATAGCTAGTCATATTTACAATTGCATTATGAACCATAAAATTAATCTGAATTTCAAATATTAAAGGAAAAAAATAATGCAATTAAAATAAAACCTAATTTATCTGTCTACAAATCGTTTAAGTTTCTTATAAAGAATAAAGATATATAATAAAATAGCCCCCTCCCTCCAACCCCCAAATTAAAGCATAAAAAACTTAAAACCACGTATAAAAGAGGCTTCTAGAAATTTGAGTTTCAAAATAAAATATCTTACGAAAAGTTGAAATGTTCACAACTAAATCGCTGCTATGTTGACTTTGTGATTTATGATAACGTAACAAAGTTTAGGAAAAAAAAAAAAGAAAAGAAATAGCAAATTCATATTTTTTTTCTTTTAAAGACTTCTGAATTTATAAGGATCAATTGATGTGTGCACATCACTTGGTATGCAGGTCAACGACTAAAAATATAGTTTGACACGAGCATTTACAATAATCTCCTTGATCCATGCGCTTAAATTTGTATACATTTTGAGGAAAGATTTAGAAAAATAAATGTAGAGCTATTGATTCACTCATATTATTGAAATATTAAAGTTTTGTGTCATTGCTTTCCTTTAAGCTTGTGCAATGAAATTGTTTATAATTTATGTATTAAAAATAGCAAAGAATTAGAATCATTACTACCGGATAATATATTTATTAAAATGAGTTTTAAATAATATGTAAATTAGCTATAAAAGTCACTCTGTGAACCAAGATTTTGAAATATTTATCTCTTTCTATCTATAAAGTGTAATTTTGGCTAAAAATAACGAATTTCTTCACATTTGACAAATAAAAAATAGCCTTATGGAAAACATGGAAAATAATAGGTGTTATTATAATTTAAATTTTAATATTTATCAAAAAATGTGTTATTTGATAAAATAAAAAATGGATGAATATGAAACTGTTGTAAAAAAAAAAAAATGAACATGTTCAACTTTGTGCAGCGTTCATTCTTTGTCTCAATGTTCTAGTCGGTTCATGCAAAGTCTCTCTACTGAAGGGTAAAGAAAACCGTTGTCTTGTTGATAAAGAATGGAGGACTGCTCAAAATATTAAAATTTAAATCATACTTATAATTTTATATGCTTTTATGTTTTCCGTAAGGCTACTTTTTATTTGTCAAATGTGAAGAAATTCATTATTTTTAGCAGAGAAACACACTTTAAATTACCACAAAAGCATACATGGGTTTATATTATCACCACTATATATATATATATATATATATATATATATATATATATATATATATGTAATAAAGGATTACAAAATTAAAATGGATGAGAACTCAGATGTGGAGAAAGTATATCTGAATGGGAAAGCTATTGAGTTTGTCGAGAAATTTTCCTACCTCAGTGATACCATTAGAGCACAGGATAGAGCAGGTGCTAATGTGATTGCAAAACTCAAGAGTGGATGGAGTAAGTTCAGAGAACTGCCATTACTAACCAGCAGAGTGTTACTACTGTTGATCAAAGGAAGAGTCTATTAGGCATGTGTATGAAGTGTGAAGATGTATAGAAGAGAAACTTGGCCAGTGAGAGTTGAGGACATGTGTTGCATGGAGAGAAGTGATATGAGAATGATATAATGGATGTGTAATGTGAATCTTAAAGATGGGCTTAGTTCTGATTAAATGTGAACAGTATAGGGAGATGTGTGCTGAACAGAAGACTTCGATGATATGGTCACATTGAAAGAATGGATGAGAGTTCTTGGGTCAGTAAATGTAGAACAGTTAAAGTAGCAAGTCCAGTTCACAAGGGATAGCTAAGGAAAATACGGGAGGAACTGATAAAAATGGACTTGAAAGAAAGCGGGGAACATGGACAGAGATGGGTTAGTTTGGAAGTCAATTTCGAAGCCGTCCAACACATGCAGCGTGTAAAACATATGCTAAGCTGAATATGATGAAACTTATCACATACCAGACATATTTATGCCTGGTATGTGATAAGTTTTGTTATCTTTTATTCATAAATATTTCTTCTGCACTGTAAATACATCGAGTTCTCAAGTCGGAAATATGATGTTTGATATGTATTTATATCTCAATATAATTTGATATTAAACCGAGATTACCATTTAGAGTAAACCTATAACCAAACTTTAATTATATATATATATATATATTAAATTTTGGTTGTAGGTCCACTCCAAATGGTAATCTCGGTATAATATCTAATTCATTCAATTAATATTGCTCTATACACTATATTGAGCTTCGTTTTCATCCTGATAGTCTACTGGTTAAAGATATTATTTATATCTTTAAAGTATTATCTCTTATATATATATATATATATATATATATATATATATATATATATATATTGAATAGTGTATTTAAATTAAGTAGATTGAGACTGGTTTTTATTTATGATTAGTAATTTAAAAATAAAATGATCTAAACTCACATGGACATCTTTGAGGAATATATAGTTAAGTTATAATTGTGATACCGGCTCTAGCTGTTGTAATAACTTATTTTAATACCTATGTGTCGTTGATAACGTGACATAAAACGAAGGTACAAGCATATTAATATATAGATTGTCATATTTAAAGAGTTGCTAATATTTTATTGGAATAAATTAATTTCAAGAAAAAGGTTTCTTTTGTCTTTGGATAATTTCAATCAAAGGCAAATTACATTCCAGTTGTGGAAACTGAAATACAATGACTGCACACAATAGCGAGCAAACTCTTTGAAAAAGTCACTCTAGTATTGTCAACCTAAGATAGACATCCTGCAAAAATGACTGCCAGACGACCCATCACTCCAAAAATCTGCACAGCCACTGGCTGAAAGTGTATTTTTTTTTGTAAAATATTTGAGGCATTAAAATATGTAAAAAAATTTTAAAGTTTGATTCACAGTTTTTGCAATGCAATTTCATATATGAATTTAGTTGTGATTTAAGTATATGGACAATTAAGACAAATTAGGTTTTCAGGTTGGATATAAACAAATGATCTTTGCAAAAATATCGAATTAAAATTAATGCAAAACAATATAGTTAAATAAATAGACGAGAAAAGGGAGGGAGAGAGAGAGAATGCGAAACAACAGAGTACAAGAGAAGGCGAACAAATACCAGGTACCGAACAGCAGCCATTACATGCTGGCCGATAGACAGGGATGCATAGCAGACTCGCAAATAAAACATGAATGAATTGTCAGCATAATTTTCTTGAGTGTTGCTTACATCAATAAAACAGAAGAAAATCCTTTCGTTTTTTTTGTTGAAAAAGATAATCATACGTATCTTTTCTTCTTGCCAACAATCAAGAAAGCAATTAACCAAGAAACAACAAGCAGTAGTATGTGCGAAGGAAGAAAACTACATCTGTTCAACAATCTAATAGCCTTTTGGATTTTGTCACTACTCATATTAGTAGGAACCACGTTACATACACCCTTATGAGTACCGTGCCCTGCTACACTTCCACTACTTATGCAGAATCCTTAATTATCAAGATTTATTTTTGTTATCTTCGCATTTCTCATGAATAAAAAATCACTTGGCTTTTGGTCCTAATACTACACTTCATCTTTCTTGTTCTCGGTCAGTGAAGAAGAAATCTTTCTTGACTGAGGCAATTTAAATTTTTGTCACAATCTAAAGTACCCCTATTGGGGAGCTGGATTTCCCCACATTAAAAACTGACCTTGCGTCTAACTCTACCCTCGTGGGGAGGCAAGTAAAAAGGCTCTAACTTTTGCTGAACCTGCTAGTTACACAGTTTATTAACACATACAAAATCCTACTATGCAATAATAATGGCTTGTTTTTTTTTTTGCATGTTTAAATTCAAGAGATGATTTTTATTTATTTGTTTAGATTTTCTACGGATAAAAAAAAATTGTTTTGGAATAATAAAAAACTAATTCAATAATATCACCCCCAAAGCAAGATATTGTCATTTTACTACTAGTGAAAAAGCTGCAAAAATAAATATGTTATTTGGGTTGTTTTTTTCCTAACAGGTAGAATCCCATATCATGTGACGGTGTGGTGGTCAACCATTAGTTCATTAAATAGTAGGCATGACTCAGAAGTTCACTTCCTTTTTTCTCCCTTTTTTGGATGGCTGCTGAGGTGGCAACATGTTTGCCAAATCCCTCTTTTTCTCCTTTTCAGTTTAATCAATGAAATGAAAACATTCGTTTGTACACTGCTTCTATTTCGTCCAGACTAGTTTTGTGATATGTTGTCAGTAGTTTTCCTTACCATCAGACCAGTTCTGTCATGGTGTCATTCAGACAATATGCGGTCAATCGTTGCTACGTCCATACCAGTTATATTCGACATACCTCTACACATATTGTGAAGTCTCTCTTTCATATATACACGTATTACAAGTAATACACTAAAACTTTGTAAGTGCAGAAAGATCCTGTTATATTTTTTTATATGTTATTAGTATTCTTTTGTTTATATGCAAGAACAATTAAGAAACCAATAATATTTATAAAGTAAATAAAACTTATCTCTTAAATAAAAATTATCTCTTAAAAATTGAACACTTATAAAAGTAATCCTTTATTATTACATAAAGATTTTGTCATTTTTATTACAAGTAGAATAGCTACAAGAATAAATAGATAAGTAGTTTAGTTTATTTATATTTTCTTAATAAATTACAACTTATCATGGCCAACAGCCACTCGAGGATAAGAGTTAATGAAATGGATTGTCTGTTTAACAAAGAATATTTGAGAAGAGTACAAATGAAAAAAGAAAAAGGAGTGTGTAGAAGAGCCATCTCCAACTTTTTGGAGAAAGAGCGGGAGCAGTTTAGAAATTGGTGAAGCAGGTAAAGCCATGACTATATAAGACCCTCTTGTTCCATATTGATAGGGACAACTTTTTAGTTGAGATCAAAGTGTAGTAAGCTTTGTACATAAATATATTTATGAAAAAAT
Source organism: Sepiola atlantica (assembly GCA_963556195.1). Classification (NCBI taxonomy): domain Eukaryota; kingdom Metazoa; phylum Mollusca; class Cephalopoda; order Sepiida; family Sepiolidae; genus Sepiola; species Sepiola atlantica. The sequence goes on from OY744519.1 coordinate 74,393,426, forward strand.
AAAATTTCCAACAAATTTTGGGGTATCTTAAGTAGGACAGCCCTTAGTGTAAATGTGGTATTGTGGTGACTGAGATGATTCTAGTTAAGAATAGGATAGACATTTTTATCACTTGAGACCAAGGATGACCGACACTCATTTTCGACACACTTTTGATGCCTTTGTGCCTAATTTGTTCCTAATGTAATTCTTTTTATATTTTCTGCAGATAAATAATTCAAAGTGTAGTATCTGTTCTGATACTACACTTATTTTGTCCTGTCTTCGATCAATGAAGGAGGAATCTTTCTAGACTAAGGCAATTTTCATTTATGTCTTAATCCATAACGTCCGTTTTTGGAGAGCTGGATTTTCCCACATTAAACCCGACCTTGTGTCTAACTACTCTCGTGGGGAGATTGGTAAAAAGGAACTATAAAATGGGTCAAACAAAATGTTCAAGAGATTAAAAAAAAAACAATTCTTAAAAAAAAAAATAAATAAAATAAAAAAAGGTCTTAAAATAAAAATCAAGTCTTAAAAAGAAAACAAAAACTTCTTTATTTAAAATTTAAAAAAACTGGAATCTCTGAAAATAAACTGGATGCAATAAAAGAAATAAAATTTGTAAATTAGATTTTATCAGCAAAAATACTGGAAAAAAAAATGTAAAAGATGAACGTGATAAGAATAGTAGTTAATGGTTTGAGAAGATTGGGAGAAACAAAAAAAGCAAAAAAGAAGCATACAATAACAATAGAGAGCGTGCAATCAACCAGTAAGGCAGATCAACTGTTTAGGGACAGGAAAACAAAGAAAAAAAAAAAAAAAGCAAGGAGTTACTTGGCCCAATTGTGTCATTGTGAAACTAAAATAACAAAGAAAAACACTTAAAATCATCTAAACAAGCATTCTTTCATACATTGATAGAACAACAACACATAATTTAACTTTACCTCCTTAAATGTCTTTTTTTTTTGCAATGGCGAAGTCATTGGTGATTACGATCTAAACACGGACATAAGAATTTAATAGTGTTTTTTTGCTGATATCATCTGCAATACTCTCATTAAAATCGCTATTTACTTACCTCCACACGAAGGCAAAGTTAGACACAAGGTCAGTTTTTTTTATATGGGGGGATATCCAGCCCCCCCCCCCCAAAAAAAAAGGGGCACTCGAGATGGGACAAAAATAATAGAGAAATCATTAGTGATTACAATCATCATCATCATCATCACCACCCAGTTTTGGTATTTAAGGTAATACACGTTCCGAACCTCTGGGGTGAAGAACAGCAGGCAACGTCTTGCACCTGCTTTCCATGTGATCAGATAAAAATTCGGACATGATACAAAGAATGTAATAGTTTATTCTTGCTGATATCAGACGAAAGATTTTCATTCAAGTCTCAAGTTACTGTGTATATAAAAAGGCTTTTTAAATTTGACAGTTGAAAAAGATTTTCATTAACTTTTCAATTTAAAACTAATATTCATATTTTGTCAAGTGTTGAATTGTGTATTTATTGAATAAATTTATTACCTTGTTTTTATAATAAAAAAAAAGCATTACATTTTGCAAATAATACTTGTAATATTTTTACAAATATTTCATTTGCTAAAAATCAAACAAAATCTGTAAAGTAGGATAAATGGATTTTGAAGCAGATACTGATAAGCATGTTAAACAATAAAGTTAATTATAAGCTGTAACACAAGAGAAGCGAGTTAAAATCCTGGCAGAAGCTATTTGTGTCCACTTTGAAATAATGGTCTTCAGAAAGGCATGAACCTATCCCTTCTTTTGTCAGACACTTTTATAAAAACAATTTTCTTGAATTAGGAATTTAGTGAAAAGGTAATGTTTGGTTAGAGGTTACTATATGATAAAAACTAAACTAATTATTGGAGACACACACGTGTGGGTGTGAGTTTGTGTGCACACAGTTGCATGAAAATACATTTTTGGCAGAAATGTAGGTTTCACTTGTTAAGAGCTCAGCAGTCTGATGAGCTTTTATCAAATGAAACATGCAAATTGCTGCATAACTTACTAAAAACGCATTTTCATACAACAAGCTCTACTCGTGTATTGAGTACTGTTAGAATAAATACTACAACAAATATATACACACAATATATTATATAAGTATATAATCTATTACTATATTAAAGCTGAGTTAATCAACTAGATGTAGAAAAATTGAAATTGCAGGGTCAGTTGGCAGGAGAAGACCAAGGAAAACATGAGAGGAAGTGATAAAATAGATTTGAGAGAAAGAGGTATAAATAAAGACTTGGACAGAGATAGGTTAGTTTGGAAGTCAATTTCTAAAATCTGTTCAACACATGTCAGCATGTAAAACAGACATTAAACTGAATACGATATATTTAAATATTGACGTGCGTTCAATAAACAAGATTAAAATTTCAAGAGATAACTCACCGGAGTTTTATTGGTTTTGTATCAGGAAAGTAATCCAGAAGCAAATACGGACTCCAATAAGAACAATACGGCTTTTAAGAGGCATATATGGTTTATCATCGTGTTTGTCAAGAATAGTTGCTAAAAGCATTGCGTTTTCTATTTGAATTTAACACACATTCTCGCATGGGAACTGTAAGGAGTTGCTCGATTGTTTCTTGTTGAAGACGAAAACATGAAGAACAAATAAGGCAAGAGAAAAATGTTGTTGACCACAGATTAGAAAAATATTTGGCCGCAACCCTGAATATGCAGTGGCAAGAAAATACACACGTTAGGTGCATGGTGTTAATATCCGTTCTGAACAAGGTTTTCAGCAAAGTGTCAGAGTAATAATAATAATATGAGTGCCAAGACCGGCTAGATGACTTCATCATATACTCGGACATTATTATTTTAATGGCTGTCGACTTTCAGTAGGAAGAGATGAAGAAGAAGGACGCAACAAAAATAAACACACATATATTAACACCAAACCAGATTCATTTTATGCACAACAACTACAGTTGTGTAATGGATTTTTTTCTTCTCTTTTCCTTTTTATGACAGGCAAGCAAATATATACTCTGGGATTCAATACTGGATTTTCTGGTTTATATACGCACATTCAAATCGATTTAGATTTACTACTACAAACAAACAATACCATTTTTGTCTTAAAAACACAAAGGTTTTATCTAAAAATTACATTGTGAATAAAATACTGGCTGATTTTTTTTTTTTTTACTCATTTCTTAAAAAAGTTAATCTATTTTTGCAGAAGGAACACCGGCAGATTCCCTAGACACAGCGCTCTCAAAGATGTTGCCTGAAGGGCCCTAGACATTGTTAGCTTCCCATCGATCCTTTAACCAGTTGGCCTTGACAGAGGGGATGGCAAACGGCTCAATGACTTGACGGTGCTTCCTTTTCAAACAGCAAGTCGCTAATATAGGATCCGACTTGTGTCAACGATTTTACACCCTCGTCAATGACGGAATCGGTGACAAACCCTGGTAATCTAACAGCATCAGACCACAAGCAACCAAAATATGCCACTCTTTTCGACAGATTTGCATTCCTACCTATCACTATGGCAACTAGTGGGACGATTGGTCTCACCACGCAGGACTTCCTCAACCGCCTTGGTCTATTAATGATGTGCCATACCAGGGATCATCATGAATTGAATTGGCTCTATGAGTGCCTCTCAATCGCCATTATTCGAGGGAATGCTTTGAACCTGCTCTAACTTGCCAATCCAGCAGGACAACTGATAAAATTTCCTAATGTTACGAATATAGGCTTTTTAAATTTGTCAGTCGAAAAAGATTATTTAGAATATTACGACAAAGCAAATTTTTGCAGTGTTTTATACAAAATTTACATGTTAAAATCATTGATGTACACTTTTTGATAAATTTTCAATAATTTCTTTTTGAAAACAATTTTAGTGCATTAATACTTGAGATGAAATTAGGAGTGCGTATACTTTTCTTGCAGGAGTTAAAACTCAGTTACAGTCAAACCTCGGTTCATGAATGTCAGAACTGGAACAATTTGGATTTCGAACAAAAAATTTAATGCCTTGGTTTTCTAACAAAATTTCGATTCTCGAACCATGCCGACGGCAACCGAAGCATAACGTTTGATGAAACATCACCAGTTCTGTGCAGGGTTGCCACTTCTGGGTTTTTAAAATCAATCTGTTTTTTTTTTGTGTACTTCTCCAGATTAGGACCCAAGCTAACCCTGACCCTAACGATGCCAAGTTTATTTTCTAGATATCAACAGAGCATCGGGAGAAGAGTCTGACAGTACAAAAGTGGATTCAGAAATTCTGTAGTTGTTATTTTTTTAAGAGTTTGATACAGAAATGTACATGCTTAATAGTGATGTGGACTAGACCCTTTTGTAAATTTCTAGCATTCATTCACAATACACTTTTGAATCATGTAAGTCCGTAATAACAAAGATGGAAAAAAAATGTGTTTTAGTCATAATTCTTCCCAAACAGCCACCGATATAACAAGAGAATGGAGCGAAGAGCCCACAAGAGATCGGCCAATACAGAGATGATTTCAGAAATTCTGTAACGGTAATGAGAACCTTGAAAATGAAGGTAGAGGACGACCACACACTCTTGACAGTGAACGTCTGAAATCAATTGTTAAAGCCTATGTCAAAGTATGAGAGAAATGTCTAAGGCATTACGCAAATTAGTAAGGTGAAAACATTTGATAAATGGGTCTCACCTGAACTCAATGAATAAATGTATGTTTCTGAAATCTGGTCAATATTTTCTGAACAACTTAATATATATGAAAACATAACAAGTATATTAACCACAGAAAAGAACTTCTCTCTCTAACCAAAAGGAACTTTCATGAACAAAGTTTCTTTTCTAGAACATTTGATCTGTGGAACAAAATATCACAAGGCTGCCTCCCAACAGACTACAACGTGTTTGTTTTCAAGTCTAATGTAAACAAATACTTGTTGAGCCGTCCTCTTGGATAATCAATTTTTCTTAAGTAATCTTCTGCTCATTCCACCCACTGTTTCCAATCCTCTCATAGTGGCGATCATCGTCCAACTGACAATCTATTTAATCCTTATCCTTGAGTGGCCCCCAGGCCTTGATACACAGTGAACCATTATTAAAAAATAAAAACTATTATAATCACACATGTATTAACATATGTATCAGCATTTCTGCTGAGAACAAACGAATCGCTTCCCAGCACATTTGCCTAGAACAAACGGACCGCTTCCCAACACATCCGCCTTAAACAAAGATCGTAGAATTTGTACTAATGAAAATACTACATAAAAACTAAGATTTATAATATGTAGAGATTATTCAAAAGAATATAAAATGTCATACTGAACTCTGATGTAAGGCATATATACTGAGACTAACACTTATCATACACAGAGCACATAGATATTACATCTTATCAAAAGTTGTACAAATAAATTAAAAACAAAAATATAAATAGAAAAAGGTAACACTATTACACACATATGTGTATATATATATATATATATATATATATGTGACAATTTAGAAATAAACAAAAATTATAACATTCATTTTTTAGTATTTCAGTTCCATGAATTCAACATCAATAAAATTTTCTACATACGATCGTTTTCGAGACAAAGATTTTATTGATTAAAATATCTCATCAGCAGTACAAATACCAAGTACACCACAATTATAAGTTAACAAAAATAATATATTAGCTCTGCTCGACTCATTTTAATACCTGCAGTATTTCTGGGTATCTGTTGGGCTTAATTGTTTGAATCAGGAAAGAGTAAGTTTGTAGAGCCAGTTAAATGAAAAAAAAAAGATAAAATCCATAATTAGTTTCTTTGCCCTCCTCTCTCTCTCTCCCCAGTTACGACTTAAATAGCATTACTACTGTAATAATATTTCCTTTTATTTATAATGAACTATTGCAATATAGTTAGTTTTATTACCTTTGAGAGAGAGAGAGTGACGGAAGTGTGAGTGATAGATATCATAAAAAATAAGAGTTGGGAGAGGGAGGTTGGTTGTTTAACGGCATATCAACCCTTTTCGGGGTTTTAGTAAAAGTTTTTATGCTTGATGTTTTGTTTTGTAGAGGAAAATTTTTGTTTTTGTTTTTGCAGAACATGATTGAGTTTTGCAAATGGAAAAGAAAAAAAAACAATTAAATCAACGTTTGGTGCATTTTAGGTCAAGACACCAGTGAGGGGGGGGGGGGCAAACAACATAGTGAGAGGGGTGGGGGTGGGTGAAAGACTAGTTTCATACATTGTCCCACCATTACAGTTTTATTAATACAGAGACCATAAAAAAGGTAAATGTAAAATTATTCAACTTTTATCTAATGGAAAAAAAACAACTTATTCTATGGAAACCAAAACCTTTTTATTTATGTAGTCAGAGATTAGTAACTGACAATTTAAAGGCTTCAAAATCACTTTTGAACACAACGTTTGATCCTGAAATTATTAATTCAATCAAATCGTTTTATTTTATGCAATTTAAAAATAATAATTCAATGTGTAATTAGGTCAAATAACATTAAAATACTATCATTTTGAAGAAATGCAGCAATGGGTCAAATCTATCTTGATTAGCCAATCAAAACGTTTTAATCAAAAAGAAAAGGTGCATACCAAAAATATGTGTCTTATTAAATAATATCCGATTTTTAATGAGTGACAGTAAAATTAGTACCCAGTATGAGAGAAAGACTCCTCCCTCCCTCTATAATTATACGAATCCAAAATAAATTGTCGATAATGTTAAATATAAAAAAATATTAAAATCGGTTGAAAATAAATTTTTTAATAAGAACATGGACGATATTATTCCATCAATGACTGACAAAACAGATTTAAGTATGTACCTTGTATTATAAAAGCTATTAACATCAAAGAAACGGTGAAAATAGTGGCTCTACTTTATATATAAGATGAGGAGATAAGTTGCACAGGTGCTAAATCTGCAAGCAATCGGATAGAGAGGAAAGTTCTGATTATGTGAATAATGCAGGGAGTGGGAACCTGGTCACATACTTATTATCCGGTGTGTGTAAAGGTGAGAGAGTGAATACTAATTAGGCATTTGCTCCCTTTGTTATGTACGAGTGAACCCCATTTTCACTGTTAAATGATTTTTTTTTCAAATAAGATTTTTTTAAAAGTTTGTTTTAATACTTTATGTTACTGAATTTTTTATTTCAATAATCTTAGGAAGTGTGTGCAGAAGAAGACACTTTGTTAGTTTGGTCATAGAAAGAATGCATAAGAGTACTTAGGTTACTAGATGTAGAATAGTTGAGGTAGCAAGATCAGTTAGTAGGGGAAGGCCAAGAAAAAACATGGGAGGAAGTGGTAAGGGTAGATTTGAGAGAAAGGATAAATAGAGACCTGGCGAGATAGGTTAGTTTGGAGGTCAACTTCCAGAAGCTGTCCAACACATGCCAGCATGTAAAAAAGGCATTAAACCTAATATGATGGTTATGAATCGATTAATAGTAAATAGATAAAATAATAATGTGTAAGCAACACAGTCAGATAAGTTTATTAATATACAGATTTGTATAGAGTAAATAAAGTCTGTGTGTTCCCAGAAATTAGAAACCCGATAAAGAAACATCCTCATGATTACCAATTTTAATTTTAGCTTCATTTAAAAGTAAAATAAATATATATTTTTTTTTAAATAAGGAAAATGATCTGGATCTAGAATTTGTTTTTAATTGAAAACTTATTTACAAGTTAAAAAAAAATATTATCAAATAAAAAAAATAATGCATAAAAAATTTTTTAATTAAAAAACGATTTCAGTACTTAATACATCAAAAACCGTTTTATAATGTCTCTGAAAAAAAAAAAAAAGGTTAATTTAAAAATTGATTAGAATATTTTTTTTTAGATTAATTTAACTGTAATGCGCAAAAATATTTTTATGTAAAAAGTGTACATATTTTTAAATTAATAATTTTTTTTTTTGCTTATAATGGGCATGCAGAAACAAAAAAAAATAACTGTATCATCAGGATTTCAACCTAGAAAATGAGAACAGAAAAGTAATCATCAACCTTTAGTTTCTAAATGAAAATTTAAACCAAAAAAACGACTGGCGACATTAGAACAAGATAATCCTAAACCTTTGATTCCCAACAGGCAATCATCTCCATATCAAGATTTTAACCCAGAAAAAGACCAACAAGATTATCATGACTTGAATGCAAAACAATGATAACACATAAAAGCAATTATCAGCATTTAATCCCTTCATCAATATATTTCAACCTATAAAAACAACAATAGAAAGGCAATTATTAATCTTTAATCCTTGTCCGTATTACAACGAATACAAATGACTAACAAAGGCGACCAGCAAAAATGATTTCCCTCTTCATGTCAGTCATTGCAACAAACAAAACAAAATATAAACTGCAGCAACAAAAATATGATGTGAAATCCAACCTACTTTTATCAGAAACTTAGAAACCCCTTTCAATACTTAATTCATAAAAAAAAAACGAAAAAAAAAGGTCAACTTTTATTCAAAAACAAAGACCTGTCAACTTTGAACGGCCATTAAAAATTCCCACAATGCACTGCGACTGAACAACCTGTATGCCTTAAAAGACTAAATGAATATCATTATGGGTTTTGGAAGATATATCAATACTAGTTGTATCTACTCGGTGTTGGCCAAGAGTTTTACTTTGATTTTTTTTTTTTTTTAAATCGGATTTTGACAGTTAAATTTAATTATTATGATATAATTTTGTCATTAAATTAATAATTGAACTAAATTGTAATAAAACTAAAATTAATTTTATTAGAGTAATGATATAATAATATTATTGGATGTAACTAGCTTCCCAAACGTTTACTCTTTTACTACATGAGGATTTACTAAGAATTTTAAAGCTAAAAATGACTTTCTATTAGTTCAAAGACTTCTAAATTCCTTCCAAATTTCGAAGGGTCACAAAATAATAGTTGAAGAAAAAAAATAAATGAATTAACAAAATATTAAAATGCCTGACTTGTTTACTTTAGCATTTATTCATTTACATAACATTAAAAACAATGGCACGTTTCATTGTCCACATGAAACGCTGAATTGAAAATTGGGTGAAAAATATAGTCGCCATCTTTATAAACAAAGAGAAATATGCTAGCTATGTAAGAATGATAACTTCCTTTCATAATTTTCTAGTTAAAAAAGGCATGTTTATAAACTTGAGTTATCGTTCTTCCTTAGCTAGCCCTTTTCTTGACTTGTTTAGATGGTGACTATGTTTTTTCAACCTAATTTTTATTTTGGCGCTTCACGTGTACCATGAAACTTGGCATAACAAAAAACATTAAAACACTTAACTTGTTTTTTTTATTAAAACATTGTTTAAGTTAAAAAATATAAGTTGTTTATGAGTAATGCCAGAACTTATTTCACTAAATAATTTATGTGGCTAGAATAGGAATTAACGCCAAATAAAAGGAGTATTTTCAGATTATTGTTAATAGAATAATCTGGAGAAAAAAAAAATCAAAACAAACAAAACAAAAAACTATTTTTCCAATTTCAGTTGTGTAAATTGAATGAAAATAAAATAAGAAAGGCCAGGATGGCTGTTTTTTTAAAAAAAATATGTATTGGGGGGCGAGAAATGTTGATAACAGGATTGAAAGAAAACTTTAAATAAAAAACTTACAATTTAAACAGAAAATTCAATGTACATTTATAATTTTTTAGGTAAAAATGTTGAGTTCTTACTATTTTCTCTTTTATTTCGTAAATAAAACATGTGCTCTGGTCGCATATTTTTGCTAGCCTAAAAGGATGATAGTATATTATTATACTACACTGACCCCCTGACTTAGAGGATGGTATCATGACAAACCAACACTAACCCCCCCCCTCCAAAGAGGATGTAATACCTGGGAGGATTCTCTCCCACCCCCTTAAAAATGGAGGAGGTAATTCCTGGGAGGACGGTTTATGACAACAGAACCAATATAACACTACCCATCCCGATGAAAATATATTCTGATTAAATCGAGTTTTTTGTTTTCATTCATTTAAAAATGCCTAGTCACAAAAACATAATTTTTATGGTTATTTGGCCTTTTGGCTAAGATTAAATTCTAGTACATGTTCTCTACATCTCAGCAATATTTGACGTTTTACTAATGCTGGGAGTTTTCATGTAAATTATCTCCCTTGAAAATGAAATTCTAAAAAAGTTTTTAAAATGTTATCCTATTTTTTTATAAAATCTCTTTAATTCTATTAATAATTATAATATCGATAGTACTATGCAAATTTTCTTCTATATACGCAAATGTTTTAATTTGCGTATATAGAAGAAAATTTGCCAATACGAATTAGAAATGTATATAACAAAATATTAATTAGAAATTTAAAAAATAAAATATGCAAATAAGCAATATAGAGATTTGTTTGAGGAGTTGGGAGATTAATATATATATATATATATATATATATATATATATATATATATATATATATATATGGTATTTGAAAATATTGTATCATTAGAATTAAATAAGCCTAATCGGTTTTGATGTTAATATAGTTAAAAAAAAACTTTCACATTTATTCATTTAGGTGTGTAAGTCACGTAGAGGCAAGAAAGATACAGGCAGACATACAAAAAGTGGTAACAATTTTATTAATATAGAGACTAACAAAGTCTGTTGATACTTGACTGCTTAGGAAAGGAGAGGGGCTGTTTTAATAGTGATAATGATTTTGTAACCATACCAAGCTTAACCCCAGGGTCACCATCTGATGAAGGATTTATCATAGTGTCATCTACAATCAGTTATTTAAGTTGAGTGCAAACATTTAGGTTTCGTTCGTCTTAAATTAGTCTGAAAGTCATTTATTTTTATCATCAAGCTATTAATATTGGATGATTTACATTTTTTCAAATTGGCCCCAAAACCTCTATGACCCAAGGGTCATAATCTTTGTCCGATACATTTAGGTCAGCAGAAAAAAAAAACTAATAACAAATACTTACCCAATAATTAAGATGTTTTTGTTTTTAATAGAGTAATATACTTTTTTTGTACCAGCTCATTTGGCATAATGGTTAGAATGTTTATTAATGGGCTGAGAGGTTAGGGTTCAATCCTTGGTCGAGTCATACCAAAGACTCAAGAAATGGTACTTAATGCCCCCTTGCTTAAATACTGAGAAATATAAGATGAGGATCATCAAGGGTAAGTGGAGTAATCCTGAGAAAGGAGTGGCACCCCCCCCCCCCCATCACATAGTAGCTAATGAAAAGGGAGCTTTCTGGTCAACTACTTTTTTTAAAATATACTTTTGGAACAGCTATATAAGGTTAAAAAAACTGTCGTAAATTATTTTTTACAATAAACTGGACAAATTCAGAAGAAATGGTAAAAAAAAAAAAATGAATCTACAGGAACATTTTTCGGTCTATCAGATAAAAATATTTAGAATTTGATCTATATATTAATATTCTATGGGATTTTTCTTTCTTTTAAAATTGACATGAGATTATTAATTACAATAACAAGGCATAGTAATAAATTAGAACTAACAATTATGGAAACCTGCTTATAAAGTATCTAAATTATTTTTTCTTAGACAGTCACAGCTTGAAAGATTATTTTTCCAGAAAAAAAATATTGCTTTCTTGAAAAGCATTATTTTCAAAGAATCAATATTTTTATCTTTTGTAAATTTTCTTATGTATTACAAATTAGTTTTATAAACAGGTTTAAGATGTTTAGGAAAATTATCCAGATGTGCGAGGCATTTAAAAATTTAAACTGGCTTTGTGCCATATCTATTATGAAATTTATTTCATTTTTGTCAGATGACATAAATCCAATGTAAATATTTTGTCAGAATTTAAAAAAATAACTTCATTTCGTAAAAATCCACCAGAATGCACTTTGGTTTCTTAAAGAAAAATGCTCTTCTCCCCATCGCAAACTCACTAGAACGGCAACACATAGCCATTTTCCACCTACCTGCATTTGTCATGTAAATCTTCACTCACTCTCACTACGAATCTGCCTGCTGATATTGTAAACAAAGTGTTTTGTTTGTTGTTTTTTGATTTGGATATTTAATCTTTTCAGAATCATATTTTAGCTGTAGTTTCCGAACCAGGTAAACCGATTCAGACTCAAAATAATTTACCAAAATGATTCAGAACCTTTAGACAGTTCGAATCAATTTGTTTATCGAGCTACAAGTGTTTTTCTCCGCTTTGTTTTCACTTTGCTCAATCGATTCTTTAGAGACAAGAAAACCTATGTTTTCTCGATTTTACTTATTGTTTAATAACAATTTGCTTCAATTAATTTAATAAAAAATGATACTGTAATAAATAAATTTAATCTATCAGACATTTTTAAATCCAATAAATACTTTCAATTCTTTTTTTAACAAAATATATATCTTTTTTTGGTACTACTCCAGGGTTTACGCCTAATTTCCGTAACTGCTCGGCCGCATCAATCCGACAGGTCGCGGAAGCGTCCGAGACCTGCCGAGTCGAAAACGGCGCTGTATAAACAAAACCGAAAAATCGTGCAAAAAAAATGGAAGGTTGGCAGACGACAATATAAGACGATGAATATACGGAAAGAAAAAAAATGCATATATTTTTATAAAAAAAAAAAAAATGAAAGAAATGAACAAACCCATAGCTGAAGAACTATAAATAAACTTCTTTTTTTTATTATTGTTTTTGTGGGCAAAATGAAACATTTTCATGTTTTTTTTTTATGTGTTTCGTGTTACGTAAAGCAAAGAAGTCAATTTTACAATTAAGCAAGTTCTTTTTTTATATATATATATTTTTTTTTTGGGGGGGGGGGGGAATTACGTATATTTTCTCGTAGATGTTCAGGGTTTACTGCTACTTTTGCTGCCGCTTGTTTTGTTAGGCTGAGCAAAAGACTGTTATATTCCTCCAGCAATCGGATACTACCGTCGTCCCAGGTACTGGCTTGATTATTGGAAGGAGGGTTTCGGCATTCCTGTTAGGCACTGTCACCAGGATACCCCTCCTTCTCTGCGGGGTCGTATCACCCCCGAAGACCCAGAGCGGCTGGAGAAAACATGGCCAGCATTGTTTGTTTTTTTCCCTCCGAGTCGCCGGTTAGGGTTGCGCGACAGACATTTTTTTTTTTTTGTTTGTGTCCAGTTTTGTTTACAGCCTCGTTTTCGACTCGGCAGGTCTCGGATGCTTTCGTGAGCTGTCGGATCGCTGCTGCCGAGCAGTCACGGAAATTAGGCACAAACCCTGGAGTAGTACCCTTTTTTTTTTCAATTTGGAAAGTTAAAATTATTATGGTATTATTTTAATTTTTTGTATTTATCTTCCTCCCACAGCAGTAAGATGTGACACAAGGTCGGGAAAGTGGGATTGAAAAGCCAGAACCTTACAAAAAATGGCTGGGCAGCCCTGTCGGCATTCTTCAGTAAGGGCGCCTCAGGCGATTAGCAATAAACTGACCCTTTCTCAAAGGATGAGAAGGCAAAGCCTGGGAAAGTGCACCTCCTAGAACTGCACAGGACAATACCTCAGACCGGCAGAATCAAGGCCCGAAGGCCAAGACGATACTAGTCTAGTGTAGCATCTATCAGAACAGATATTACACTCTGATCTTAACCAAAAGGCCATAGAGGAATTTACCTTATTATTATGGAATTATTAATCATTAAATTATTAATTGAACCACATTTTTATAAAATTATAACTAATTTTCTTAAGATGATGTTTTAATCTCTATTCATGAAATTATAGAATGCAAATATAGAATGCAAATATCTTCCAAAACTTTCAATCGTCTAATACATGAGAATTTGCTAAGAATTTTAAAGCCAGAAATGACTTTCTATTTGATAGTTAAATGTTTCTAAATTTCTCTCAAATTTTGAAATGTAACAAAGTAATTCATTCTTTCTTTTTCAACTATTAACAAAAGATTGAAATGGCTGACTTGTTTATGAAGAAACCGAAATGCCATCTGGTGGATTTAATTTAGTAATTAAATTATTTTTTTAAATAGGATTTTTTTTAAAGTTTGTTTCAGTACTTTACACTATGGCATTTTTTTCTAAATCTACAAGGTTATGACAGATATTCCTGAACAAATCAGATCAAAGAAAATTATTTCATCAATTAAGAATGAGCAGGAGTTTCCTTCACATTGAGAATACATCTAAATACAAATAAGAATTCTGGGATTTTTCTTCCATTAGCATTTTATGAAAAGCAAGCAAGACTAACTTTAAATACTCGTGGAGTCATGCTGGTTTCATCTTGGCTAAGATGAATTTCCTTCAAGAATAAGAGGTTAGCAAAATTCCTTTTAAGGATATTGTTCTAAAAATGTTCAACAAACATCATGGCAAAAAGAAAAGCTTTTCAAGATCTGTGCAAACAACGACTGAGAATAACAAGCATGAAACAACAAACAAAAAGTCACTCGACAACGGGGAAACATAACGGATGGAGGGGCAGGCAGACATAAATTGATGAGCAGCAGAAAAAGAGTGATATGTGCATAACAAATGAGGCAATAAACTTGTACAGAAGCCGTACTAGAGCAACAACAGATTGACGAGCAAATTGAAAAGGTGCTTAAGCAAAAGCCATTCATTCAGAGTAAATGCAAAGAAAAAAAAACAGTGTTTGTTGCTTTACCTCCGTCTCAAGCAAATCAACGAGCATACCATCCCCTGCAGACAAGGAGCCATCAGGCTGGTGGTCCTCAGAAGAATCCATAAATGAGGCAACACTATGATCCTAAAACCATTGAAAAATAATCTACTGTAAATGAAAGTTTTTTTTAGATCCTGCAAAACCTCAAAATTACAACCCCCTACATAAAACACCTAATTTCTACTCCCAACTTCCATCCAATGAAAATATAGGTTTGTAAAAATGTTTAAATAAAAACAACAAAAAAACAAACCTACATTTTTTATATTTTACGACAATCAGTTTTCACTTATTCTAGAATTAAAAAACAAAAAAATGGTAGCTACGATCATTGTGAGAAAAATTCAACATGATTATGAAGCTTTTAAACGGTCATTTCTGGTAAAAATTGAAGGTTACAGACAAAAGTAGAGTATTATTGTTCATTTGTGTTGATAAAGCAAAGAGAAACATTTGTATTATTCGGACTATTGTTCTCATCTTGCATGTTCTTCTCACAATGTTTTCGACGATGTAACCTCTGACCTTCTTCAGGTGTGTCTTGTCAAACCCGGGAATCTGTACAGAATTTCGAATTGAACCCTTTATTTCATCCACGGAGGTAGATTGTTCTTGTTCCGTCAGCCATGACCGGGTAGGAGTCTCAAGTAATTCTTAATTATATTCTTAGTATTACATGTACTGAAGACTGAACCTTCAATCTCCAGAAGACTTCACTTACAACTGAATATTACTTAGCACGTGTTGCGTCACGGCTCCGAAACGTTGTGAGAAGAATAACATCCAAGATAAGAACAGCAGTTCAAATAATCCAAACTATAAAATCTCATCTCAAAAATTCCGAAACAAAGAGAAAAAGTATTGAAATTGAAATAAATGTGTAATTATCATGATAGCTGTCAGAAACCTAGTCGATGACAATTGCTTCAGATTTGCCGTCATCCTGCACACAGGTTCGAGAGTGTGTAACACCCACAGTTGCCAGTTGTTGTCAGTGTATATGAACTCCACACTCTTTCATGTAGAAGGAGCCTCAGCAGATACCTTAGACAGCGCTTGTCCGATAGGCCCTTGACATCGTTGGTTTCCCATCGATCCTCGAACCAGTTCGCCTCGATAGAGGGATGGCAAAAGCATGATGACCTGACTGTGCTTCCCTTTGCAATGATGGCTAAAGCATTACCCCACTACATTTCCAGTGGGGCACATTGCAAGATCCACTATGTTTTGTGAGGCTTGTGCTTTAAGCAAGCTACAATTGTGTCAATCATCCGAAAGAATGCAATTGAATGAGGACCAACAACTCCAGAAGTCTCCACTACCACTGGAGTAAAAATAAATCTCTTCACCAGAAAATAATATTACTTATGATCAAAACTCAATATTTATTCCCTATTGGAATAGAAATGGCAATTTTTATTCCCCCCCCCCCCCCCCCCCCGTTTCAAGCACACATTTATGCAGTTGAAGAATTTCAGTCAAAACAAAAAGATGCAGAAAGAAAGCTTTAGAGCAAGTTTGATTAACAAACAAATTTCATTGTGGAGTTATCATTATATCTTTTTAAAGTTGTATTAACAAAATTAATCAAAAAAAAAAAGAAAGAGTATAAACATTTCATAAAGAAATTATAACGAATCATGAATGCATTGGAAAATGTTCAAATATCTCAAAGGGAGAGAAAAAAAAACTTTTTACAAACGTACTAAAAATAAAAATGATACATATCAAGTTAGTATGTGTTTTTTTTTTCTTCTTTCTTTTGAACAATTTTTTTAAATAAATATAATAAGGCAAATAACTATTGATCCAAGTTAGTTCTTTTTCAACTTCAGCTATTTTTTGTATTTATATGATGTAAATTCTGAATCCTGAATTGTAAATTCAATCTGTAATCACCGGTCAGTGTCTGGTTGGCACAGATCACATGAACAGCCCAAAACTGTGTTTGTTGTATTTGCAAACTGGTACCGGCCTTCACCATGACCATATTTTACATACAGCATTTAGTATTCCTAAATGTTCACTCATCTAAGTAACATGGTAACAACCAGGGTTGCGGAGTCTTATAGGATGAGGTCCAACTCCAAGATTTCCAAAATATCTGACTTCTTATTTTAAAGTCTCCCAATATTCAGACTGTTGATTCTTCGGAGATAAAAAAATCTGACTCCTAGCTGACTCAGACTCCTTTCAAACCCCCTGACTCCGCAACCCTATTAACAACATAGAAACAATCCACAAGGAGTTGGAAAAGAAAATATACTTTCTTACGTTTGCCAATCGAGAATATTTATTTATTATGATATAAATAAAAATAATTTAATATAAAATTTAAAGGGAGGGAAATCTGATCAAAAATTCTTTAACTTGCCCTTCATAGCTCTCTACAAAACTTGGTATTTAAAAATTTTCCATTCATAAAAAATGTTAAACAAATATACTAATTTTTAAGATATTGCTCTGTCAACGATAGAAACTATAGATTATAGATGTTGACAAAAAAGAGCATATTGTAAAGCTAATCATGTAATTATATTATTTAGAAAATCTTCGTTTAACATGTCTTTTACATAACAGCCTCAATAGCAAAGAGTCAGAACTAACTGTCGTCAAGATGCACACCAAAAATCCACCGAACCATAGCTCTGTCATTCCTCTGCATCCTCAGAACGTTTAAGAAAATTATAAATAAATATTTAAGAGAATTATTGCATTAAATATACTTGTTGATACAAGGTTTTTTGGTAAATTCCTGGGTAAAAATTATATTTTCTTTTTAAAAAATGCGCTTTATAACCTTTTCCTGCTAATTGTTTATAATAAAATAAAAACGATCATTTTTTTTAATGAAATTAATTTCACATTTCAAATACTGAATTACTATCCTTAGAATTTTGTATTAAGCTTCATATTTTGATTATATTTTTCTCAAATGAAAAGTAAAATATTGTTAAAAATTTATTAAAAAATTAGAGTAAGTATTTATAGAATATAAAAAAATGAACTGTTTGATTGAGACCAATTTGATTACAAAAGCATTGCATGATAAACAAAACAAGTAAACGGTATCCAAAACAATCAAATGTTATTCCATCTTATGAAATTTTATTTCATCTCATGAAATGTCCAATTTAAAAATTCTATGAGTAAGTTTGTTGGTTTTGGGGTTTTACGGCATGTCAACCATTGTTGCTTCATATTATACCGAAACCATACATATGTTTTGTACACGATTGGTTTGTATATTATTTTGTTTTGTAAACAAATAGTAAAAAATAGTCTCGATTTAACCCATAGTTGGGATCCTGACAGGTACTACTACTTCTTCAGGTCAGAGTAAACCTAGAAGTAATCGTAGCCAAAGAGTGACTCTTTAAAGCTCCCAAATTTGGAGTCTCACCATTGGACGACTCAGGATGGCCTAGTCTAAATAAACTCAGGAAGAACAATGTGAAATTTGATAAAATATTTAGGTAGTATACTCTGAAAATGGATGAAACTAGAATCAGAGTTTGGTAAACAAACCTAAGAGAAGTAAATCAGTATTTAGAAAAGAAGATTATTGATAGTTAACAAAACAATGAGTGAAAACAAACTTTTTTAAAACAAATATTTCCCTGTCCAAATTCTGTGAATGAACACAATTTTATAAAGTTCCAAGCAAAAATAAAAAAAGCAAAACAAAAAAAATAATTCAATATTTCTAACCAGATAAATAAATAAAACAAAAAAGTATTGTGAATAAAAGAGCAAGCAGTGCTTATTGCATCAGATAGAAATGTGGGAGCAAAAAGAAATACAAACTAAATGAGAAAGGCAGAAGAAAAAGACCGAATAGAAAATAGACTCTGAAAAGAGTTGAGATAGAAGGGAAGGAGTCAGAGAGGAAAAGGGTTGGTAAACAATAATATACAAAACTAAAATATTATGGTCAAAATAGAGAAAAATAAACATGAAAATAAAACAAAACAAAAAAAAAAAAAAAAAAAAAACAACAAAATTTTCATTCAAAGATGCAAGGTAATAATGACTAAAATAAAATAATCATCAAAAAATTAATAAAAAGCTCAAAATAAAGAAAACTATTCAATGAGGAAGTGGAAGCATTTGCACAGACAATTGGGAAGATCAATCACAAAATCTCGGCTTAGATTTTTGTATCTGTAATAAATAAATATTGAAGAAAAAATTTTTTTCTTAAAATCTGCTAAATGATAGGTAAAAGACAATTACAATGAACTATTTCATCATCGATATTTTAACAATTAAACAATGAATAATATCCTGAAATTGTAATTAAAAAAGTTATTCTGAAAAGTGAATTATCTCCCTTGATCTTTCATTGGATTAAGCATGAACTTGCTTGTCCAAACATAGCTTGATCCTCAGTTATGAACCAAGTTTCAAATAATTAGTATAAATTTTGCATCAAATATGCTATTAAATAATATAAGTAACAATAGAAAATGTCATTTGGTTTCCTTGATATTTATATTGTATTAATTGCACACAAATGACAAAAGAAACTTGTTTATTTAACTTTAGGTCACATAAGCCATAAATATGCATTAAACTCCTTTCAATTCATGCATTAAGGAAATATCAAGTTGTTACCCATTACTGATATACAGGGTGTTCCAGACAAATTTGACACTTTCTGGAAAGAAAATATATCTTGGCCAATAATTGATGTATTCTCAAAATCCAAAGTGCATCTTTTAGAGGAAAGAAAATATATCTTGGCCAATAATTGATGTATTCTTAAAATCCAAAGTGCATCTTTTAGAGGAAAGAAAATATATCTTGGCCAATAATTGATGTATTCTCAAAATCCAAATTGCATCTTTTAGAGGATCTTTTGGCGAATACAGTTCATTTGAAGCCACCACTCTGAATCTCCACCATAGCCTCCATGCAAGACCGTAACCTAGAGTACACAGCCTAACACCAGTCTGATCCTGCTGTCACATGTATAGTCTTCCCGCAATCAGCTTCTCCACCCAGCGCTTAACAACAGTGGGTAACAAATCAGTATAGCAATCTGAATCGAGTCTGAGTCCCTTTTCGAAGATGTGGGGCAGCATAACTTGAACTTTGCTGGAAACACACCCAAAGACAATCATAGTTTGAGAGAACTTGATTTTCATGGCATGCGGGACTTCATGCAGACTGTAAGCTAGCCATCTGTTCTGTGCACTGTGCAACAAGTCCTGAGAAGAACCAGAGTATCCCCAGTTCGAATGGGTGTTTGACCTTGTTGAGGAGTTTCTCGGCTTTTATAAGGTAGTTCTCTTGGCACTGAGTTGTTGACTCTTGCAACTCTTGTATGAGATTCTTATTCAGCGATTTCTTCGTTGTTGCCACTCCAATGCCACTCTTTCTCACCAAGGTTCGCATTGCCTTGTTGGGATCTTGCCGCACCATTATTTTGCAGTTTCTTGACGATTTTTATTGTGCGGATAGTCATAATGCTTGTTATGATCCTTCCTGCTAACCACTACTTCCACATCTTCATAGCAATTGTCCAGCTCACATCTCATGACCATCAAGGTATTCAATGTGCACTGAGCTGCAGCTAACATTTCTGAACTTTTAATCCAGTGCAAATCATGATGCAGATCACTCTCTTCCAATATTCCATTGTTTTCAGCTCTCAAACCAACCAATAGTAAACAGAAACAGTTATCCATTGCACTTTACCGCTATTAAATATTTTATATGGTTCTGAAATGAAACATAAAAAAAATTAGAAAATTTGTCTCAAACATCCTATATATATATATATATATATATATATATATATATAAAAATAAATGTAAGTAGATAGATATTTGGCATAAATGTTACTTTTGAAAGGATACCTGTGTTTTGCATAGACAAATTCTATATATATACGTATATATGTAATTTGGATTATTCGGACTACTGTT
Source organism: Sepiola atlantica (assembly GCA_963556195.1). NCBI lineage: Eukaryota > Metazoa > Mollusca > Cephalopoda > Sepiida > Sepiolidae > Sepiola > Sepiola atlantica. The sequence continues at coordinate 74,414,070 of OY744519.1, forward strand.
CTCATCAGTAGTGTTATTCTTACGTTTCGGCAGCTGTAACCTCTGGCCAGGTGTATCTTTTCGTACAGTAGTCCGAATAATCCAAATTACACAAATTATCAATCCTCATCTAAAAAATTCAGAAACATAATATATATATATATGCACATCTATCTTTCGATTTTGAGCATTTCTTTAATATTTTTTCCCTTTCCTAGAGCTGTTTTGCCTGGAATCTGAAAATGTTTTGTGTTAATTTGTCAAATCATAAATTCTCATTGAGGCTCTTTAGGAATTAGAGAAAAAGTCTTTCTGTCTAAATCAAACCCTTGTAGCACTGTTTATAAAAGTCATTGAGTATGTATATATATATATATATATATATATATATATATCTCATATTGTATCTGAAATGAAGAGATGGGGGGGGGGACTATTGCCTGTCACCTTAAGCACTCTCAATAGTGAGGGAATACCAATGGAACCGACCAAGTTATTTTGCAAGAGGCCCAGTGTGCCCATTTTGGAGAGAACCCTTATTTTACCACATAAAACCGACCCAAACTTTGCCTTTATGGAAGGCATCTATATTTATTTATGTAAACAGACAGAAGATATTTCGGTATTTAAAAAATTATAATTATTATTTTGCTAAAGTATGGAAATTGTTTGATAAGAACTGGTTAAGAGCTGTAAGCAGTAAAACAATTGGCACACTTGCTTTTTTGTTGTTTGAGGAAATGGCAGTAGCATATTGATTTGTTAGCATTAACAAATTTCTTTAACACCTTTGAGACTTGTAAAACTACTTAAAACATCCTGTAAAAGATTCTTTTTTTTTTTTTAAATCATCCCTCTACTCATATAAGACATTTAATGAAACAAATGTAAATTTTCTACTATATAAAGGAAAGTTGTCTTTTCTGTATCTAAAACTCAGAAACTCCCAAAGATAAACTTACAAACCTTAGATATTCTGATTTAGTATGACATTGAACAAGTTATGGTAAAAATAAATTACTCTAATATCCATTCTTGGGGTTACCAGGAACTAAATCAGTGACTGGAGTCAGAAAAAAATTCTTTCATTCAAAATAATCAAGGGAAATAACTTTTTATTTTTGAAGTTATTTTCCCTGAATCAATTAAAATTGAAAATTATAGAAATAAAAAATATATAATAAAAATGGAAATTTAGGAGATCATGGCTTGGAGCAGGAGTACACAGGAGTTCTTATTTATTCACTGACAATGCTGGGTAGCCCTGCTAATCCTAAATAATATATAACTGAATGAAAGTATACATACAACTTGTGTATATAACATCCTCACAACTTTACAGTCTTCTTTTCGAGATTTTACTCAACCCAAAGTTAAATAATTTTTAAGAATTTAAAATTCTATAATAATTTATTTTATAAAATATATCAAAAATATTTATTCAATTATTTTTTTAAATCTCAATGTTTACTAGATTTACACAATTTCGAGGATGAAAATTATTTTTCTGACATGATTTAAAAATATCTAAGATTGTTTCAGTCATTTATGGACAGATAAAGTGACAAAAGGCATATTTTAAACGATTGCATTTTTAAATACTTTAGCCAAACTCAGAATACATGACATTCAAAGTGTAATTTATACAAAAACTTGTTAGCAATAAACATTTTAATAAGCTGGTTTATCTATTTTAATATTTATTTCCATGTTTATGGCTCCTAAGAATAATATTAAATCTTTATTATTAGTCCTGACATAGTGAGCTATCCCTCTCAAGGAGGAGGGTATATAGCAGCTGTGTTAGGAGCGTGATGCAGTATAACAACAGAGCAATGATCAGATGGATATGCAATGTTGAGTCAGATCAAACCCGACATATCAACTCTGATATCGTGTTGGCGACACTGAATATATTAAAGCTTGAACTCCTGATGATCAATCAGCTACATTGGTTTGGCCATATTGAGACAAACGACTCTTTGATAAGAAAATGCAGAGCCCTTGAGGAGGAGGGCCTGTGGAAAGTTAGACAACCCCAGAAAACTTGGATGTAACCCATCAACAAGGAGGTTAGACAGTGGAATGTGAACAGAATCAATCCTCAAAACCGCTAGTCTTGGAGACAGATTGCAGACTGTCAGAAAACATCATCCCCCTCACCAAGAAAAATAAGATGATAAAATGTTTTATAATATTTGAAATCTTAAATCTTATTTCAAGTATTAATTTTTATAGCTGATCTGAAATCAAAGTATTAATATTCTTGAGATTTAGTTTTATAAATTATAAAATATAAAAATTATAAACTATTGAAATTATTAAAAATTATAAACTTATATTTGCTGTTTTATAAATTATATTTGCTGTTTTTTTAGATTTATTTTTAGAAATTACTAGCAGAACCCATGCCCGAGAAAGTACATGTAATCAAGAAATGCTCAGCCCAACATTAAACTACGGAAGTGATTCTATAATGTGTTAAAAAACACAAAAAATATTGTTATGATTAAACAAATGTATGTATCGGGTAACTTTAAAAACAAAATAATCAAAAAACTTACCGAAACAGATGTCCTTACTCAAAGTAGAATAATAAAAAAAAAACTAACTAAATAAATGAAGTAAAGTAAGAAATGAGGTTAGAAAAAGTCTTGGCAGAAATGTTTTGTTAATCAGGGAGGAAAATGTTAACTTTTTGGAAATAGAATCTGAAGCTTAATCTGCTATTCTTGAATAAAATTTGAGTTCTAAAGAAGTAATCTGAATTAGCTTGATTTCTCAAGAGTAATCCAGTAATGATATTTTGATGTTAAAAATCAAGTTAATATGTATAAGTATTAATAATGAAGTGAGTATGTTAGTTTTACAAAACTACTATATTTATATTCCATGAAACTGGAATGTGGAAGAAAGAAGGAAGCGATCAATTTTTTTTTTGTTCAAATTAAAAATAGATGAAACATTGATTCAGTAATGGATAATAAAAAAGGTTCAGTTCAATAACATTTACTTGCCTCCACACGAGAACAAAGTTTGTTTTCTTTCTTCAAGATTTAGATGTTGCTGGATAACATAATAATGTACATGGCATTGTCTCAGATGATAGCTAGGTAGATGCGATGGAACATCCAAGCGGTCTCTTGGGGCTCCTATCTATAAGCAGCTATCATCCATCCAATGTCTGGTATGAATCAAAGTATCAGAACCGAGGATCACTGATGTTTCGACAAAGATTAGTTGAAAAATGAAACGGTCCATTAGTGAGCTTTATTTGTCATTTTTTCTTCTGGTTTCTGTGAACTAAAACTGCGATGTTGGGATTGAAAATACAAAGTGATCCAAAAAGATACAAATTTTATTATTGCTATCATTTCTATGAAAATGGACATGGATACTGTGATTGATCAGTAGAATGGAGTGGCACCGCATTGCTCCAATGCTTCACTCTCATACCTCTATTGCCACTTCTTTGAAGACAGGCTCATCTTTCATCGTACAGACCACCCTTAGCCTGCACATTATACAGACCTAATCCCTATTGGATTATTTTCTGTGGGGATACTTAAAAGACAGGGTCTATGCTAACAATCCCCAAACTATTGCTGCGCTCAAGAATAACATTTAAACAGAGATTAAGTGAGTTCCCCATGACATTTTCGATGGGGTCATTATAAATTTTAATGTGTAAGTAGTCACAGTGATTCAGCACGAAGGAGCTTGGATTGAGCACATTAAAAACTATTGAGCTCTGCTTACAAAATGGTGATATATGAGGAAAAAAGTTTATGCTACACAAAACTTACATGTTTGTAAGACAGATTTATGCTAAAGAAATAGTAAATTTTTTCTTTCAATAATAAATGCTACTTTATCACAAATAGTTATATCTTTTTGGACAACTCTGTATTATCTCAAAGGCCAATAAAATATTTGGTTGGATGATTATAAAATTTATTTAAAGGGGAGCAAATGCTATTGCTAGAATATTTTAGAAAAACCTCATATAGAATATTGTACTCAATCCTTGGCACAATTAGCCAAACATGGGAATTGGGATGTAATATTAAAAGGTGTAGAAAGAAAAGTGACGAGACTAAAAGGATTAAAGAATCTCAATTGGAACATGACTGAAGAGAATAAGGTTGATTTTGGTGTTGGCAAGATTCACAATTTAGAGATGGATTTGGCAGAGATGATACTCTGCAACAACAGCAAAAGCATCTTTTATTGATAAACTAGACAAATACACGTCTCAGGACGTGTAAAATTAATTCCTCGAACAGAATAGTTCTGCAACAATTTTATATCACTTTACGAATATTAAAATCACGATATAATGTAACTAAACCTTGTGTCTAGAATCCTTATTTTAATTTTGATCAAAATCCATTACATGATTTTGATTCTAGAAAATGTCTAAAATTTAAGGGGCTCAAAGAAGAAATTGAAATTCAGAATATTTGTACAATTTTACATTAATAATTTTTGCAATGTTTATCTTATTCTGAAGTTTTTTTATAAAAAAAACAACTTGTTTTTACTTTAAATAAATTATTTTCTAAGAAAAGAATCCTATCCAAAAAATGCAAGAAAGAAGGTGAGGTTGATTACAGCTTGCTGAAAAAGATGCTTAATCTGAAAATCCGAATCACTTACCAAACCAGACGAATGGTCATATTCCTCGGAAGAAGCAGATTCAATATGAGCAGAATAGGACGAGTCGATATTATATCCTGTCTGCTCAGTTTCAGGGGGTGGGGATAAAAGCTTTGGCAGCTTGGAGCGAGTCTTATCTTTGACCCGGGCACTTGGAGACTTTGTTCGATGAGGCAGGTAACGGGTTTCTGTCCTGTCAGTTTTCTTTTTGTGCAGGTCACCACTGAGGAGGGCGTTATCACTGCCTTCCACGTAACGGCCAATTGGGGCGAGCCAATTAATACCACTGCCCATGCCGCTGGTGCCACTACCTGGAGACTTTTGGCTCTTGGACGATGGTGTAAAATCTACGACATCCATCTTTTCTTTGCTATTTACAGAATCGGAATCAAATGATTTGAAGTAACTGGAACTGCTACTGCTACTGGAGATTTCATGAACCATGAGTGCCTTATTAACATTTCCTGGATTTATATCGGAATGGTGCCGCCTGATGCCTTTAGTAGGTTCTTTCCAATTTAACATGTCAACACATACTTTTACGGCTTGCATCCAGTTCTTTCGAAGACCAGAAGTCATTGCCGTCAAGACATATTCTCCATTTTGGTTCTGAAAAAAAAAAAATAATAAATTAATAAAAATGTAAGTAAAAAAAAGTACTTATCATGAATTGGTATCCAGAGGATTTCAGTATTTTGACGGAGAATCCTGAATCAGTTCCAGAAATAGCTGAAGCAGTTTACGATTTGAACATTTTTTTTAGGAAGCTTTTTCATCTTTATTTTGAAATGCTAAAACATTTTTGTAACGCTAACCTAACCCGTCACATGCTCAGTGTAGTCTGCATTTGTAAATTTTTGTTTTTTTTCAGCTTTCAAATCGTAAACTGCTACTGACATTTCAAGGACTGAATCAGGGTTTTCCATTGAAGTACTGAAATCCTCTGGATACCCGTTCATTATAACCACAGAAAAAAAAATTCAAATATATATATATATCAATAGATATAATTAAATCATATTAGCACAACAGTTTATGTAATTAAGAGAAGTTGAGAATGGTTAGTACATTGATGGGTGACCATTTGAGAATATCTTGGTGCTGGAAGCAAACACTCTACCCCAATGTTGAAATGGGTAGCAGCCTTGTTGAAAGTATAACCAGTGACACACTAGCATCCTGTCAAGGAGTGGTTCAGGCCATCCATACCACTTGGGAAGGAGCTTTACTTATTTACTTCACAGTATATCAGTACCTGTTGTAACTACTACCTACTTACACACCTGTCCACACAACACCCTAATTCATGGTTGGCAGTGGCATGAAGGGGGGGGGGCAGGCTCTTACTCCTCATCCAATAATATTCACACTATCTCCCGTTCTCATAATATTTCTCAGTACCCGGAATTATACATAAGTCTTTAGGGGATACACTCAAGGAGTTGGCCTCGATCATCACCAGACCTCTGCACATCACTGAAAAGTGACCAACCTTTTGTACCAATTTTTTTTCAATTTTAGTTAAGATGCACCACACCTTAGTGGATATATTTGTCCGTTATACATACACTTGTTTGATATATTAAGACTTTCTTTCAGTCTCGAAAGACAATGGATATTCCATGTGCCTGCATAGCGAGCCGATAGTGAATCAAGGATTTCACAATCCTCAACCGTGCGTTTCCTGAACCGGTATGGCTTGAGTCCCATGACAAGGAGAAGTCCAGGATGACTGGAAACAATGCCGAGATAAGTAGAGAAAGACCAATGTTATTTCAAAGTTTTCCTTCTAGACTTGTCATACAACCAAAGCTTGAGTCTACCCTTATATTTAATCCATAGCTAGGTGGAGGATATATTGATTCATACGTTTCCCAAGGAGATTAGTGAAAATGATGCAGTAGTTCCAATAGAACTTAAACCTGGCATGCTGAGGCCACAGTTCATGCCTGTAACAACTACACCACGCCATTTCAATTCATACACACACACACACACACACATTATAATATGTCTTGGAAGTTTTTCAACCATTAAAACTATATGGGGGAAAAAAAAACCCAAAACAACACTTTTAGTCCCAAGTCCTTCGGTAGAAAATTACTTTGCTTGTAAGTCAATTTACTTTTTAGTCACTACATTAGTAAGCTTCCAAGAATTTACACCCATCTTAACATTATTTAAGGGATCATCAGTTGTTTAGCATGAAAAACTGTTTCAGGAATTAAAAAAAAAAAAAATTTTTCTCATGGCTTCCCAGCAGAGTTGATCAGACCCCACTCCCCTTAAAAAACAAGAACAAAAACGTTCCGTATATTAGATCTAAGTTTTGTTCCAGATTAATATTTTGCTAACTTATTTTGTTATTAAAAAATGTCCTCCTTACCTGTGTTGTTCATGTGTCTAAGAAAATGTATCCGTTATTTACAAAAATTTGCTGTATTTTATAGTGTTCAGACGAATTCATTACACTACTTATTTAGTTATTTATAGTTTTATGTATTTATATTATTATATTTAGTTTCATTTAAAAATTAAAAACATATATATATATTATATATACATGTATATTTTTTAATTTTTATAATATATTATATATGTGTTATATATATATACGTTTATACATATTCTACTGAATTTCTTAGATAGTTTTAGATTTGCTACTTTGATTAATTTGATATGACTTATGACTCGTCAGTATGGCGAGTAATTGCCTTATTTTATTGTCTAAATATTTTATTTTGATCGCAGCCTTGTTTAATCATACTTATTATTAAAGCAGAAATTGGGGGTATAAAATCTATTAATTTTAAGGTAACACAAGCAATTCTCAGAAATTCGGATATAATGCTCCCATAAAAAATATACATATACATTTTTATGCGGATACGAAAAGGGAAAGAATTTCTTTTATCAAACATTTTATAGATAAATATTCAATTTTTATATCCAAATCAACAGATGTAGCTTGTGTTCACAGTTTAATTTTAACTCTTTAGGATATATCAAATGTTTTGTATTTTAAAACTCTTTGTTATCATTAATACATACAAGGTCGTCAATAAATCACCTGCAACCATGATAACTATACGCTCTAGATATATCATTTTTTTTATTAATGATGACAGACTTATATATATATATATATATATATATTCAAGTCTATGTCGATAGAGATTAGCCCAAAATGGTGCAGGATCCAAACCCATTGGAATGCCTATAGTTTGGAGTAGTACTTTATCTCCTACTTGAAAGTAACTCTCTTTAATAAGGTGACTTATAAGCATTGTCAGACCAGTTATATATATATATATATATATATATATATATACACAGGGTATTGCAGCGAAATCCGATTCTTGACAAAAAGTAAACGAAATACCAGGAGGTGCTGAAGAGTGTGGTGAAGCCCTGGATGAACAAGATTACTGCCAGACGCCCCTAAATCTTCCAGCAGGATTCCGCTCTGCACACAAGGACAAGATTACTCAGGCGTAACTGCTCAACAATGTTCCTCACGACTGGTCCTTGATTCTTGTGGCCGCCCTTCACACCAGACTACAACCCCTTTGACTATTTCTTCTGGGGCCTGATCGAGGCCAAGACCAAAAAACACGCCCACAACACGATCGACTCTCTGAAGGCTACCATCATGGAGGCGATCCCTGCTATAGACAAGGACATGGTCATTAAAGCATGTGACTCATTTCGTGTCAGGTTAGAGATGGTCGTCTCCGCCGATGGTGGTTAATAGAAAAATGATGTAGTATGTAGCTCTGTTGCTAAATAAACTGTCGGGTCTCTGCATATACAACTTTTGTTTTTATTGCCTATTTGTTTTTGTTTAGTGTCAGATTTTGCTGCAATACTATGTGTGTGTGTGTGTGTGTATATATATAAAATCCGTTTTATATTATTAATATCTCTCTCTCACATTTATATATATAGCTAAATATACAATTTGTTGCAATATCCTGTATATGATAGTTCTGACAAAATAGTGTAGAGAAAAGGATTTCAGATAGATACAAAAAGAACTTTATATACTTTGAGGACAATTTTTCATTTTCATTCATTAAGCAGAGAAGAATTGGTGTTATTTCAGGGTCCCTATTTACTTGCCTCTCCACGCGGGCAGAGTTAGACACAAGATCAAGTTTTAATGTGGGAAAAATCCAGCTCCCTCAAAAAGGGCGCTTTGGATTGGAATAAAAATAAAAATTGCCTCAGTCTACAAGGATTTCATCTTCACTGACCGAAGACAGAACAGATACTACACTTTGTTCAGAGCTAAAAAGGTCTTTCTTTTCCTAAACTCTTTATGCTACCAAAGCTTGAAAGTTCAGTTTACCCTACTATTTCACTCCAAGGTCAGAGGTGAAAAGAAATGGATTCATACCATTCTTAAGGGTATTACAGAAAGTGGCTTTATAGTCACTTCTACTTCCGCCACCTGTTATTCCCAAGTGGTCACCAATTGAAGTATTAACTCGGTGTTTCAATGTAATACAATACATACAGCTACTAAATAGTATTTACACACACACACACACACACACACATCGACACAATTTAAATTTATATTTAAACATTTTTGATTTACATTAGAAACGTATATTTCCAAATAAGACAACTTTCCTAAACTTACAATTTTTTTCTAAATTCAGAATCGTGTCAATAAAGGGAGGTGAGTTAAATACATTATTCAGTAAATTACACGTTTTTAAATGAATGATATCGCTCTTCATTTAACATCCATTTTCCCTTGTCCAAGGGGTCAGACATCGTTTGTTATTTCACCAACCCGCTCTCTAGTCCTCGCGGTTAAACTGTCTCCAAATTCCACTCTGTACAATCTAACAACTGGCTTCTAAATTTTCCTTACTTAGCCAACCTTCCTGTAATTCAATACATCCATGCTGGTTTATCCAGGAGGATGAAGGCTTCACATGATCATACTAGTGTAACTGATTCGTCTTTAGGATATTATAACATCATAAAATAAGGAAATACAATTTTTTTTCCTGAATAGGAATATTTTCCTAATTTTAGATTAAAATCAAAATAGATGTTTACAGACTTTTTATATATATATATATATATAGATAGATAGATAGATAGATAGAGAGAGAGAGATAGATAGATAGATAGAGAGGAGAGATGGATGTGTTTATATCAAGGCGATCCATAATACATGCCTACCAAACATGCGACTGGGGTCAGACATGTGAAGACCAAAATTACTACTAAATAATCAAGTAGTCAATATAAACAAATTGGCTCATGATTTTTGAAATATCAAAAATGTGTCTAATTCATGGTGAATGAAGTTTTTTTTTATGAATTTAGTTTTTATATTTTTGTACTTTTTACATTTGATTTCATGGAAATAAATCAATTATTATAAGCTGCTTCCTAATAATATGTATAGTTGCTAATTACTGGACATTACTTAAGAAATTTCTTACTAAAATTTTTCTCTTAGTAGTAATTTTGGTCTTCACGTGTCTGTCCCCAGTCGCATGTATCATGGATCGCCTTGGTGTGTGTGTGTGTGTATATATATATATATATATATATTTAGTAAGTTATGAAAATATTTTTATGGCAATTAAGTTACACAGAGGCTTCCGCGTTTCATCCCCGGGGGGAATCATCAGGCTAAAATGCATGGAGTTAGTTTTGCCGGGTGTTTTTATAGACACGTGTAGCTAGTTAACAAATCAGATTCTTTGTTGTTCTCTTAGCCAATCGTTGGGCTTCACTAACAAAGGTTCGGTTTATTTTACTTCCTATTTCCTATTCTATTGTTGTTTTCTATAGAATGACTCATCCATGTTTCTTTGTTGTGTCAATATAATGGATGACCTTTTTAACATGTGCTTGCTTGTATTTCTATTTTAGGTTTTAGTTTTTAGGTTTTAGTTTAGTTTTTTTTATTTATTTATTTGTTTATTTATTATGTAGTGTTAACCTATGGTAAATTTTATTCTTTGCAGGCAGTTGTTTGCTATTTCACTTCTACAGTTTAATAGGTTTTGGGGGGTCTTTAAAGTTTAGGATTTCAAATTTCTCATTCAGACATAATCTACACGGGTTGTCTAAATTTCTACATGTACTGGCCTGTCATATTATTTTCCATTCAATTACTGGTGAGCGTCCGTTTTCTTTGAGCTCCCAATTATGGTTTGCTAGTACTGTTTTAATTCGGCATTCCTTGTTTTTAAATGTGCTGTTGTGGTCGTAATATCTGGTTTTAAAATCTTGGGAGGTCATACCCACATAGTACTTGTTATTCGGTCTTTCTTTGGCAAATATTGTGGCTTGGTAAACAATACTTTTGCTTAGGCACCTATATATATATATAATTATCTTATTTTAGAACATAATTTATTTTTCTAACTTTTTATTTTTTATCATTCAGCTAAAACATTTTGCAGATATCCATGTTCAACGTTCATTATCTTACTAAAGTGCCTATCAAATAAATTAAATTCTTTAAAATCCTCTACAACTTTTAAATTGTATTATTTGGATTGTTCGGACTACTCTTTTTATCTTGGGTGTTATTCTTACATCTCGGCCAATGTAATCTCCGACTGTCTTCAGATGTATCGTGACAATAGCTCTTATTGGTGAATGGTGGGAAGATTTTTTTCCCAACAAACCATAGTCGTTAGGATTCAAAATGTATGATGTCTTTATGAAACGAAAAGAGCATTGAGTTGTTTCCATTTTCATATTAATTTGGGTCTGTACTGATTTGATATGTTTCTGAATTTTTAAGATACATCTGAAGATTGTCAGAGGTTACATCAGCCGAAACGTGAGAATAAAACCCAAGATGAGAACAGTAGTCTGAACTGAATTGTTCAGACTACTGTTCTCATACATATTAATCCTCATCTAAAAAATTCAGAAACTTTTAAACTATTTAAAAATAATGAATTCTTGCTAATTGTTATCACATTTTAGAATATACGAGACCACCCATGACCCATGGGTCAGTACTCATTATATATATTAAGTGTATAATGATGTCATACAGGATTAATTGTAGCTTTTGGCAACTTTTGAAAAAAAAATGAAGCTCATTTTGTGACGTCATCCATTTTCAGGTAAATATATATTTTTTTGTCGATAATAAGCATTACTTTTGTATCAATTCTTGTCCCTCTCTCACCTTTCTCTCTCTTAATTATTCAGATAAGATAAACAGCAAGCAAGGTCCATAGATCCCTAAATATTGATCTCGATAAAGATGCCCTCCCCTCTCTTATTTGATGGATAACCTCATTTTGTGATGTCATCCATTGTGCCCAGTTTTCACTGAAGTTAAGTGACGCTGAGTCTAGTCAGTACCAGATGTGTGACCATTTGGGAATATCAGGCGATATGTGCGGGAACGGCAACACTTCACAGCACAAAACTGAAAAAAACTAAAATCATCATCTCTCCTAACGGGGATATACATGCAACTGGGGATTGCTTGTGAATTTAAGACTTCCTAGAAACTATCTCTTTCAGGGGAAGTCGGTTGAACCTGCCCAGAGTGTATGCCACATCAGGTAGATGCCTGGTTATTGCCCATCTGTTTTATCAAGTGTTCACAGGGATAAACAAACAAGATACACAGAATTTTAGTAGTATATAGATAGATTACCTTTAAAGATGCCTGAGAAATTCAGGTGGTCAATATCATCCATTTCACTTATTATAATTTTAGATATAAACTTTTAACATAAAATTACTTTAGAGCTCATTGGCCTTTTGACTAGGAAAAAGGTGTGGTGTCTGTTCTAGTGCTGCACTTCATCTTTTCCGTCCTCAGTTAGTGGGGGAAGGAGAGATCCTTCTAGACTGAGGCAATTTTAATTTCGATTCCAGTCAAGAGTGCCCCTGTTTGAGAGAGCTTGATTCTCCCCACATTAAAAACAAACCTTGTGTTGTCTGTCCTCATGGAGAGGAAAGTAAATAGGTATGTAATATTATGTAGAGTTCCTGCATAAACAATATTCTTTCTCATATTTCCTTCTGTTAAAATGAAAAGATTATTTGAAGAACGCTTGAACTTTTTACATAGAACTCTAGAGGGTAAATGACAAGATTCTTTTAGTAGTATAGCTTTTGCCAAGCATTCTTATGCATCTCATGTAGATTGGATGTTTAATACTTTTGAGAAAATTCAGCTAGTGGCACATCAGCAAAAAAATATGTTCAAATTGAAAAAGGAAAATACTATACTGTATACTATGTTAATTAAAGCGTTTTCCTGCTTCGATACAAACTTCATAACTTCAATAAACATGACACATGTTTCCTCCTCCTCCCTCATGGTTTAAATAACTCCGACCACTAGTAATTCTTGCTCCTCCCCATGCCTTCCACATTTAATTAAATTTCTCCCACTGCTACCATCTATTTGAACCCATAACTTATCTTTTCATAAGCGACCTTTTTCAGCTTACATAATGCACACTCACCCCCTCCCTAATGGTTTAATAACACCGCTACCATTTTCCCCCACACACTTTCCAGTTAACTCAATTTCTCCCAGTTATCATCTATTTGTAGCTTATAATTTATCTTTTCATAAGCGTTTATTTAAGCTTTTCTCCTCCTACTACCATTGTTTTCAAATATTTTGTACTTTGTGCGTTATTTTCTTCGGACCAATCATCCTGAGGAAGTCTTGAAATAAAGACGAAACATTGATGAATACATAAATAATATTTTTTGTTTTTCTTTTTTCATTTCCCATATATATATATATATATATATATATATATATATATATATTTATTTTGTTTTAATATGTAATTTGAATCGGCCACTACTTGGGAGGAAAATTCATGAAAACTGGTTTCATTTCAAAGTTGACTCAATGTTTTGTCACAAAATAAGAATATATTTTGGAATTTTTTAGATGAGTGATAATTTGTATTATTTGAACTATTATTCTCATTCTGGTTGTTGTATTCACAACTTTTCAGCTGATGTAATTGTAACCTTTTTCAGGTGTATATTGTTGAACTTGGGCACCTATACAAAATTCCGTATGAGTGCACAGGGGTCCTATTTCCAGGAAATGCTGGGTGTGCTTTGAGGAGGTTAAAGACTATAAGTATATTCTTGAACTCCACCCAAAAAATTGAAAAATGTCCTGCATTCAATCCCGGGCAATGCCAGGTCTTTATGCTAGCAAAATATAAGGTTCTGTTAGAAAGAACTCTAAAATTTTTTGGTGCTTAAAAGAATTAGATTGCAATAAAATTGAATCATCCTACAACAATACCATAAATGGCATAATCACATTGACACACTGGTTCTCATTACTTCACTAAAGTTAAGCAACGTTGAGCTTGGTCAGTACCAGATGGGTGACCATTTGGGAATACCAGACACTTTGTATGGGAGGATAACGACAAAACCTGCAAAAACTAATGTCTTTAAAATTATCTCACCTGAGCAGGATACACATGTGACTGGAAACCATTTGTGAATTTAGCATTTCCTAGAAACTTTCCTTCAGAGGCAGCCAGCTCAACCCACCCAGAGTGTGTGTCACACCAGGAGGAATACCATAAAGCTAAATGCTTATTTAACTACACATACCTTGATACGGAAGCCATAATTACGAATGACGTCCGCTTCTTCAATGGAGTAACATTTTGACAAATCTATTTTTCCATCCAAAAGATTATCTTCTTCAGCTTTTGCGTCTTTGAAATATCGCAATGAATTTGCATCAAGAACAAACCAATATTTTTTCCAATCCTAAAGAAAGAAAGAAAAAAAATGTTAAAAAAAACAACATTTTTCTTTATCATTAAAAAAAAAGAGATCAAAATGCTTACTTGAATTTTGGGATTTATAGGGTTTTTTTTTTGTTTGTGTTAATTTTTATCTGTAAAATTAATATTTAAATAAAAAATAATAAAAGTAGAATCAAAATTGAATTTAAACTTACAATTGAACCTCTGATGTCAGTTTAACAAGAAAATGATTTCATTTTTAACCAATAACTGGATTTAAAAAGAAATACATCCCCACATACACGAGACAAATTCAGTTAATATAAGACTCGGTATTACTACACAAGAAAACAAATTATTGGGTTTTTACACCGAAAAGCAGCAAATGTTATTAGTTGATTCAACATTAGTAAATGATGAAAGGAAATGAGAAGTTGCATATTATGAAAATAATGTAAAAAATTGGAATATGGGCCATTTCAGTTTATTCAAAAAGTTACAGTATGAAGAAAAATACAAGGATTTGGAAAAAATATAGAGAAGAAGAATAACGATAGTGGAACTCTTCATATTCAGACTTAGACAGGAGTCAGGATATGAGGAGTTCCTCAAAAAGTCTGAATACAAGGAGTTATCTAAAAAAATTAGAAATTTATTTCTTAATGTTTTTCCAGTAAATAAAATCAACTCAAAATGTTGAATAGAAAATGTACAAAAAACAAAACAAAACAAAAACAATTTTAATTGCAACTAGATATTACTAATAAATAAATTATTTAGTATGTCGTGATACTTTAGGTATTTCAATTTAACCATGTATGCAATTCAAATAAATTCCATGTTTTTAATCGCTGTCGTAAAATAATTCCTCATCTGCCTTGTCACTCCGCATTCAATGACGTAGTCAAACTAAGTCTCGATTTTGCTGGGTTTGTATTAATTCTAAAGCCAGTTGACTTAGACAGAGATAATGATCGCTGACCCGATGACATGACACTCTTTGCTTTTAGAACCGTAAAGCCTCTCATATGGGAGGCACTTGCCCCAACTCTTTCACGACGTCAAAAATTGCAGAATCTGCAGTCAATCCTGACATCATAGCTCAGTTCTCAGAAGAAAAAACCTCCCCAAAAAACAACAAATACAGTTCACTAACTAACCATTTAATTTTCCAGCCTATTTCAGTTTAAACGTGGTCCTAATACTTCACAATTCATTTGACAGATAATAGCCACTTGTAGGAATGAGTCCCAAGAAACTGTTCGGATATTCCAACACATCTCACTCGCTATCATCCAAGGCAACATCATGCCCATTATGATGTCATCCTGCAACGTCTTGATGAAGAAAACAAAAAAACTTTGCCCTCGTGTGGAGGCAAGTAAATAAGGACTTATCGAAATAAACTTTTATATAAACATTTATATGTTCACAATAGATAATTCCTAATGCCATTCTCAATTTCTTCATTTTATTTTACATTCTTTTTTAGCAAGACAATTTTGCGCATTGCATGCATTATTGCAATCGTCATGACAATGTTTTTTTTTTCACATAAATCTGACAACTGTTTTTTAATAAGTTCTATGTAAGTTCAAGTTTCCTCGCTACATTCCATTTTAATGAATTTTAAATAAACAAAGGACTTTCTTAATATCACGACAATAGACATCAAGAGTCCAGATTTTTTTCTGTATATCAATTTGGCTTTTAATCTCCAAGTGAACATTGTTTTTAAAATCAAATTTATTGTTATTTTTTCGTAATATACTTTTTCAAATTGATATCGCTTATTCTGGACATTCATTTTTATTCACATAATGCAGATCTTTCGATTTGCGATCTATGGCATCTTTTCTGATCTACTTCAATCATTTTTACTAGATCATCAGGAAACGGTTGGTTTGATCTTTTCTAAAATATATATCTAAATGAATAAATGCAAAAGTTTTTTTTATCCATTTATCACAACTATATTACCATTAAAACGGATTACTCTAATTTAAATCAATAATTGAAATACTGTATATATAGTAACAAGCAAAGGCCCAAAAAGCACATTTGTTTATCTCATTCACATAACGATTTTTTAAACAGCTTATAATAAATCAATGCTCGGTGTTATTTGGTTGTAATTTGACTGTAGTATTTTCCTATATATATGAAATAGTTTTCTTGATATTAACAGTAATTAAAGTGATTTAATTTAAAAAAAAAAAAGAAGATAAATTAGCAAAACCATAGTCATTACTTTTCAAAGGCGGTGTGCAAAATTACTTCTTCGTAACTTAATTTGCATATCTATATCTTTTAAACACGTTCGATTTTATTCTTTATCCCTTTATATATACGCAATAGTTTTGTCGATAATTTAATCGTAATTAATTCAAGTAATTTAAAAACAAAAGAGGAATTACCAAAATATGTTCCAACTTCTAAATAAGACTGCATGCACACATACACACACACACATAAGTACACCTAACCCACCCTCATCCCCTACAAGGAGAATAATTTCTTTTACAAATTATTTATTTTTCTCTCCCGCCTCCCTCCACAACAATTGACAAGCAAAACAAGTAAAGCATAATTTTTTCCTAGAAAAACAGCATTTTATACTTAGTCCTATATTATTCCTGAAATGGAATTCTATGAGTAAATAAAAATAAATTTTTTATAAACGTCCCTCACTCTTGGCTTAAAAAAATGCATTTAAAATTTTTTATTTTCATGTATTTAATTTTTCAAGTTTTTACATTTTCTGTGAAAATTAAATAACTTTTTTATGAGCTAATTAAATACCGTATTTGCAAAGTGCAATTAAAATACGCTTAGTTTATTGTTAAATATTGACAAATGAAAAAAAATTTTTTTACTTGGTTCTCTTCACTAATTTGTCCAAATAACAAAAAATAGATTCATATTATGGTATTATTGTAAGTTACCATTTTCCGCTGTAATCATGTTACTTCACACCCAGCATTGCACAGAATGTGACGCCAGCCGTTTGGGGCCGGTGTTAATCTGAAAAAGTAACCTAGCTTACGAATGTAAAATAATGATGCAGACATGTTGAGTAATAACGCATAAGACATCACAGGGAGGCTAAGGGAATGACCCCGCAATAAAGAAAAGCCGAAGACTAGACAGATTGTCAATTAGGCATAAAAGAACAACGGAAATGAATCGGTGACCTTTAAACAAGCCCAGGTGTGTGAGCTCGACAGGTTCATTTCAGAGTATGATGTCATAAAAAAAACAACAAAAAACAACTCAGTAACCTTTAAGAGTCAGGTGCACAAGGCCAGAAGAAGAAGGCACCCGAAGTGCAAAGTCAGAAATTAAAATGGCGGTTTAAAACAAAGAAAGAAGGAGCGCTTACGTCGCAAAGATCGAGTTGGGAGGATATAGAGAAAAACTTGTCGTAGGTCAGCCCTGAAGAGAGGTACCCCCACCATGGCCGAACTGCTGTAAACAGCTGGCGTGGGGACCACAAAAATTCCCTAGATTCCGGGAGCAGACTGCTACAGAACGTATTGTTGTGTTTCCCTCTAGGTTGGAAGGTAAATCACTCTGCCTGGTTTTCGTGAAAATAACCTACTTTGGGTAGATTCGAAAATCAACTGCCGTTAAGGTAAAGAAAGAGGTTTCTTCGTAAGACAAAGGAAAGAACAATAATGCCAAAGGACTTTTGCTAAAAAACAAATATTTAATTATATATGTGTATACCCAACTTACACCAGCTGGTGGTGAAGAATAAAGAAACAGAGTTTCTCAAGCACGTCCTTGTCTCTATCGTTGTGTTTTGTTTGATGCTACCCCCCCCCCCCCCTCCAAGGAACGAGTATTGCAACACAAAGATCAGCGAATAGCAATTTGTTTTCCTTTTTCTTAATGAAAACACCCGAAACAATTTGTTTTAATAACTTTAAAAACAAATGAATTAAAACTAAGTGATTCGTGTTATTATTTTTAAGTTTATTTCACTAAGTTTATAAATGAATAAATATATAAATAAATAAAAGTAAATAGACAATTTATTAACATTTTTAAAAAATGATTGTGAAGCAGTTAATTTTGTTACGGTAATATTGTTTTAATCTCTGTACAATTATTGGATGTAAATAGCTTCCCAAACTTTTAATACATTAGGATTTGTTAATAATTTTAAAGCCAGAAATGACTTTCTATTTGACAGTTTAAATGCTTCCAAATTTCTAAATAATTCATTGTATTTTTACAGTATGACATTTATTTCAATAAATTATCGATTAATAGTAAATTATGAAAATAATGTGTAAGTCATGTAGAAGTGAGATAGGATTTTGAAAGTTAAATTTATGATAATGTTGAAAGTTCGTCATAATTTATATATTCGTCACTTACTATTTATATTTATTTGTAATATATTTGAAATCCAGTTATAAAAAACACTGCAAAAATATTAATATTATTAAAAAAAAAAAAAATTTGTTAAATTGTAAATTTGTAATCTGAAAATCAAAAAATTACTGTTTGTAATATTTCAAATCCATTCATAAAAAAACATTTTATTTTTACAGTAAAAATGAAAAGGAAAATTTTATAATATATTATTTTTTTACCACAAAAATCAGAAAACAAATTACTATTCGCCGGTCTTCATAAGCTAGGTTACTTTTTCATATTAACATTGGCTCCAAAGTGCTGACGTCACATTCTGACACTAAGCAGGGATGCAAAGTAACATGATTAACCCCATCCGCTAAAAAAAATATGAGATTCTACTTATGTGAACTTCCTGAAAAAGTTGTCAGGAAGAACCCCCCCCCCCCCCAAAAAAAAAAATCCAATTATTTTAGAATTTAGAGTGGAAGATCAGTTTTGCATATGAATTTAATGTAAAATGATCCCTCATTTCCGGGCCATTGTAGCGTTTTAGTGCAGTTAATTAAAACATTTTTTTGCTATGGCAGATAAATCCTGTGCATTTGTTTTTGTTTTTTTTTTTGGGGGGGGGGGTTACTTTTTTAGGCAATTAAGTGTGGTTTTACGACCTTGCCATTCGGATTTAGGGTTAGTGGTAAAAAATTTGGTTAACTGCCCTTAAAAAACAATGGTCCGAAAGTGGGGGAACAATTTACATTAATTTATATACGAAACTGATCCCCCACCCTAAATTCTAAAATTATTTTTTTTGTTTTTTCTTTCTTTTCACCAAGTTATTCAGGGTGTTCACACGTAATCGTTTAAAAAAAGTAGAATCTATTTTTTTGTTGGTGTGTGTGTGTGGGTGGGTGGGGGTATGATTCAGCCAAAGCTGTTAATCTACAAGTGTATCCATATTTTCATTTTTAATCTTATATATTTTTAAATAGGCTTTTTTTTTTTAAGGATTTGATTAGTGGTGTTTACCTTTGTCCATGAAAAATGTAATTCCTAATCGATTTCATCTAATTTTATATTTAATCCGTTCAACAGTTTTCGGTACTTATATAATAGTATAAATCAGAAAAAATAACCTAAGTCCTGTTTCTGCAACCAATGATACCGTTTAGAAATCTTGAAGACATTAAACTAGAGTCAATTTTTACCCTCCCTCTCACAGATATTTCAAACGCTTTCGTTGGCTACTAATGAAAGTAGGTGAGAAAGAATGTCGACCACCTTTCTTAAAAAAAAAAAAAAACAGCGTTTCAACTTCGTATTTTAATAATCTATATACTTTACGGAAATTAGGATCCTGAACAACACTTGATAACCCTGCTAGTCAACAATATATTGAAAAACAAAAAAAAGAACAACAAAAAACAAACAAACAAAAAACTAGTCAAATGCTGTCTTATAGGGACATCATATAACAGGAAATGTAGTTCTGGCTTTTTTAACTGTTTTCCCACAAAGAGGAATTTCATATTTTTCTATTGACACCTTCAGTTAAATATACGTCATGATCAAAAGATAAGCTGACGTACCACAAAAAAAGATAGAATAATTTTCGAGAAATGACTGTCTAATCTATATTAATAAAATTATGAAACAAGTGTGTGTGTTTCTCCTGTCAACATAACTTTGATAACTACACATATTTTTTAAAACTTTACTATTAATTAAATATTTATTGAAATAGAAAATGCAATATTTTATGCTATTGCATACAATATTTTAAAAATTCTATTTAAAAAAACAATTTTTTGTTCTTAAATAACCTCCACAATGCATTTTGCTTTATCTATTTAAGAAAAATACTTCCCTTTCTTTCGTTCACACACCAGACAGACGGCACTTAGCCAGTCTCCCCCTTCCTGCATTCATCATGAGCCTGCTGATATTGTAAACAAGAGTTTTTTAAAAAAATTTTTTATTTTAATTTGTATTTTTAATTTTTCGGAATCATATTTTGGTAGTAGTTTTCAAACCAGACGTTCTTTTTCATCATCATCATCATATTTAGTTTAACGTCTTTTTACATGCTGACATGCATTGGATGGCTTTTAGAAATTGACTTCCTCCCATGTTTTCTTTGGCCTTTCCCTAGAGACTTCTGCTGAATTTTCATCCATTCTGCACACATCTCCCTATACTATTCAGATTTCACTTTTCTCTGAGGTCATCAGATCTAAGCCTGTCTGTAAGACTCACATTACACATACATTGTATCATTCTCATATCATTTCTCTCCATGCAACGCATGTCCTCAGCTCTCACTGGCCAGATTTCACTTCCATACATCAGACACACATCTGATAAACCCTTCTCTTGGTTGACAATGGTAATGCTCTGTCGATTACTTAGCGATAAACTAATGATGCATCTATTTGTGAAAATAATACGCAAGTAGATTCAGCACACGCATCATATGCAGAAGTAACCCCCACCCAAACTCTTATGCATTCTAGGTGCAAGAAAAGCTTTTTTTCATGAAATGGCTTCACAGCAAAATTGTATGTTACCAAGATGTTAATAAATGATTTTCCAATTCCTTATGAATAACAGTTTTTTTAATCTACTAATAAAACCACTCAAGGTTTATGAGATGGATGGATTGAAAGTTGAATGACGAATATTATGAGAGGATTGAAATAATGAATGGAATGAATAAAATTTGATGACTCATGAAGACGATTTATGATAAGTGTTTGGATTTGAAGATAACCAAATTGTAGCTTTTAGGGAAGCAATCTTGTAACATGTTCAACAGATCGAGATTCTTGGAAAGAAATTCTGTTCATGGAAATTCTGTTTGATGATAGGTGGAGGAAGAAAGGACAGTTCTTTGCAATTGTTGTAGGAAGACGTGTTCTTGCTGTGAATGTCTTAAAAGGAGGAACCAGAGATTGAAAGTCAGTTGACCACCTTCCATGGAAATAACAGAGTAGAGAAATGGTCTAAAGAGAACAAATAGATCATCCCCCACCAGACAGCGAACCGGTTTTGAACTCTATCAAGGCAAGAAATAGTATTCTGAGCGGCATCTCATCAGGCGTACTTCATCTTAGAACGTATCTGACTCTGATATAGGTAGAGGATTGCATCTCGAGTCAGATACTTTCTGGAGCGGTAGAATGATCCAACCATTAACACATTGTTTTAAATAATTCAACAATTTCTGAAAGATATTTTACTGATTAAATTACAATTGCCCATAACACAAAAAAACGAAACAGAACCGGAAACAAACAAAAGTACGATTATCTTGATTATTCCGACTACTGTTTTCATCATGGATATTATTTTCACAACGATGTAACTGTCGATTTTCAGGTGAGTCTTGTCAAACTCAGGAATCTGTATGTCCATGGATCCGTGATGCAACGGATTAAGTGCTAAGTAATAATAAATTCTAAATGACAGTCTTTTGGAGGTTGAAAGTTTCTGCCTCATCTTCTATCTAAAGTAGACTGTTTTTTCCCCTCTGTAACTTTGAGAGTAAGAAAATAACCACATGCATCACAGACTAAATTGATTCGCTCAGCAAACTACTGGGTTCCCTCTGTGTGTTCCTACAAAATATAAAGTTACTACAAATCTATTGTCTAATTATTACATTTAATTCGGGAAAACTTACTCGCACAAAAATAACTTAAAAAAGGGAGGTAGCTCGCCCTTTTACCCGCTCTAATTTTTCTACTAATCCTTCCACCCACAACACCATGCGATTTCTTTACATAGACAAAACTTTCACAAATCACTAGTAAATTAAAGAATAATAGAATAGTATTCTTTCATTCTTCATTTCACTTTTACATTACGTTTAAAAACGAACACACAGACAAGAATAATTCATTCTGAAAAAATGGCAACAATAATAAATGCATTGTAAGGTTTTTTTTCTTCAGTTTTTTAAAAGATCACTTTAGACTAATGATTATTTACTTCGTCCAAATACTTATTTTAATGCTTTCTTCTTTCATTACAGAAAATACTAAACAGAAGACTTTCTTTTTTATCTGTTAATCCTCAGCTATGGCGGAATCCGTAATAATGGATTTTTGTCTCCACTTGGCATGATCACAGGCTTGGTTCGGTGAAGGCCGGTTTTACAGAGATCTTTCTGCAGGGTGTCTGCCTATCTCATCATCAGCCTTCCTCTTGGTCACTTCCCTGCAACTTCTAATGCAAAAGTAAGTTTTGCGATGGTGTTGTCGTTGGCCGTCAACACATGTCCAAACCATCTGAGCTGTCATTCTCTCATCTTGCCCTTGATCAGTGTGATGCGTAGCACCTTCGGTTTGGTTTGGTTGCAGATGTGGTTGAACATTGTAATTCCAGACATCCTGCTGAGCATTTTGGTTTCCATAATGGCGAATCTTCGTTCCATTGTCGATAAGCATACAGAGCTGTACAAAGCAATGGGTCTCACAACAGTCCAGTAGATCTTCGACTTTAGACGATCGCTGATCATGCGATCACAGAGGATGCCGATGGTGGTGCGTCACTTGAGGCATGTCGCATTTATGTGCGCAGCAATTTCGTCAAGGATGCTATCGTAATAAAGGATCTCAATTATAAAAATAGATTGGAATCCTTAGGTTTAACTCCTTTACTAAAAATGAGGGTTGACTTAATTGAGACTTAAAATAATATTTCTAAATATAGAACACTTCTCTTTTTTATTTAATATTTCTCTTCGCACTGGAAATTTATTGGCAAAAAAATTTATAAAAATAAATCTACCACATAATTAATTTTTTTTCTAATAGTGTAATATATTTTTTAAAACAAATTGCATAATTAAATTAAAAATAACTAATATAAATCATTTTAAGAATAATATGGTAAAAAATCTGCAGTTTACAAGGACATTTTGGGGTTTTATCATCATATTCATATTTGGTTTAACGTCCGTTGTTCTACATCTAACCCGAAAACTCTCATCCATTCTTTCTACATGGCCATACCATCAAAGTCTACTCTTCTACATACATCTCCCTATACTTCTCAGATTTAATCTTCTGAGGTCTAAGTTCATCTGTAAGATTCACATTATGCATCCATCGTATCATTCTCATATTAACGGATGTACTCACCCTTCACTAACCAGGTTTCATTTCCATGCATGATCACACTGCATACACATGCCTGATAGACTCTTCTATCAGAAATATTAAAGAGAATTTGATTTGTATTGATTGATTTTGATTGATATCCATAACGTCAAGGGACATCGTCAGGGAGCCTGGCAGATATTTATACGATTTCCCTCCACCTCACACGATCATTAGTAATTTGCACCACTTCTTTTACCGATAACCCTGTCCATTCTAGCACGTTATCCATCCACAGCTTTCTTGGACGTCCTGGTCTGCGAGAACCATATACCCAACCTCGTAGTATGGTGTTCGCTAGAATTTGATGTCGTTATAAATGGCCAAACCATCATAGTTTGCAGCGTTTGATGGTAATAATTTTTGGCCCACTGAGTCCCGCTAAATCTTCAGCTAATTTATTAACATAGACATTAATTTTATAAGCGTGCCACAGTATGTTTAGAATCTTTCTTAATGCCTTCATGTCGAATGCGTGAATTCGTCTCTTCTGATCTTTTAGGATGGTTCAGCTCTCACAGCCATATGATAGTATAGATATTACCATCATTTGCATATTCATATTATTCAGGAAAGCACTTTAGCATATCTTGATTCCAGTCATGTTCGGCGTGATCCTGAGCCAAGCTAAAACTTGAAGAAGCATGAACATATCTTTGAATTAAACTAAAGATAAGAACTTTGCTAATATATTCCTTTATGACTGAAATATGGGCAGTAAACAAGACGCTTACCGACACGACAGACCGCTTGCAAAGGAGACTGCTAAGATATCTGATAAATTTTAAGTGGCCATTATTCATGGAAACGCCTGCTCTCGGCCTGCCAAGTCAGCCGGATATTCGATGAAACTTCCTGATGCGTTCATGTTGGTTTCGAAAAGGAACATTTTATTAATTAATTATTATTTGCCTCCCCATTTTCCTTCTCAATATTTTATTTGACTGTACAGAATAAATCCCAAAGAAAATAACAAATAAAGAACTCAACAGGAAAACGAAGTATGAAAATAAAACAATCAAGAAAAGATATTTATAATTTTGTAGGACATGTGAAGATACCCCAGTCTGAATTATTCCAAACGAAGCCCTCACCCCCAACTGATATGAAGATAGATTGACAAAAAGCAATGTTTATTAAGACTGTTGTCAATGATTTAAAACATGGTGACTTTGTTAACACCAAACATCCTGAGGATACGATTCACTCACTAATAAGCAGGAGACAGAAAAGTGAGGACACTCATACAATAGTGAATTGTGAAAGTGGAAAGATGAAGAGTCATATTGTATATTCTTGTGAGAAAAACAAACAAACTAAGTTGAACTGATATTATTGATTAAAATAAAAGATGTCCGAAGAGGCCTAATCTAAATAAATCCTTAAAAATGTCTCAGGTTTTAATTACATCCAGATTATTCATATCCTATGGAATTCTAAAATATAAGTGATCTGTAAAATTGCCATTTCGATCAGTTTTCACCAATTTTTGTCTATTTCATTCTGTTTTTGAATACTGTTTTTAACTAGTGTACATTCCCCATCGAAAATAATGACAAAAAAAAATAAATGCTTTGCCAGTGTTCGCACTCAATATTTATCTATATTACTAAAATATTCATATAAAATCATAAAAGTCAGTAATTTAATTATTCATATATAATCATTTTGGAGGACTTAAAGAAAAAAAAAACCCATCCACCATCCACTTTTTATTACACAAATTCATTTCAAGTGGCAGAGTAAGCCTGTAATGGTTGTCTTGACTTGCTATTTGCTTTCTTGCTTCCCCCTCACCATTTGATATGATCTCATTCAGAGTGGGGGGGGGGGTAGAAAAAAGCATGTGTTTTACTCACTAACTTTTGCTTGATGAGATGGATTGGTCTTTATTAGAGTGGAGGTTTTTGTTAACACTTTTTTGGCACCTTTTGTGCTGATATGCTAAGAGTACAAATATATATTTTATATAAATCTCCATAGATATAGTACAACTAATCTGGGAGGATTATTGGGTTTTACTTATAAAGTCTACTATAATGTAGAGATAACATTAGTTTGAATGGTTTTGTTTATAGAAATTCCTCTGGATGTATTAAAATGAACGATTGTGAACCTAGAATTCACTGTATATGGTGTTACTACACAGTTACCCTTAAAGCTAGTGTTATGAATATATGTAGATTAGTTGTTTTGTTTTACGGCATATCAACCCCTTTCGGGTTATTTAATGCTGAATCTGGTCATTTTGGTAAAAGTTTTTATGCTTCAAGTTCTTTATATGTTCAAGTGTTCATGGTGTTTGGTTTGGTTGTTTAGTAGAGGACAATTGTTGTTTTTGTTTTAGCTTTGCAGAACATGATTGAGTTTTGCAAAGGGAAAGGAAAAAAAAAACAATAACATCAATGTTTGGTGCATTTTTGGCCAGGAAGCCGGTATCTTCAGACAGCCTGATCTGGTAGCACCAGATTATTAAATGTAGAGGTGGAACATATGAAGCAGAGATAAAAATCAGCATTGTCTAAGGTCTAGGCTCATAGAATGCATATTAAACACTATATATATTCATTGCTAAAGAATCCACACATCAACGTGAGTACAGTGGGAAAAAAACACCTTTGAAGAAGAACCACCAGGTAAAATAAACTTTCAGTGCCATATTGGTCAAAGTATGTTGTGCCCTACATATTTATCCTCTGTTGAAATGAAAAATCTGTGGTATGTGGAGTTATTGTAAATAGACTAAGAAAAACTCATTAAAGTCAATTTGAAACCAGCTGAACGTGTAAATGAAGCACTGTTCATGGGAATAAACGATCATGATTCAGTGACAATCGATGTGACGTATCACCACCCGGGTTCATGTGATTTCATCTACTTGACCGAACAAGATAATGTAAAAAAATATTTCTTTTTAAAGTATTTGAGATCTTTTTCAAGAAAGTTAAGACTTGAATCATTAACAAGGACATTATGAGACTAAAAACACTAAATTAACTATTTATTAAGCAGATTAGAGAAACTAATGGTGCTAATTCAAGATCCTCTTCTATCAACTTTGCTTCATCAATACTAAAACGAGATCACATGAGGGATATTCTTTATGTAAATGACATTTCAACCAGGGTTGCAGAGTCAGAAGTTTTGAAAGGAGTCTGACTTATAAGCACGTTAAGAGTCATAACCAGATTCTTTAATCTCTGAAGAATCAACAGACAGTCTCAATCTTGGAAGACTTTAAAATAAGGGGTCAGAGTGGGATATTTTGGAATTCTAAGAGTTGGAGTCAGATGTTATACCTTCTGACTCCGCAACCCTGATTTCAACATTAACTCTTGTAGAGTATAAAATAGTACTCACGAAGTCACTGATTACTCCAAGTGAAACAGACTTAACAACTAATACAGACGTACCTTACAAAAAAGAATTTTGCATAAAGCAACTCAGTTGCAGACCGAATTCATTTCAGTGACTAATAACAGACAGTTCTACAGTTAAAACATTGTAATTCAGAGTAAAAACCTTCTCTGCAAACGGCAAAGATTTCGAATTTACAAGAGGTAAAAGGATGATTCCCGATATTTTGTACAACTCCTTTGCATGGATTATTGGCCATCATCATAATATTTTCTTTGGTCTTCTTCTGCCAACTGACCGTTACATTAACTGTTCTACATTTACGAACCCCAAAACTCATCCATTCTTTCAACACGACCATACCAGCTAAGTCTCCTGTTCTGCACACATCTCTCTATACGGTCTAGATTTAATTTTCCTCTGGGGTCATCAGATCTAAGCCTGTCTAAGATTCGCATTACAAAACCGTTGTATCATTCTCATATTTTTCTCCATGCAATGCATGTCCTCAACCCTCAATGGACAGGTTTCACTTCCACACATCGTCAGACTGCATACACATGCCCGATAGACACTTCTCTGAAAATTTAAATAGTGAATGCATCTTCACACATCCATAGAAAACTCATTTCAATTTCACAGGATATAACATCCTTAGGTTATAGAGAAAGGACATTGATGCCAAAGCATTTAGCACTTGTTATAGTTGTGTGTCACTTATCTGGATCATTTCAGTTGAACAGGTTAGCTGGATAGTTTTTAAACACAGATTTCCACTGTTTCTTTCTGAATCAAGACATAGCACTTGTTGAAGAAATTAAGTGTAGATCAAGCGTAAGACATACTAGTTTGGGTGTTTGCATATGATGAGGTAAACTACAGCAAGTCCCTCCTAGTGTATGGACTTGAGATGTACAATCTTCATTCTACTCATCTAGCCATATATCAGCAATTCTTAAAAAGGTGACAACTTTGCGAAAATTTCTGATCCAAATGTGGTCATGAATGTAAAAAAGATTGTGGGAGTTTGATTCATTGGACAAATCTTCCTCCTGTTCTAAAACTGATGGAACAGGTAAATTGCTCTGGCACATATAAGATTCAGTGTACCGTTACACACATGTGTACCTGTCTATGCAACAATGTACATATCTGTGATAGTGTGACAGATAATAAGTATTGTGAAATCACTGGACATAATGCTGTAGAAGATGATGATGATGATAGTGACAACAATGAATATGAGTTACCTGTGATATGTGAGTTATCTTAATATTAATTAACTATCAACAGTTTATAACATTCCATAAATGGTTATTTTATAGAATCACTCCCATATCCAATCGGCTTGCTTTTTGTTCAGTGGCTGTGACGGGGGAAATGGGCAGAAAAAGACACAGATATGTAAATATCTTGTAAACTAATAATTTACAATGGATTTAAATAGCATTCGTTTTAATGGCTCAAAATATGTAGGAAAAAAACAGTTTGGAACCCGGGTTGGAAACGGGAGTGATTCTATAAAAATACCCCATAAAGTGCTAATGTTAATGTAATGGACTGAGCCAATCCCCCTGACATAAACGACCAAAAATAGCCTGTGCCGTGCACGAAATTTGCATAGCGTCCAGGTGAATTGATAAAAAGAACGGATTTGAAAATGAAAACAGAATGAACTGAAAAGTGGCAGGAACAACAATTGTCCCAGATTTTTTAGTTTTGTTTTGTGTGTTGCTATTTTACAAGCTATTTCGGCATCATGATGGGAGATAAGATTGATCTGAAACTTATATCGCAGTTCAGTGGTTTGGACCCAAGCCAATCCATTATTAAATGGATTGAGAAGGCTGAGCTTGTGTGTCGGCTGTGCTCTGTGAAGAAGATAGAATGTGTAATCCCTATGCAATTGACAGGTGACGCCTTTGCAGTGTGCCAACAATTGAGTGAAGAAAATTGACCGAAAAATGTACCATGCAACCCTAGGTTTTACAAGACTGTTCACTATGACTGAACTGTAAACAGTTTGAAACCAGGGAAAGCAGTTGGTCCGAATAACATCGCAACAGAGCAGATCAAGTACTTTGGAGAACAAACAAAGGAATGGCTCCACAACCTATTCATTAACTGTATGGCTACACATAAGCTTACAAACATCTGGCTCAAGGCACATGTACTAGCACTCCTGAAACCTGGGAAGGACCCGTCTGATCCTTTTTTTTTTTTAACATAGTTTACTCCAAACAAGGCAGACCACCACTGTAGACGTAAAGGGCTACTGAGAAAAAGGGTGAGAGTTTTTTGGGGGGGAGGGGGGGCAACCTAAATTGGGACCTGTGCAGCGAGATGTCTTTACATTAGTTTTAAATTTCTGCATTTCAGTACTGTCAGGAAAACAGGGAGCAGGGAGGGAGTTCCAGAGTCCAGCAGCACGAGGAAAGAAGCTTTTGGAGTAGAAAGCTCTTCGGCATCTGGGGACCTCCACAGTGAATGTATGGGATTTGGCAGATTGTCGGGTTGGTCTAGTGAATTTACGTCATTGGGGCACGAGAGCAGCAAGTTCATAAATCCTAAAAGTTTGATGCTAATCTCACTTCTATGTCACACATACAAGCTGTTTGAGCGCCTGATACTGAATAGGATTGCACCATCCATAGGCTAGAAGATCATCCCAGAGCAAACAGGGTTCTGTTCAGGCAAAGCGACAACCAGCCAACTCGTCAACCTCACTCAATACATTGAAGATGGATTTGAGAGAAGACAGATTACCGGTGCTGTTTTCGTGGACTTATCTGCTGCCTACGATACAGTCAACCACGGACGACTTCAATGTAAGATCCTGGAGATCACAAAAGACACCGACCTAACAGAGCTAATGGAAGCCATGCTGCAAGACTACGTCGAATTAGGTAGAAAATGCAGATGGCGCATCCAGAAGAATGACTTCCCACAAGGCAGCGTGCTTGCCCCACTTCAGTATAACATCTATACAAAATACCAACCCAGAGATGATGTCACCCGTCGTTTTGCATATGCAAGTGACCTGTGCATCACTGCCCAAGTTACAGACTTCATTAGTATTGAGGAAACGCTGAACGGAGCTATGGAGCACCTTCTTTGATGCCCTCTTTTGGGCATACCTTGCATAGCAAAGAACCTAGCCCTCTACAACATCAATATATAAGCTGAATAGCTTTGTATATGGACATGAGAAGAAGAAGTGAAAAAAAAAAAATGGGAGTATGCCTCCATAAAGGAAGTTTTATTTACAACATTCGCCCTGGACTCCTATGCGGTGTATGTGCAGTTTGTGGTGAAACCGTAGATGTTTATCTGGCGGACCTTTGAAAGTTTTCTGTACTATTTGATAGTATGACGGATTGAGGCCTCAAAGCAGCCTTTGTCCATGGGTTGCCTGACCATGTCCGACAGCTCCTACGAGCTTCTTCCCGAATCGAGGAAATGAGCATTTCTCAGCTTCTGACTCGAGCGAGAGCTATATTAAAAGATGACCCATCCAGACCCGCATTAATTACAGCAGCTCCCACAGCCAATGAAAACCAAGGAAAGTCAGATGAAGAACACCAGGATAAGGTGTTTCGAATGCGATGGAATTAACCACTTAGCAAGGGATTGTCTCACTTGGCGCGACAGACAAAGAGCTCAGGACCCTCAACTGTGGAGAAGTGGTGCATGTTGTTACTGATGTGAAGAACTAGGCCACATTTCTCCGGATTGTCCGAGAAAAGGTTTAGAGGACGACAGCTATTCACCGGCTTCTTCCCCAGACAAGATGTGAATTCAGCGCTGCCAACTGTAAGAGTAGCTGTGAACGGGAAAGACTGCATTGCACCAGTTGATTATGGCTGCTCCTGACCATAGTGAACAAAAAAGTGTGCCGGGCGTGGCGAAAGCAGACCATCGATGTGGTTACTATTAGTGGGAGAACGCAGATATGTGGAGTTGGGACTGTTAGCCTCCGACTGGAGAGTGGATGTACAGTTCTAATTGAGGTCCTGGTACATGATTTATCAATTTATAATTTCTTGAGAAAGTCTTTGAACAATAAAGACAAAACGCAGATGAAAATAAATAACCACTAACCAAATCCACATATTGTGAACTATAGAATACTTGTACAATTCTGGAATACATAAAATGGTTGAGTATCTATCAGACTATAACTTGTTATACCTGGCAAACAAAAATGTATGGGTATCACTGTCAGAAAGCCAAGAAAGTTCCTCTTTTAAATATCACCAGGAATCTAGAGTGTGTGTGCAGTTTCTTTTATGTTATAACTTGCATTTTACGTATACTGTGATAAGACCCACACCAAAAGTACAAAATCCACACACTCACTATAGTTTAAAATGTCTACACTGACAATGAAAATATAACGAATTTGTTAAACTGATGTTATTGATAGGATACATGTTGAATATAAATGTGTAACAAAAAAAGGTTAAGAAGGGTGTTGTAGTTTGCTGGATTCATTGTGTGTAGTATGTAAGTTTATGACAATATTGTAAAATTAAATAATTTACGATTTATTATTTACCTGTTGTGCCATCTTGAATCAATAATAATAATACGGTGTCCAATATTTATTTAATAGTTCGAGGGTATAATGAGGTTAAGGTAAAAAGAAAACTATCAAATATGTATCAAAAAGATACCAGAAACATGAAAATCTTCAAAAGTCATTTTCTTTATATATGAAAAGACCTGCAAACCAAAGATTAGATTTAAAAAAAAAACTGAATGTGACATGTCCAAGGTGTAGTTATTCATCTTTGGGTAAAAAAGAAAAGAAAAAGAAAAAATGAAATTTCTTCCCCACTGAGATTGTTTCTTATCTTATTTATTCAAAATTAAGGTAAACCCTGTTCTTTATGTATACATAGTATTTTTTTACTGGCATAATACATTGCATATTCTTTATTTTCCAAGAATGCATGTTTTTCATTTAACATTATGTTTGTATTTTGTTTGTTTTCTCTAAAATGGCATTTTTTCTACATCCAACACTCATGTATTCCATACATGTCATCTCATTCTTTCTCCATAATTTTTTTGTGGTTATTGCTATATGCCTGTTGCAAAAGTAATTATGGAGTGAGGGCATACCTATAACAGATTGAGCAGTCTAACAGTTCAGAGGTTCTACTGGAGGCAAAATTTGGCATGTAACAAACATCAGAAAATACCCCTTTCATCAAACCTCTTTCAAAGAAATCGAAATATATAGTGATTATTGAATTAGACTGCCTACCTATCTAAAAGCAAGAAAAGGATAAAAGCACGTGGAATGTTCCATTGGAAATTTTTTTAAAAAATAAACATTCCATTATGGACGATACAAAAGTACAGGTTGAGATGGAAAAATAAAATAAAAAGGTAGGAATAAAATAAATTGACTAAATATGCAGTCGATTACATTTGCGGTATCAAAACAGTAAGCATTAAAAACAGAGCGGCCAGATGGAAGGAAAAACGCTAGGTATAGATTAAAGGGTAGGTAAAGATGGAAAGGGTTTGGTGGAGGAAATACTACAAACAGAAATTTAGTCTTCCCATGGGAAACCCCGCATAGTTTGGTTTTAGCATGTTTATTCTTAGAATTTCTAGAATCTGGTCTTTTCAAATATAGATTATGGAAAGACATTACACATTTTAGATACATCAACGATATACTTATTTTCCTCCCTCAAGAGAAACGTTGCAAAACAATTAAACACCATTGAACCCTCCATAAACTTTAAACATGAAAGAAAATCTTACGACACCATAGTTTTTCTAGACACCTTCATAAAAAGAAAATACTTTGCAAAGTAACAAAAACGACGAAATACATTGCTATTCCCAGATTAACAGCAAAGTAATACAAGCCTCATAATAGGAAACCTATTATGAGGCTTGTATTAATTTGCTGCTTACCAGCTCTTAGAATATGTAGTCCACAATATCTTGATGAAGAATACAGATTGAAAATTCACTCAATACTTTAAAATTGAGAAAATATTTTATTTTAAACACTACAAAAAAAACAGCCATCAACATGTATACAAATACAAAAATCCAAGAGAAAAAAAACACACCCATTTCTTCTATTACTCCCAGACCAACCACCCTATCCACAAACATTCATATTAGACATTAACTAAACTATAAAAAATTCCACTAATAACTCAAAACACACATATTGCTCCTGCAATGAAAGCTGCCATCTATTTGATATAAGGCAATCCTTAACAAGTCCTGGCAAACATGTGACTGGAGCCCACGACTGAGGTCGACTGTTCAATCAGTCAACAGTCTAAGAAAAGTAGTCAATCGAATTGAATAAAAAATTGAACATTTTCTAAAGAAATTTTTAATTTTTACCCTCAGATTAACTTGTCTATACATAACATGCTAAGGCATTTAATGTTTGTATGTACATTATCACCTTTCATACACATTTTTAAAAAATGAGATCGTTCGATTAGCAAAGATGGTGATTGGTGATTAATTTGATCTAGCTAAGGTAAAATATTTTGACTTTACCCATTTTAAAATGAATCGTTTCAAAATCAAATTATGTTGTCCTGTCGACTAAAACAGTACAATTTTAAATAAATACATTTCAAAAAGTGACATTCGTTTTATTGATTTGAAGAATATTTAGCTGACCATTATTTTTACAGTAAGAAGACAATATTTATTGTTTAAAAAGAATTAAATTGCTGCAATTTTAGATAAATAAAGAACCATATTCGTTTTGATTATTCAAACTACTATTCTTATCTTGAATCTTATTCTCACAACGTTGCGGCCTATTTAACCTCCAACCTTCTTCAGGTCTATCTTGTCGAACTTGGGAATCTGTAGAGAATTTTGAATGGAACCCTTTATTTAATCCACGGGGGTAGGTTGCTTTCGTTCCATACAGATTCCAGAGTTCAACAAGATACTCCTGAAGAAGGTAGGAGGTTACATCGGCTGAAATGTTGTGAGAATAACATCCAAGATGAGAACAGTAATTTGTCCGAAACATAATATTCATTTTATTTAAAGAATATTAAGCTGACAATGACAATTATTTATACAGAAGAGTCATTTTTTTCTTAATAGTATTGAACCTGACAGCCATTTATTATTTCAAAAGGAATATTATTATTAGCAGTAAATTATACAGATTGATGTAGAAAGCACCCTGGAATTTCCACAGGGGTGCTGCTAGTTATTTAAGAATATTTATTTTAATTAACAATCTTTTATATTGTAAAATCAAACTTTTTCATTGCAAAAAATTAACAAATATTGTCATTAAGAAACTCAGAATTTCTTACATTAATTACAATTTTATATTTTCCATATGCTACTGTTATTTATTTCAAAAATAAAATTAACTATAAAATTTCATTTTTTAAGAATAATTTATATATATATTTTTAAAGAACTAACAAGTATTTTAAGAATATATATATATATATATAATGAATTTTCTGTCGTTCATATAGTCATTTAGCGTTTTGCACTGCAAAATGACAGTTAAAAAGAATTATCAGAAAAACTTAATGTTATTGAATTTAATATTTTATAACTTCTTGAAAATATACCGCAAAAAATGAAAAGAATGAACAATATTATTTTGACATTCATATTCTCTTTACTTTCTTTTACATCTTGGGAATTATTTTAAAATAGCAAAAAATCATAAAAAAAGTAATTTTGAAGAATTTTGTAACAGAAAATTCATGTACCTTTCTTCATGTTATTGTTCTTTGCAATAATGAACATCTTTTATAACTAAGTTTTTAATAGATAATTTGTGTTTTCTTTGTTTTAAAAAATACATTGACTGTTCATCAAGAGAAAAAAAATGAATTAACCTTTTGAACTGCTAGAGTAATGAAAAGTCATTTAATTATATCACAAAATTAATGTCATGATTTAAATTTATTGAATTCAATTTAATAATTTTACGATTGTTCTTTAAAATATACTAATTTAAAAGAAAATGATATACTGTACACAGAAATCATGGAATGTTTCATACATGGAATAGTGGATAAGTATAAACAGACTAATAATTAGAGACACATTTCAAAAGCCAACTGATATTTTGGTTGAATTAAACAACCTTAATCTTTGGTGTAGATGGGCTTTTCATGTTTTAAACTTACATAGATGTTAGCATTTAAAAATATGCATTTAAAGATTTTTCTGTGTTAAATTTTATTAGCAATTTAAAAAAAAAAATAAATACCAAGAGTTGATTTCATCCAATATTTAGACTAAGTGAAACATGTTCAAATATATATATTTTTTTCATTTAAAGTTCAATTTTATACACTTCAAAAAATTAATTTACTTTGTTGCCATCCTATTCTAAATTAGCATCTTTAAAAATATAATAGTTTATTAATTTTTTCCTCATAAATGTCTTATAAAATGGTCCACGACTATCGGTACATTATCGTAAGCAGTAAATACTAATTCTTTCATACTAAAAGTTTGACGTAATTGAAAAAAAAAAGAAAAGATTTTTGAAAGAAGCATGTTACAAGATAGCATAAAAAAAATTGTGAACATTTGGATTTTTCTCAAATATATAAGGATTTTGTTCGCCCATGTAAATGTCCTGTGAAAATACATATCTGAACAAATCATTTTATAATATTTTTAAATATTTTTTTAATTCAAAATATATTTTTTTAAACATCAAGTTTCTGCTATTATACTGATAAGACATTTACAGAGGAATATAATCCTTTTCATAAATACAAACAAAAAAATACTTTATAATTTTTTATAATCTTGTAAGTTACTGTTTACTTCTTAACAATAGTAAATAGTAAATTTGTATGAATTAACACGGTACAACTTTGTTGACCGACTTGATTATGGTGCTTATTTTTGCAAAAGGGACCACGTAATGGTGTCCAACATCCCTAAGTGAAAGTGATTCTATCAAACTGACTGGATTCGAACTTGCCACAACCAGGTCGTCAGTCCGTGTCATTATCCACTTAACTACCGTCACCTCTCGATGGTTAAGTGGATAACGACATGGACTGACGATCTGGGCGTGCCAAGTTCGAATCCAGTCGATTCCATAATACCATTTTCACTTAGGGATGTTGGCAAGCATTATGTGGTCCCTCCTGCAAAAATGCCGACAACAGAATCAAACCGGTCAATAAAGTTGTACCATTCTGATTCATACGAATTCTTAACAATCAAAATATTTTTTTTAATCTCAAAATTCTACATTTTATAGGCGAGATGCCTTTGCATAACTTATTGAGTAAATCAATAATCATAAGCTATTAAATAATATGTATAATTGCTAATTAACTGTCAAATTCCTTACTAAAATTTCTTTCAATAATTATTATTTAGTAGTAATTTGCAACAAAAACTACATTGGTGAAACCCAATGTAACTTATATAGAAGATACATTAAAATAAATGATACAACAAACAAACATTTTTTCCCCCATATCTCAGATTTCAACCACACTTTCAACTTCTAATTCATTAGTTAAACACATCCACAATACAAACGTCCATCGTTTCACAGTTGGCCATCATCTCTTAATCTAATCCTATTATCAAGTAGTGCATGGGTTTCTACCACAGCACAACTAGTTTACCTAAAACTATAATTCAAGAAAACAACATCGAGATAGATAAGGAGTTGTTGAAAACAAAACAATTTTTTTTTCTTCTCTTCACATCACCATATTTTTAATCCTATTCAAATATAAACAAAGGGTCAGTTCACACTAAAAGAACAAGTTCCAATGTTCCCATTTTCTTCCCACACTTGATACACAAAAACTGACAAGCAAAAAAACTGTCTTGAATAGATCAACTCACTTATTTGCCATCAGATAGTGGATGCATTTTTTACCAGTAGTACCTAAATCACTCCACATTAACATTTCCCTCATCAATCCTTTCCCATCTCTACCCTATTCTTCTATATATCTATACTGTTTTTCTTCCTATCTGGCCTCTCTCAATTTTTCTCATACCTTATATTTATTGATATATATATGCGCACACACATTACATATATTATATATTAATTAAACAAGCTCAAATATATTTAAAAAATGAACTTCAAACCAATATTTTTTCAAAAGTGCTCAATGCAAGATGGAGATTTATAAATATACTTTATATAAACATTTAAAATAACCAAGCCATTTTAAATGTTTATATAATTTATATATATATATATATATATAGATATATATATATATATATATATATATAGTGCTAGAATATCAATAAAGTAATTTCTCTTTAAATCTTTGTAAACATTACACAACTTTATTTCTAACTACAAGCGAAACTGCCTGTTAATTTTCCTTTTAATTTATTCTGAAAAATGTTGCATTTAAGTGTTTTTTATTTAAGAGACAGAATAAATTAATTTTTGTAAAAGTGAATTAAATATATTTTCTCTCAGAGAAAGAACAATATTGCTATTTTTCATCTATGTGATTTGTAACAACAGCTTTATCACCTAATTTTATGGATTGATGAACAACAAAGGTATCTACACGAAAGCCATGAGGTTTTGATTTTCTTGACACAAAAGACAATTGAACAATTAGACTGAAGTTTTATTAGTCACAATTATATGCAACTTTATATCATTTTGATTATTCCTCCTACTATTCTCATCTTGGTTTTTATTTTCACAATATTTCGCCAATGTAACCTCCAACCTTCTTCAAGTGCATTTTTTCAAATTTGGGAATCTTTATGTCAAACTCTAGAACCTATATGTAACTTCGAACGGAACCCTTTAAGACAGAATGAGAACAATCTGCCGCATGGAATAAATAAAAGTTTCAGTTCGAAATTCTGTATAGGTTCCCGAGTTTGACAAAATGCACCTAAAGGTTGGAGGTTACATCGGCAAAATACTGTGAGAATAGTAGCAAGAATAATACAAATTATAAATTCTTATCTCAAAAATTCCAAAACATGCAATTTTATAGTCCAAGAGTTTTAAAAAGATGGCATCGAATTTGATTCAATGAAAAAATACACTAGAACAAAGGGGGTTTTATTCAACAGACATCTGCAGAAAACCAGAGAGTACATCAGCTAAGAACAAGGAAGCGGTTTCTAAACAAATCAATATAAGATATGTCGAGAATGTATCCAGCCATTTTGAATATCACAAAATAGTGATTTCATAAATCATAACTTTGTAACCATTTAAAAGGGATGACTGACTGACACTCTTGCATCAGGTTACACAGCTGCTTGTACGATGCAATAATGAGCAGTTGTGTAAGTTTATTCTTCAAGTATTATGAAGCAAGGGGGAGGCAAAAGTACTTTAAAATATTCTATGGTGTAATTAAGATTTTTTTTCTTCTAATCTACTATATAAAAAGAACGTTGTTTGTCTGTGTCTGGATAAAACTAAAAAAACTACCAAAGATATACTTAAAAAACCTTACATAGTATGATTCAGTATGACACCAGCCAAGTTTTGGTAAACAATTTACTGTTAATATTAATTCATTTGACATACCTATGGACCAAATTAGTGACTGTAATCAGAAAAATATGACTAGTTTTAAAATTATCTCCCTTGAACTAATTAAAATTGGAAATTATATAAATTAATAAAAAATTTAATTTAGAGGATTAGGGCTGGGACCATGAGTATGCAAGGGTTCTTATTCCCGGACAACGCTGAGGATGTCTGCTAATTAATATTAAATGGCTGGACACTTTTCAAATAATTAGTTCATTTTTATCAGTTTCATTTGGAACATCCAGAAAGTTTTTACGAACATACATCTTTCATTGAAAGAGTTGAACTCTTGATTTTGCATGCACTTCTGTCAAGTATACAATCTAGTTATTCCAACACTCATAGTAATAGATCAGAATCACCCAAAATTAAAGCCATGCTTATAACAGGCTGAGAGATCTACTGGGGGCAAGATTTCCAGTCAGTCAGCAGATATCTTTTTAGATCTCATTGCTCCAAGAAAATTCTGAATGAGAATTCTAACCCATCAAATTTGTATCAGGCGAAACAATTTTTTCTTCAAGAAATTATCAAGTGTTTCAACAACACGTTAGAAAAAAATGGTATTTCTTGAATAAACAAGACTGTCCAAATGGAAAGAAAATATTAAGATTATTACATGAAACTTTTACAAAATAAACTAACTAGCAAATTTGCCTTAAGAGATTAAAACACAATATGAACTACTGTTTTTATTTTTATTCTTTTTTAATAATGCCTCCAAAAATAGTTCTCAATAAAATTCAATTTTGACTTTACAGTATACTCACAATCTTATAATCCAAATGTAATTTATGATATAATACAGAACCTCAACTGAAATAAATTTGATTGGTTAGAATTCCTTTTCAGAATTTTATCAGGGCAATGAGAGTGAAGTGTTAGCAGCTAAAAAGATACTTGCTGACTGACTGGAAAACTCATGTCCAGTAGAGCCCCCGAAATGCTAGATCTCTCGGCCTGCTATAGGTATGGCCTTGCCCAAAATAAATCAAGAAACAGAACACATCTTCTAAGCAAGGTGAAAACAAAAAGAAAATGAATAAAAATTAAAAATATAAAAATGAAAGGATGATGCTAATGAGATATTTTTTAATGAACACAAAAAGGTGGGAGAAGGAGAATGGAAGTTGCTGCTGAGAGACAAAAAATGATTACACCAATGAGATATGTCTTCGAATGTCTAAAAGTGTGACAACTTCTGAGGGAATAACTGACTAACCTGTAATCTTGTGATTTTTCTACATGGACGAGCCTGCTGGCCACGGATCCAGTAGCTGCAGTTGCATCTGGTATTGAGGGTGCTACGACTGGTAGGAAAAGAAAATATACAAACAAACTGTGCATCTTCAGTCGAGGGTTTGAAAAATTCAAAAAGTTCCGCTGAAAAACTTCTGAATGCTTCCAGACACTCAAAGACACGCCAGATATATATATTTTTTGGAAACAAAGTGGATGGGAGATATTGGGAAGTAGGTGGATTTATGCAATTTTTTGTGGAGGAGGAGGAGGGTGAAAGGGAACTTAAAGGAGAGTGAGGGTAGATTTAAAGGAAATGTGAATGTAGGTGAGGGGATGGGGAAAAAACCTTTAAAAATTAATGTTAGTAAAAATCTTTAGAATATGTAAAGAAAAATCTTTAGAATATGTAAAGAAAAATCTTTAGAATATGTAAAGAAACATCTTTAGAATATGTAAAGAAACATCTTTAGAATATGTAAAGAAACATCTTTAGAATATGTAAAGAAACATCTTTAGAATATGTAAAGAAAAATCTGTAAAATATGTAAAAATATCCTTAGAATATGTAAAAAAAAAAGAAAAATATCCTTTGATAGCAGTGGTTCAAAGTTCCAAAATTCAATATTCCAGTTTTCAGGTTAATATTTTCATCTGTTATTTTTAACCGATATTTCAACAGATAGAAATGTTATTTAATTTTATTGTATCGTTTATTCCTTTTAATTTTTCATATATTTTAGAAGGGTTCCTGAAATATACATTTCAGCAATTATATTTTTAACCAAAAACAAATTAATCGTTAAACAAGACAGTAGCTATATTTATTCACGGATAAAAAACAAACTGTATGTCAGAGTAAATATATATTCAATTAAAATTGGTGGTTTAGCTTAAAAATTATTCTCATCAATTTCTACAGTTTTTTTTTAAATTTATTTTTTAAATAGCCTTTTCTTTCATTACGATTTTTGAATAAAAATAAGCCTTTTCATAAAATCCTGCAAAAAACATTTTGTGGGTTTTTAGAGTAAAACTCTTGTTTACAAGATATCTATATTTACATGCATGACTAATGAAATTATACTCAAAACTTGTTTAACCGTCAGATCACTGCTTTTAAAACCTGTCTCTAAACAAGCAACCACTCATTTT
This sequence comes from Sepiola atlantica, assembly GCA_963556195.1. Classification (NCBI taxonomy): domain Eukaryota; kingdom Metazoa; phylum Mollusca; class Cephalopoda; order Sepiida; family Sepiolidae; genus Sepiola; species Sepiola atlantica. The sequence goes on from OY744519.1 coordinate 74,455,295, forward strand.
TTTTTAATACAATGTGCTTTTAACAACCTTAAAGAGTGGAGGTCGGGGGAAAGTATTGAAGTAAGTATAGATATTTTATAAACGAAAATTTAACTCTAAAAATCCTCATTTTATATCAATATCTATACTTATCTACCAATGCAATAAACAGAATTTGCAGCAGAATTCTGAGTGGCAGAAAAACAAAAAAAGAACATCACTCAATTAGTCTTTTGCAATTCCAACTGCCTCTACGATGGTTGCTCTTTCAAAATTTACTTCACCCCAAGCAACAATGCAACATTCTTCCCCAATTTTTTTTTTTTTTTGCTAATGGATCACCACTTCAAGGCCAAAATCCACTCGAGGGTAAGGGTGTAAGAGATGGAATGATTGTCCGTTGAGAGATGAAGAACCTTATGGGAGGATTGAGAATGATTGCTGGGATGAACAAAGTTCGAATACATGTGGGGACGGTTCATAACAGGAATCTGTTTATGTTGAATTTGAAGATGACCATGTTGTAATCTGCAGGAAAGCAGTACCTTGATACTGTGTCACAGATGGAAAGCTCTTGCAAAGAAACTCTGTGTGAAAATTCTGCCTGACGTTAGGCATAGAGGAAGAAAGGAAACTTCTTTTTTATTCCGGTAGAAAACGAGTTCTTGCTGTGAATGTCTTACAAGGAAGAACAAGAGATTGGAGCTCAATCGAGCACCTTCCATGGAAATAACGACAGAGTAGAGAGAGGCAAGCAACACTTCTTCTGTGAGAAAGGGGATGTAAGGAGCAGAAGAGATCATCCATTTACTAGATTTCGAAGTCAATTTTTATCTGTCTAGGCAACAAAAAGTGCTCTGAGTGACACCTCCCCAGATGTGGCAGAAGTACTCCATCTTAGAATGTATTTGATTGGAGGATATCTCTCAGTGACATTCCATTAAGTAAAGGCCAAGATGAAGCTAAGCACCTCATACCATGAGTCCTAATATCATTTGAACTTACGTCTCATATACATGATTAACAGTAGACACAATCCATCTTGAAATTGTACTAATCGCTGCAGGTCTATATTGGTTTTTCAGATAGGTTCATTATCCTGCCACAACTTATTTTTATTAATGTAGACTTTTTAACAACGGCAAGGACAGGGAGAAGTGGTCTCATTAAAGGATTGGAATTAAAAATTCCTTTCAACCAAATTCGATAAAAGGTTCTAAGAATTTATTTATAAAACTTTTATCCCAACCTTTGGGAACATCATTATATATCCTACAATAATTGAAGCTCTACAATCACAGACAATGTGCAAATGTATCAGTATCTGTGACAGTCTTTATGGTGGCAGAATATAAATAGTTCAATACACCAGCTTATATATTTGCTGTCTTGCTTCATACATTCTCCTAGTGGATTGCCTTTGGCTGTTTTTATTGAAGGATCAGGTAAATCAATCTATAAGCATGCCTTCCTGTTCAATTTATTATCAGAGTATCTGATGCATATACAGCATCTACTTGATAAGGGGAGCAAAACACTTCCAACTTCTGGTTCTTCAGAAGAGCAAAGAGATCTACCTTTGAATGTCCGAACCTCCGAAGAATCAAGTTCACTACTCCGAAGATCAAGTTCCTTTCTGTCAACCAAGCTCCTGCCTCTTGATAAAGTGTCATAATATTCTTCTTCCAGTGAACTTCCGCCATTACTAATCAGCAGAATGTTACCACTGTCGATTAAAGGAAAAGTCTATCAGGCATGTGTACGCAGTGGGATGATGTATGAAAGTGAAACCTGGCCAGTGAGGGTTGAGGACATGCGTTGCATAGAGAGAAATAATATGAGAATGATATGATGGATGTGTAATGTGAGTTTTAAAGATATGCTTAGGTCTGATGATCACAGAGGAAGATTAAATCTGAACAGTATAAGGAGATGTGTGCAGAACAGGAGGCTTCAATGGTATGGTCACATTGAAAGAATAGATGAGAGTTCTTGGGTTAGTAGATGTAGAACAGTTAAGATAGCAGGTCCAGTTCACCGGGAGAGACGAAGGAAAACATGGGAGGAATGGATAAAAATGAACTTGAGAAAAAGAGGGATAAATAAAACACTGGTCAGAGATAGGTTAGTTTGGAAATCAATTTCTTAAAGCTGTCCAATGCATGCCAGCATGTAAAACGGACATTAAACTGAAGATGATGATGATTCCGTGGAATGTGAGCTGTGTGATACTATGGAATGTCCCCCCCCCCCTAAAAAAAAGACAGGGAGAATCTTAGGAAATGATTCACGAAGGTGCACAAAGGCAGTAGAATGAATAGTCAGCTAGGAGCGGCCAAAACGGCGAGCACAGAAGTAGTAATTTTCTATTGATGAGTGGTGGTGGTGGTGACTAAGACAAAGATCGGACATAGGATTTCTGGTTGGAAGTTAAGAGATTGAGAAATCAGACTTAAGCAGAGAGCAGAGGTGAATAGATCGACAGGCAAAGCTTGGCAGAGATTTAGAACATGATGAGATGAGGTGATCACTTGAACACCAATGATGGCCTCGACAGAAAAATTATCTCAGTTGGGTCTTAGCTGATATACTCGAACTTAGCTAAGATGTGGATGTTAGTATTTGAAGGGCCCTTTTTCCGCGATGGTATCACACACCCCCGGAGGACAACTGATCCATACACAATGTATCTGAGTTTGTGTTTTCTCTTGTGAGTCTGCATTGCTTTTATTTTTCTATACTTGTAAACCAGTGTATGCGCCCTCAGCCATCACCAATGCAAGAAAAAGACGACACGGCCAGAACAAGATCAAGAAATGGAGATGAACAGAAAATCATGGCACACAGCGTTGGGGTTGTCAAGGGGCAGCACATGGTTCTACAGCTGCACAAAAGGGAATTTTTGTAATCGGCGGAACATTGAAAAGACTTCCCATTTCAACTGACAAAGATGAAGACATTTTGTACATTTTTCTTTATTTTTCTACTGTAGAATTGTCACATTGGAGAAGACTCTTCTGACTTGAGGTAGCAACAATACAGGTGATAGATGGACAACTTTTAGCTCTCACCAAATTGTATGGTTTCTTCCCTGGTGTTCATCCCAAACTCATACTATCTGAAGAGTGCCTAAGTGAGTTCCTTAGCCCTTCTCTAGTGCATCTGTCCATAAAACTTCAGGCTCTACAAGATGCAACAGGTTTTTCTTTTTTGTCAAACATTCTGGATGTTTTCTTAATAAACCGTTGATGTAAATAAACTATCATATGGTTTCTTCTATGATCGAAGATAATATTGAATAATCTCATATACAAACAAGTCCGAAGGATCAGATCTTTACACACAGCCATTAAATCCAGAAGCCTGAGAAACACTTGAGAACGTGCTGATCCAGATTTCTGACGAGTCGAATGTTCAGATACATGAAATGTATCTATCAATACCCTTGACATAGGTTTTCCAAAGACTTTTTTGTGAAATAGCCACAATATGAATGAAAAACTCAAATGAAAAATTCGAAGGATGAAAAATTCAAAGAATTTTAGTTTAAAATGGGTGAATGAATAATAGGCAGAATATTAAATCACCAATTATTCCTTACTTCTTCAAACAATTACATTTTTTTTGTATGATTAACCTCCCAAGTATAAGAAAGTGAGTTGTCATTTGATTAAGGAAGATTTCTAGGAAGCAAGAGAGATCATTTTTAAAGTGGTGATCTGACGGTTAAACAAGATTGGAACATTATTACATAAGTTATACAGTTAAGTATAGATACTGATATCAACTAATGAAACATTTGTAATCGATACATTTTAACCAAAGCCATACCTATAAAAGGCAGAGGGATCAAACATTTGAGAGGCTCTATTGGAGATAAGATTTCCAGCCAGTCAACAGACATTTTATTTATCTGCTCACACTTCATTCTCATTGTTCCAAGAAAATTTTATTGATTTATCTTCCCATCCCTCCATTAAATACATTTTAAAAAATCAAATGCAAATAAAACACTTTGAGTCACATTGATTCCGAGATTTATCAAAATATTTACCTTTGTATTCACTTAATATATAATTATTTAGAAACGCAAGTAATTACAGCTCATTTTTTAAAACTAAAATCATTTTTAACCTGATAATATTTAAACCTTTTTTTTTATCAAGTTCTTAGATTAAAAAGGAAAAAATATTAGTCATGCTAAATATTATTTTTATTTTGTGGTTATCGATATTTTCATTTTTTCCTCAACATTTTCTACATGTATTAGTTAATACTACATAAACATATACTGCATACCCACATTTATGAAGGTTGTTTATTAAATATGAAAAGTAAATTCATTATGAATTATACTTATTATCTTTAATGTCCAATATTTGAAAAAAAAAAGTGTTAAGGATAAATGTTTCCTTTTGGTCATTGCCCATTCTAGGATGTCTAAAATCCATTTGATTGAAAAATTACCTACATTAATTATTCATGAAACATGCCTTATATAATAGCTTCTGGCATAATTTCTAACTATTTAACATGAAAACCATTTATTTTATGCAGGAACGAACACCCTCTGTAAATTACAACTAGTCTATAAAAAAAAAAGTTTGACTATTCCAGTATAAAAGATGAAGAATGTCTCAATAGCTATCTTTTAACCCCCCCCCCGCCCTCACATGCTTAGCTGGGTCTTTTAGATAAAAAGAAAATATTTTAAAAAATATCTATATATATAATGATCAAAAATTCTAAAAATAAAACTTTAGGGGGCAATATGGTTATCTTGTAAATAACTAAAAAGTATCAAAAGTCGGATTTTTTTATGATAGTCTAAATTTAATCAACACAGCAACAGTGCAAGAGTCTCATTGCATATCATTCCGATAAAAAAGGCCATTCATGTGAGGCAAGATAAGCAGAAAAAATATGTGGCGGAAGGGAGATAACGTTAAACTGTTAAGTTTTCTTAAATCAAATAGAAAGATATAAAAAATAAATGCAGCATTATTAATATTTCATCCAAAGCAAGAAATGAGTGATTACAGAAAAAAATATTTGAATTTAAATTCTCAAAATATTTTAAGCTGGCAAACAAATTTATCACGAGAAGAGAGATTTTGATAGCCACAATAATTCTATTTATGATAACAGCTGTAAATTAAGTTTAGAGACTAGAGAAAAACCCTGAAGACGTGCGCATAAAAATTTGGAAGTGAGAAACCAAAGACAAATGATTTTAGCAGACACATAGAAAAGGAAACGTTTTTTGATAAGTTTAAAGTCTTGACAAATCAGAATTTAATCTGCATATTGAGGTTATATTGATAGTATAAATGGTTGGATGAGAAGATAGTTATATATAAAAAAGCCCAAACAGATATAGCAAAAACAAAAAAAACAAAAACAAATAACAAAAAAAAAAAGAAAAATTTTAAATATTGATTCCATGCCCAAGGATGTTTTAATAATGCACTGAACAATACCAAACATGTGAAGCAAACCATATCGAAAATAGAAAACGTTATTTAAACGAATGCAGTGCTGTCGAGTGTCTACAAGTTGTAGACTAACATTACGGGTGGTAGTGTCGCATTATCATTGTTGATATCTGGCTTGGTTAAGGGCAGTTGTTGCTGCGTGTGTATATGCAACTTGCTATAGCGATGCCATGCTGAAAACGAATATTTTCTTATTTTAAAGAATTCAAATAACTCGACAAATACCACACTCGAGAAGACGATGGTTTGATTCATACCACTAATTAAGTTAAAATTGCTGGCAAATCATATCGGCCACAAATGATCCCCTAGGAGAAGAGAGAGAGAGAGAGAGAGACAGTTAATTATATGTTAAGCATATTGCTTAATTATATTATTATTTCGTCAGACCATTTTAACACATCTGATTATTTGGTAGCTCCTGCCAAGACTGAGTTGCCAATGACTTGTTCACCTGAGGTCATCTATACCATATATCATCGACCTCCTTTTCTCACAATTTTGGAGTATCATAAGTCATGACCCTTGTCTGAAACATTTCCTGTTTTCCAACATAACTGTCAATATATATGTCTCAGTTAATATGTACTAGCTAATATACCCACTAGCAAACCTATTGTAAACAATTTATTGCATATGATTAATTGAAACACAAGATCCAATTTTATCCACAACCTGGGGGAGGGCATACAATTCCCAACAGTATTATGTAAACTAGCAGAACCCTTGGAAATTCCATGGTTGCTTACTTACTGTCTTCTCTCTCTAACCATAAAAATAATTATCTTTTAAATAAATAAATGTTCATTTAAAATTATAACAAGTAGATTATTAAAATTTAAAAAAAAGCGAAGAGTAGATTTTTAAAACTTTAAGTTGATGGGATGACAGAATTTTATGCCTGACGATTTATTCGATGTGAGAACAATCCAATTTTTAAATGAGCAAAACCTTAATTTTTAGCAATCAGCGACATCAGATATTTCTTAATTACTTTTCTGTATAAAAAAATGGATATGAAATGTAATAACATACATACAAATGAAACTACAAATGTATTATAAGACGCACACTCAATTTCAGTAGGTATTTTTGTAAAAATTAAATGGATTCAAACTATGAACATCAGGTGATGGGTTTTCGTCTAAAATTCATAGCGCTTCCCACTATCAGGTCATTTTAAAAGTTTCATATCTTTATTAAATCCCAATATTTTATTTGCTGGGACGTAGAAGAACTGGTCCTTCTAGTTTGTTTATGTATATGCATGGTTAAGCATCGTCGCTTAATTTTCTTCCTAACTGGTTTTATATAAATGGAGTAGTAATGAGTATTACTATTATAACTTATATCATTGGTGTAGAAGCGATCACCAGTTGATTTACATTTGTGCTGATTTATATGTCATTGTAGCACTAGAACTTCATAAGTGAGTAACTCAAAGCTGATCTTTTAAGATGCAGGTTGATATTTCTTTTAAATACAAAACATGTGGTCAAATACGGTAGTGCCCACTTAAACTGAATAATACCAGCCAACGAATGGGCCATACCTATAAAAGGCCAAGAGATCTAACATTTGGGAGGCTCTACTGGAGGAAAGATTTCCAGTGAGTTCAACAGAATTTTTTTACCTGATAACACTGCACCCTCAAGAAAAGTTAGAAGTCCCTTTCAGAATTATCAAATTTATATCAGATGAAACAATTTTTACTTCAAGATATTATCGAGTTTTTCAACATGTTTTTTTTTTTTTTAACTAAAAAAGGGGGAAAAATGGTATCTTTGTTTTGCTGTAAATATGAAAAGAAAAACTTAAAGATCATAACATGAAACTTTAAAAAAACTATATAAAACTAACTAGCAAATTAAAACGGTATGAACTACTGTTTTAATTTTTAAAAAATGAGCAATGGTAAAAAAGTAGGCCCCAATAAAATTAAATTTTGACTTTTTACATTATACTCACAAACTTATAATCCAAATGTGATTTATGATATAATACAGAACCTCAGCCGAAATAAATTTAATGGGTTAGAATTCCTTTTCAGAATTTTTTCTGATAGTGAAATGTTAGCAGCTAAAACGATATCTACTTAATGACTAATAATCTTGCCTCCGATAGAGCCTTCCAAATGTAAGATCTCTCAGCCTGTTATAGGTATAGTCTTGAGTCAAATGCTTTCATTTATCCTGGTCACTAAAGTCATTGGATCCCGCGTTGTGTTTGACCAATAAAAGAATAACAAATATAACCATCAACAACATACTTTGATTTAACTAAGACAATCAGACACCTTAACCAACACAAAGATTTATAATATCTAAAATTCATCTGCTATGATGTTTAATGCTCTTTCCCCATGAAGAGAATGTGAAATGGTATTAGACAACTGTAAGACTAATCTTTACTCTTCAACAAATTACACACAGCTAAAACTTCCCATGAAGAGAATGTGAAATGGTAGCCAACAGAGTTAGTATGCAATGTAATTGCGTTTAATTATTATTTGAAGTTTTGAAAACTTTAGTCAGAATTGATCTGATCTTTAGATTAGTGTGGCAGAATGAGTAATTGAGTTAAATTAATTAACAAAAATAATAAAATTACAACCTTTTTAAAATGGTACATTTCAATACCGCCCAAATATTGTTCAGACCAACTTATCTTTGGAAATTGTTTCATATGTGTCAAAGAAAAACCTTCAGTATTATTTTGAAAGGCCTCGGCGTCAGTGAGTACAAAAGATTAAGGTTTGAGCCACCTGCAGTTTGCAGAGTTGACAGCTACCGCAACAAATGGTTTGCTATGCAGATTTTACAAGGTTAAACACTTTGTTTATGTCCAATGGTTGGGGGATGGTGAATGGAGTAGGGGATTATTTTGAGTGACAGTTTCTCTCTGTATAGAGATTCAGTTTAGGAGATGACGGCACGTGGACATGTTGTGAAAAGGTTTCATTCAAAAGCTGATTACAATAAACTAATATAGCTTGCGACTGACTTTGACACCAACCATATTGATAGAATGTTATGAGGCTTGTGAACAAAGCCTACACCAGTGAACTGGGCTGATGGAATGATATAAGAATAAAAGTGTATATATTTTTAAAGACAAAAATGCCATTTATATTCAATCATTTTCTTTCAGCTCACAAACTCATCGCTCTTTGTCAGGCCCAAGACAACACTTTTTCTGACAAAAGCAGAACAGAAATGTCGACCAGGCAAGTACTCAAAAGTTTGGACCAGCAGCATCAATATTCAATTTTGCATATCTAAATACACTGTTGGCTGCAGAACTATTGATGAAGCAACTGGTTGAAACTGATGCAATAGCCGTGCCCCCCACATATATCCACAACACAATAGCATCACATTTGGTGCCTCAAATTTGGATAAGACTACAGGCTATCATGGCACAGTATGACTTGTTCACATTAGAACAATTCCAAAAGAAGTTTGCTGGCTAATTTAAGCACTGAGCCTGCATCAAACTATGTAAGAAGGTTGCCAAAACTTGAAATTCTCAAAGATTTAAAAGAATTATTCTCTAAACCAAACACAGAATTTATTCAAAGACAACATCCCCACCTCTAAAAAAAATTGTTCAACATAATTTTTTTTTGTACTTATTTTAACATGTTTTTTATTGATTTGTTGTTTGTTTGTTTTTTATTTCAATGGGAGTTTTAAATTTTATACCAAAAATTTTGAAAATGGATTTTATTCAGGATAAAAGTAAAAAGATAACTGATAAAAGATGCAATTTAAAATTATTGAAGAAATGCAAACTTATTACAAAACATCAAATTATGGACTGCACATTGTACTGCTATCTCTTTCTCTCTCATATATATATATATATATATATATATATATATATATATGTGTGTGTATGCAAAGGGTAATCTCTTAAACTAACAAATGGATTATTATGAATGTTGGAATATATATTCTCGGCAACATGGGCACATTATTCTTTTTGTAAATGTTACCATTTAAGAGGGTGCTACTAAAACTGTACCATACTTCTAAGGAAAGAAAAGCATTAAAATTTAAAACTAATGCTATATTTATTGCTTATACCCATCCTGGGATGGGTATTCTACTAGTATATATATAACATTCAGAAATAAACCCCATTAATTTCATTATTACTATTTTGTTTAATAAATTAAAAAAACAATGCTCCTTAAACATAAAGTGCTTGGTTCCATGAGATAAATATATATGATTATTTTTATTTACACAGATATGTACAAAATCTGCGACACTGGCATGTCAATGTTATCGATCAACCGCTGTTATAAACTGAGATCTCATCAGGCAGAGTTAAAATCCTATCTTAACCTTAGATCATTTGGAAAGAACCTTAGATCATACTTGGAAAGAATTTATTTCCAAATATGATCTAAGGTTAAGATCGGATTTTAACTGTCTGATGAGATCTCAGTTTATAACAGCTGTTGACTGATAACATCGACATGCCAGTGTCGCAGATTTTGTACATGTCTGTGTAAATAAAAATAATCATATATAAAAGCTCTATTTGATATTGAGCACTTTTTATAAGCCCGGTTGAAATTCTTTGGATTACTATGCTGTGGATGTTTACCTTGCCTGGATTATTATTTATATATATATATATATATATATATGCTTGGCATCCTCATAGTTAGCATCAAAACAATGGAGGTTTCGCATTTCATTTCTGGTTTTAGAAATAGCTTCATTAAACACTAAGATTTTAGAGTAATAATAATAATAAATAACAGTTTTTAAATAATTTACTTATTGTTTTGGGGCTTCAGTGTTTTTTCCTCTACTGAAAACTTTATAGGAATGAATACTGAATTTGAATAAATTACTTTTGTGTGTGAAATGAGAGATGTAAAAAAAACTCATCCAAATACAGAAATAAAGTTAAAACCAACGAAAATCATGGTTTTGGATTAATTCTCCATGGTAAATGGAATGCAAATATAAGATATATATATATATATATATATTATAAAGTCAGAATTTCTGCGGAAGCATTGTTGAAAGCAACGCGTTTTTATTTTGAAACAAGGTTTTCTGTTTGTTACATCTTCAATTAACCTAAATATGTTAAGTAATATCACAAACTGTGATTAAGACCTTTCTGGCATGTCTTCTTCATATTTGGTTTAACGTCCATTTTACATGCTGGAACGTGTTGGCTATCCTTTAGAAATTGTTTTCCGAACTAACCTATCTCTGGGCAGGTCATAATTCACCCCTCAAATCCATCTTTATCACTTCCTCCTATGTTTTCCATGGCCTTTCCTCTGCTACCTCAACTGTTCTACATCTACTAATCGAAGAACTCTCATCCATTCTTTTAATGTGACCATAGCAATAAAGTCTTCTGTTTTGCACATATCTCCCTATATTGGCCAAACTTAATCTTCCTCTCAGGTCATCAGATCTAAGCCTGCCTTTAAGAGTCACATTGATCTCTTCTATCTTGATGAAAAAATAAAATCAATAAACATTCAGTAAATTCTTCAGCAACAAATTTTATTTAATTTCTGTGCATCTTTTGAATCTTTTGGAAAATGGCCACCGGGGGAATCAGGCAGTGATTGCACATTCAAATTTTTTCATAACATTTGGTCTACCTCTGTGCCAAAATTGGTAAGTTTATCAAACAAATGCAGAAATGGAATCCTAGGTAAACTGTCCCCTTATAGCGATATATTTATGCACAAAGTGATTTGTTTTAGCCTAACATAAGAGTCAGCCAATTGCAAACAAATAGAAAAGGTAACCAATCTAAATTAATTTTATATTATTTTTTAAAAAAACATATTACAGTATATAAAACAGAGTTAGTTCTGACTCCCTGCTATTGAGGTTGAAGGTGTCCAGACTAGCGTCAACTTTGCATTGCAACCGCCTATGGTAGTATGAATATGTTGAATAAAGCTCTTGTCGAGTAAACAGATGTATGCACATCGCAATCGAGGGTAATCGAAGTAAAGGAAGAAGAGAAAGAGTTAGAATGATTCGGCTAAAGATGACCTCAAGCAATGGCACATCAAAACCAATGCAAATGATAGAATATTGTGGAGAACATCACTTCATGCCGCCATAGTGAGTGTGCAACCCACATCTGATGCGGAAAAGACACATTAAACGAAGAAGAAAGATAAGGTTTTTCTTCTTGTCGCTATTTACTTGCTTCCCCATAAGGGCAGAGTTAGACACAAGGTCGATTTTTAATGTGGGGAAAATTCAGCTCCGAAAAAGGGCACTGGATTGGCACAAAAATAAGAATTACCTCAGCATAGAAGGATCTTTGTACACTGATGTAGGACAGAAAAGATGAAGTGCAGTATCAGAACAGATACTACATTTTGCTCTAAGCCAACAAAACGAGGAGGTTTGTATCTTGTCATCATGTAACCAAGAGAAAAATGTTAGAGCTTTGTAAATTATTCCGATTCGAATTTGATTTAACTCATGATCATGAAGATCTGACTATAGTTTCCCCCAAAACGTGAGAACACAAATATTCAAATTATTTCTTACTGTTCCTTGTGGGAAAGGGCCTACACTTGCTATTTATGAGTAGGAGTGAATAAGTGAAACTAATCTACACTCCACCAATCATTTTGACATGGCAGGATACCTCACACTCTGCTGTAAAGACCGACAAGCATATGCACAGGCTTGGAGTCTATATATGTAACACCCTCCCCTTTACTCAAGAACAGTCTAGAATCAGATGATCAGGCCTACATGTGTTTCAGATTAACCTTACAACACAGCGTTAGTTACTTATATATTCTCCTTTGACCTAGGAATTTACCCTGTTCGACTATGTCTCTGATAGTGTAGACACAGCACTCTCCTTGGATCCAAGTGCTCAAATACATGTATTTAGAGATTTTAATGTCCATAAAAGATTAGTTTGGTTTTTCGAGCTACACAGACATAGCTGCTAAGTTGTCTATCGCACATTCTCTTCCACAAACTGTCACTTTTCCGATCTGCCTCCCAGATTGTGAAGATCAGCAAGCCTCTCAATCTATTCTTGACAACATTCCCCGAGGCTTGGGTGATGGCTGCCTATAGCTCACTCGGGAATGCTGATCTCATGAGAGACGCCCCATGGAGTAAAGATTTTTCTGTTCCTGCTGAACAGTTCAGAAATGAGGTAACAGAATGGGTCAAACCAGGTATAGAAGCATATCCCATGCAAAAATTCTATAGCAAGCCCTACTCTCCCCAATAACTTCAACCTGTGCAGCCGCTATTGCGCATAGGCAGCAAGCATTCCTCTAATTCAGCCGCCATAAGTCAGCTACAAATAGACAAAAATTTCTAGCATCAAGAAACAATTTCAAGAGTGTAATAGCCAGAGCTAAGAGTAGGTATACCGAGATAACCAGAAAACACATCGAGTCGCAAAAATTAGAAACTCGCAATTTCTGGAAAATCTATAATAGTGTGCTGAAAAAGGGCAATCAACAATTCTCTCACTATCCAACCACCATAATATTGAATGCATGGCAATGGATAAGGCTGAACTTCTTGTCCAGCGGTTCGCTTTAAACTCCAATTTGGACTTCACAAACCACTCCCAGACAAATTTCCTGCTTTGGACAGAAACCACACTTGATGATCTGATTATCCCTTCACATGTCTTGGATATCATAAAAACCTTGACACTTCCAAAACATGTGGACCTGATCTTATCCCTGCTATAGTAACAGAAAAATGCTCTGCCGAGCTGACCCCTGTCTTCTCACTACTCTATAACAAATTCCTTGCCGAATCTTGCTTCCCTGATAGTTGGAAAATTGCCCCTGTGGTACCATTTTTCAAAAACACTGGTGAAAAAAACTGACCTACAAAATTATTGCCCCATCAGTTTCTTCTTGATCTTCACTAAAATCTTTGAATCATTAATCAATCTAGCGATAGTCCATCACCTCAAAAATGCAAAACTTTTCTCTAATCAACAGTTTTGATTTAAACACTCCTGTTTTACTGCGGATATCCAAACGGTCATCTCTGAACGCATATACCATACACCGGTGAAGGTAGGGTGGTAGCACTTTATATATCCAAAACCTTTGACATGGTCTGACATGAAGGTTTTCTCAAGAAAATTAATTCATACAGTATTACTGGACGAATATTTAATATAATCAGATCCTTCTTAGCTAAAAGAAAGATCCAGGTCGTCCTCCATGGCCGTACATCTAAACAACATCACGATCCTCTCACTTTTATTATTTATTATTTTCATAAACGATCTTCCGGATGCAATCGTATCCGAGATAGGTATATTTGCTGATGACACTACACTCGACATGTATGCAAATCGAATGCACACATATCCAAGGCAATGGCTGAATCCTTAGAAAATGATCCCCAATCTGTAATAAAATAGGGCCAAAAACGGATGGTTACATTTAATGTTACTAATACAAAGCTCCTTTCCTTTAACAATTATAAGAAACCTTCCTAACCATAGATTGGACCGTGACAGGTACTATCACTCCAGATCAGTGTAGACTGATGAGAAATTGCAATCAAGGGATGATTTCACACTCCCCAACCTTCAAAATTGGAACTTTATCACCGGATGCAACTTTGACCCATACTCATGATGGTTAGGGGATAGAGAGAGCTTGAGTAGTTGCTAGGAATGGGGAATAGGGTAGGCAGAAAAATGGTAGAAAGGGCTGGGAAATATTGATTAGGGGGAATAGGGACACACATTTTGTCAAGGCTGTCAAAGGCAGTTTAGTGCCATATTTAACATATAGATGGAACCCTGACAGGTACTACCACTCAGGTTCAGGGTGGATATGAGAACAATAGCAATTAATAAGAGCAGGGGCACAATTTATTTTTACCCATATATGCCCAAAACAAGTTTTAAATCATTTATGTAAAATATTTAATAAAATAAAAATACTTGGAGTTTTATTTTAAAAATGTTTTGTTAGAAATTTTTTTTAAAATTATTTTTTTAATAAATTAAGTGAACAAAATAAAATATAAAAATTAGCATTTTTCAAGCTTTCGCTTCCACCATAGTTTTTTGTCTTATTCAGCAAGATATATCGTGTAAAATTAATGTATATAATACATTATAAATAGTATTGGTCTTAATTTATTTGCCTGTATCATTTAACAACCTTCCAGAACATAGAACTAACTTATTGTCTGAAACTTAAAAACCTACAGAAATAAAATCAAAGAAACAAATAAAAATTGGTAAAAATGGAAAATAATCTTAGGGTAATCTAGTTTTAATTAATCTAACATTAAAACAATATGAATTTGCACATTAGTTATTGGCATGCCATGTTCAAATTCTGTCACGGCTTTTGAGTCACCTGTGCTAACCCCCTTGGAAAAGGTATGAATCTTTCTCCTCCCTCTAGCTATAGTTGAAATAGTAGACTGGACTTCTCTGAAGCCTTGGTAGAACAATCACAGTATAGAAGGAAAACTTGAAGTGTAACACACTAAGAAAAACGTCTAGAGATAGGGATTGCTTCTTCCCTAACCACGCAAACTATTAATAGAGCATTAGAGTTGGATATGTATGCCTACATTAGCTAATATATACCCAGGTATTTTAAGATCAATGTGTCTTTTCAACTTTTATTCCTTCATAAATTATACTTCATACAGACTACACAGTAAAATAAAAAAGAATTGATTTTTAATAACTGAGGAAAAAGAAAACCCAATCCAACCGTTTGCTAACATTAGGTTTTAGGGAAATTATAAAACACTTGCCGGCTGGTCAGACATTACTGAAACATTTTTGAGAATATCATTTATGTCCGAGTTTGATATTTTCCTCATTTTATTGGGAGTAAAAAAGCAATTTTCCAAATAATTACGGTAATTTTCTATCAAGATATTTATTATAAAGTAGTGGTGATAGGAGAAAGAGAGGGTGTTGTGCATGTCGAACAAGCACACAACAGGGTCATTTACATGTACAGATATGCCTAGAAGTCTCAGTGATAAAAAAAATGACGTGTTCAGGCTTGACAGGCTGGAAGCACACACAATTGACATTTTAAGTAACAATAACACGGCTTGAATTATGATTTTTTTTACGATACTTGATGCAATGAAATCTTAAAATAACTGATTCTAAGAGGTTCTAAGCTCAGGAATCAAATGCAAGAATATGTAATATAAATATTTGAAATCTTTTATTTTTTTTACTAAGAAAAGAAAAAGTTCTTATCGGTTGAAAATAATAAAAATAATATAAAACGAATGATAAAATCCACACCTTGGGACGAGAGTATGAAGAACCGGTTTAGGTTATGAAATAAAACAAAAGCCATGCATGGAATAACTAAATAACCATGAAGCATAAGAACGACCCAAAAGATCCTCAAAGATACATGCAGAAAAAAATTTTTAAATAAAAAAATAGATGGGGAAAAAAAAAATGAACAACTTAGACGTAATAAATATTTAGAGACACAAATTACCAAGCTGGAAGGAATAAAATAAAACGAAATAAAAGATATTGCTAGAACATTTACCAGCCATAAACAAAATTCAAAGGGAGCAATGATACTTACATGCATATTTATTGCAGGCAATCATGATAATAAAAATAAAAAAGATACAAAAACAAAGCTGTTTTTTCTATTAGCATTTTAAAAAAATAATCAAACAAATGTTCAGAGTTGATGTGTCTTGCAAGTTTAAACAAGTTCTATTCATTTTAGTAGTTAAGATCGAGGCTGATAAAGTTAGAAAAGTATTATTAATTTATTGTATACAAAGTCAAAATTTATTGCCAATATTAAAGATGGGAGATGATACTTACCATTTGAACTAATGACCATCTCTTTCACTAATAGCCTTTATGCAAACATTAGTTAAGAAGCAGTGGTAATAGAAACTAGTGAGCATTTAACATAGCTTATAACTATATCGATTATTTAAGAAATATGCACACGAAGAAAAAAAAGATAATGCTTAAATTTTACCATACTGCATAAAATATTCTTAATAACTTTCATACTTATCTAGGTAAATAAAAAAAGTCAAATTGAATTTCACAGCATAAAAAATATAACAAATTAAAAAATAATATAGACTAACACTGCAGACAAATCTAGCAAAAACAAATGCCGTACATGCAAGTAAATTAAGAAGAATTCTATTCGAGCTTGTAAGAGTACAAATTATTTTGCAAAATTTTATTTTAAGAAATAAATTTTTTTAATTACTCATTTGTGATTTATAACTGATAAATTTTATTTAAGTATTTATTTTTAATGGATTTTGTTAACTGAGTAGTAGACACAGGAAGGTGATATTGCTTTTTTATAGTGTTCCAAATCAGTTTAATTGCTGCAATTCAGTGTTTTAAGTATCTAATTAAGATTATATCAAATAAGATATAAAATTATATTTCACAAAAAGGCAGAAATTCTATTAAGTTGGAAATTAAGCTTCAAATTTTCTCAAGAAATAACAAAGTATAGTTTATTTTTCATAAGTTTTTCTTTTTATGTAAATAGTTAATCACAAGTACCCACAATTTTTTTAAACATTTCGTTGCTGCCAAGTGACTGAAATGTACATGGATGAAAAAGAAAAAAAAAGAGAAAAAAAACTTATTATGAATATATACATGCTTATAGCAAATGAATCTGCTGAAAATAAAATACTACAAAGTTATAAAAGACATTATTAGTTCGTAGACATCGGCCTACCTAAAATAAATATTAGCCAGAAAAAATAAATCATAAAGAGTCTGAAAATAAAACAAAAATTATTATTAGTAAACTCATTAAATCTATTAAAAATGAAAAAAAAAATTAGAAAAATTAGTCGATATATAAAAAAACCTAAATGAAATTTGAACTTGAAAGTTTTTATTGGTGGATAAGATTTTTGTTTTCCATCTGCGCCTGTAAAGATGAAAAGAATGCAAACAACATTTGAGATATTTTAAAATAAAGAAAAAACAAAATACCTTTTCTGTACTTCCTTGTTTGATGAGCCATCCTTTCTTCATGTACATCATATCCTGTCAAAAGAAAAATTTTAATATTTTTTTCAGTATATTAATGCTTTTCACCCCTTTTTAATCACAATGGACTGCTCTTATTCTTATTTGCTTATCAACTAAAACACTCGATTCTATTGTAGCATCTTATTAATTTAGTTACAAATTAAGACACCTTTAGTTTAGAGAACGGTTACAACTGAATAAGTTTTTGTACATTTACATACGTCAAGCACAAATTTTGGGGTATATGTAGTGATATTCGACTGGTGTGTGTAAAAACAGTGTTAAAAAAGTGGTATTTTTCACATATGGTTAAATTAAGCAGAAGTAGAAACTTCCATTAGAAGTTAAAAAAAAATTAGAGTTAGGGGTATGTTTCAGGATAACATGTCACAGACAGGAAGTTCAAAATGAGATGTGGCAAAGAAGAGAGAAAGTATCTTCCTCTTTGAGCTAATAGGATTGGGTCGCCTTTTTATTTGAAGCTCTGTCTTTATTCGCCCCGCCTTGTGAGCGGGCGATTGGAATACATAACTTCAGTGCTGTAAAAAAATAAAAACATCAAAGAGCATAACGCCATTGAGCAAGAATATTATTAGTGTTTTTTTTTAAATTCATTACCCTATTGCAGAATGAAAGGAAATAGGAAGACGTGAGAAACTTCCGTCATTTCTTCACTGCAACTAGGAACAACTGCTTAACAACAACAACAGCAGCAATGGGAAAGAGAAAGAAAAAGGGAGACGTCATTACCCAATGAGACAACTAGTTTGGAGACCACCAATGAGACAACGACGGTCCATCTAGTTGGATCGAAAAAGATTCCCCCATCGAACGTTACAAATGGCTTATTAGTGTCATGTTACATGTCAACGAACATATTAGGCCAGTAAAAAATCTATTTATGCCAAAACTGTTCTATTTTATGTAGCTTCAAAACAGTTTTCGGCAAGATTGGGCAACTTGATTTTGTAAAATTATTGTTTTCTATAAAAAAATGATCAGAAACGCGTTTAAAATCTTCCACTTGTAATTCTAGCTCATTTCGTAGTTTTTTTCTTTGCCAAACAAATCATTAGATCTTTATCTTGCTCAATGATAATCTTATCCATAAACTGTTGATCATTGTCTATAGCAGAAATCTTTTTTCAAACCTATTATCAAAATTGTTGTCATTTAGTGATGAAAAACGTGCATGTGTTTTCTTATTTTCTTGTACAGGTTTTAGAAAAAAACAAGCATTTAAATCAAGAAAACATCTATATACTATGTTCTTAATTAAAATACAAACGATATAAAATGAAAAACAATGATCACAATTCCTCTTCGTTGTCCCTATCCAAATTTCGACATGCATACATGTTTGTGTGCGAGGAGACTAAGGCCGAAAGCAAATCGAGGATAAGAGTTAATGAGATTGACTGATTATCAGTTGAATGAGAAACAATGCCATTAAAAGCTTGAAAACAATGAAGGGAATGGACAAAATTTGATTACTTAAGAAGATGGCTCAATAAGTACTTTGCAATAAGGGTTGCCTACCTCTTGAATTTTCCCTCTATGACTGTAAACACTGAGCGACATCCATATATCTGTCCGGGATGTTGCCAAACTTATCAAGAATCTTGATGTCAGCAAGGCAACTCGCCCTGACAACATTACAATCACTAGCAAATATATGCTCCTTCCGGTCGCATATTTTTGCTAGTTGTTTTATTTAATTGCTTTCTCTCTCTCTCTCTCTCTTGAAATAGAACTTTATGTGCGTTCGAATAATCAGAGGGCATGTAACTAAATGTTGGAATGGTCGTCATCATATTCCATTACAATCTAATTTAATTACGTAACTCAATTATATAGATTAAAAAAAACAATGTCTTTAATTTTATTTATAATTTTTATTAAGATTATTATCGAGGAAAATATTTAAAATACATCTGGAAATTTGAAAAAAAAACAATCATTAGTGTATATTTGTGAATATTAATTCATTAGAAGCTTTAAAATAAATTAATTATGTAAATTTGAAAGAGTGGTGGTGTTTGGGAAAGTTTTGGAATGGGTATATAGGAGCTGATAGGTAGCTATAAAAAGAGAGCAATCAAAACTAATACTATAGTTTTGGCTTCAGACAGACAGACAGACAGATAAATAATCTCCATTATAATTAGATAGTGCTTAAAAAGCTTCAACTGGAACTAGCTCCTATTCTTACAAAGCTGTTCAATCGTTGCTTAAAGGAGAAATGCTTCCCAACACCTTGGAAAACTTGGTCAGTCTGCACAGTATTTAAAAATACTGGAGATCGGTTTTCGGCATCTCAGTACAAACCAATTAGTCTCCTCTGCATCATGAGTAAGTTGTTTGAATCTGCGATCAATCAAGAAGTTCTCAACCACCTTAGCAAAATGAATTTATTCAGTGACAACCAATATGGATTTCGTCCTACAAGATCAACAGCTGATCTGCTGACTGTTATATCACACAAGATCAGTGAATCTATTGATGGGGTTTCGTTTCTAGAGCAATAGCTCTTGACATATCAAACCTTTGATAGGGTTTGGCATAAAGGTTTACTTCACAAGCTTGCTAGTTATTGAATATCTAAAAATGTCTTCTCAACCATCAAATCCTTTCTCTCTGATAGTAGTCGTTGATGGGCAAAAGTCTGAAGCACATATTATCAATGCTGGCATACCCCAAGGATCCATTCTGGACCAAACCCTCTTCCTGATCTTTATCAATGATCTCTCAAATCACATTCTAAGCTCATTCATTGACATTTATGCAAATGCCACAACAATCTATGGCAACACTTTGAAGAGCATTTATGATCAAGATCTTTCTGATTCTCTCTCTTCAGACCTGGAGCAATGGGAAAAAATGGTGGCTGATTACTTTTAATATGTCTAAGACCAAACTTCTCTCCTTTCACCACCAATGCTCAAATTCTCACTACTCCAATTGAAATGAATGGCTCTCTTCCTGAGAAAGCCCCCCCCCCCCCCCCCCGCTTTGATAAGCTTCTAAGACTGACCTTTATTCCAGACTTAAAATGAAAGACTTACATCAAATCTGTTGTTAAAGTCGCTGGAAAAATGGTTGGATCATTCTATCACCCCAGAAAGTATCTCACTCCTGATGCAATCCTCTACCTGTATAAGAGTCAAATACGTCCTAAGATGGAGTACTGTTGCCACATCTGGAGAGATACCACTCAGAGCACCCTTCTTGGTTTGACAGAGTACAAAATCGATCTCGAAATCTAGTAGGGGTATCCTTTTCTCTTCCCTACAGCTGCTTTCTCACAGAAGATAGGTTGCTAGTCTTTCTCTACTATCGTTATTTTCATGGTAGGGACTCGATTGAGCTCCAATCTCTGGTTCTCTCCTGTAAAACATTCACAACAAAAACTCATCTATCTACAACCACTGTAAATAGTTTTCCTTTCTTCCCATGTGTACCTAAAACTAAACAAAACTTCCATGAGCAAAGTTTCTTTCCAAGAACTACCCATCTGTAGAACACAATACCATGGGACTGCTTCCCAGCTGACTACAACATGGTCGTTTTCAAGTCCAATGTTAACAAATTCTTGTTAAGCAAACCTCTTAAATAATAAAATTCTGCCCAGTTTCAACAATCGTTACCAATGCTTACGATGTTGTCTCACCGTCTACCTGACAAACTCATAAACCCTTATTCTCGAGTGACCTTAGGGCCTTGATAAGTAATGACTCGTTAGTACATAAAGAAAGTACTTGTTAACATTGAACTTGAAAACTATGTTGTAATCTGCAGGGAAGCAGTTCTGTGGCCATGTATTCCAAAGATAGGAAGTTCTTGGAAATTCTGTTTGGTTTGAGGTGTACAGAGGAAGAAAGGAAATTTCTTTGCAGTTGTGGTAGAAAAAAAGAGTTTTTGCTGTGAATGTTTTACAGGGAGAAATCACAGGTTGGAGCTCAGTCGAGTAATTTCCATGGAAATAACGATAGAGTAGAGAAATACTAGCAATGTATCTTCTGTGAGAAAGGGGCTGTATGGAAAAGAAGAGATCATCCTCCACTAGATTGTGGAGTCGATTTTGTATTCTGCCATGGCAGGAAAGAATTACTCTGAGAGGCACCTCCCCAGATGTGGCAGCAGTTTTCCATCTTAGAATGTATCAGACTCTTATATTGGTAGAGGTTGGTACTTTCTGGAACGGTAGAATTATTCAACCATTTTCTCAAAAACCTTAGCAACAAATTAGATGAAAGTCTTCCATTTCAGATTTGGTTT
This sequence comes from Sepiola atlantica, assembly GCA_963556195.1. Classification (NCBI taxonomy): domain Eukaryota; kingdom Metazoa; phylum Mollusca; class Cephalopoda; order Sepiida; family Sepiolidae; genus Sepiola; species Sepiola atlantica. Next base: position 74,477,095 of record OY744519.1, read on the forward strand.
GTTAGTGAAAAATATTCCAATTGTATATGGAAGCTGGTAAGCATTGACAAGTTCGTAATTATTTTCGCACTTTGCTGGTGATTCGTCACCTCTAAACCTTCTTGAACAATAAACTAAAAAAACAATGTTCGATCTATATTTATCAAAAGATTTTTAAAGCATTTTATAGATCAGCATAATTTCGAATATCAGGCTAAATTTGATGCAAGAATATTGATCAAATTTGTCAACGATCACAAAGATAACAGCATCATTCCAAGAAAACATTCCAAAACATTTTGAAATAATTGAACACAAACAGCAAACAGTTTAACTTTGTAAGCTTTGTACCAAAGAGTGTTAGTGGTGTCTGGATTGCTACTGGATAGATCATAGCATAGCACATACATGCCAAGAACTTTCAATTATCCTGACTTGAACACTTTGGTAGCAATCCTTCATTAATATACATTTTGGTCAGACTATAAACAAGGAATATTTTTTTGTATATTTTTGGACAACTCTTCCACTAACCATTATTTAATTATACAAAAGCAAGAAAAGCCAAGTAAAAGTAAATTCATCTGCAACTGTCGCTTAGAACTGATTGTTAACCAAAATAATAATGATTCTATAGTAATAAATAGTAATACTACACATGTAGACGAGATAAGCTTTAAAAATTCATATTAGAATTGTCCACATGTAAGCATGGCCTAATGGTTAAAAGCATTGATTGATAATCAGTTCTAAGTGAACTGTGTCTTCTGCAGGTTGAAAATTCAATCCTTACTACAAGTGATTATAACCAAGACTAACATAAACTTAACGCTTCTAATCGATCATGGCTTAAATAAAGTTCAGTTCAGAATTCTGTATTGGTTCCAGAGCTTGACAAAGATTCCCAAGAAGGTTCCCAAGTTCGAAAAGCTGCCCCTGAAGAAGGTCAGAGGTTACCTTGACCGAAACCTTGTGAATATAACATCCAGGATGAGCACAGTAGTCTGAATAATCCAAACCGCAAATATTTTTATTTAAATAAATATATGATGAGAAGAAAAAAAAAAAAAAATTTTTTTAATTAAATTTACAATCAAGTTTTAACTTTATCACTTCCAAAATGTGTTAAAATTGAAACTTAATATTAAAAAAAAATTATCAGTCTTTTGCAAGTATAAAATCTCCATAAACTTCTGATTAAGTAAAATTAAAAATTGATGAGAAATGCTTCCAAGCCACAATGCTCCCACTGATTCTTTAAGCAACACCTTTGCCTGTTACACCACGTGTCCAGTGCTCAGTTCAAAATTCTGTCTAGGTTCCTGAATTAGATTAGAAGGTTCCCAAGTTCAAAAAGATGCACCCTGAAGAAGGTCAGGAGTTAAATTGGCCTATACATGAACATAAAAAATATGAGACTAGTAGTCATTATCCAAATTATCAATCCTCATCTCAAAAATAAAAAGATCTTTTCAATAATTTTATAAAAAGTTAAAATTAATTTTTTCTAATTCTAAAATATCTGCCTCAAACACTTAAAATGCAGTGTTCATCTTCTCTCAAAAAAGTACTAAATTTGAATAACTTTGACTATAGTCAATGTGTTGACAACACAAGAATATACACAAATAGTTTATCCCTGATTTTATACGTGTAGAATAGCAATTAAGTTTACTTAAATGTAATTCAAAAAGACAGAAAGGTGGGTAAATGTAATTCATGACATTTTAGCTTTACTACAGGGAAGGTTGTTTTGTTCGGCTGTTCAGTATGAAGAGACACGAGTTATTAGCCAACAACAATGGAGAATACTGAAATCAGACTACATTTCAACTAAAGCATATTTACTCTTTTATACAATCCAAAATATGCAGAAAGTCTGTTTTCTTAATCTACTATTAGTAACCATTTTATAAAATGAGTTTTGGCTACTTCAAAACTAAAGAGTTCTAGTTTGCAAAACAAAACATCAATGCAAGTCAAGTTATAAGAAAAGACAATACGTTAATTTCAAGTAGACCTCTCAACCTCAAATCAAACAATTAACCTAATTTTTCTGTGCATTTGTATGGCAGGGATAGCAGTGATATAAGTGTTAAATAATTGAATTTGGTTCAGTGTTCAAAGCAGCACAAAGTTTTTGGTAAAAGTCAAATTCTTATAGATATCTATATATAAGACATACATAAAAGACAATATGGTGGTTCAAAAGTCTTGTTACCCCTACCAAACAACAATAGAGGAACAAGTAATACAGCAATATAAAACAAGTCCTGGATTCAGTTTATTCAATTTAAGAAAAGTAAAACAAGAAAATTAAAAGAAGAGCAATAGAAAAGAACAGGTAATGGATTCAGTTTATTCACTTTCATTAAGAAGGTCTGTATAAACATCATTTTCGTGATACAAAATGATGCAGCGTCATGACCTGTGTGATATTTTATGAAGCCATGTTTCTTTAGTGATTGCTCCTCTTGTTGTTGTTACTTTTTAGTAAGGGAAACAAGATTTTTGGACCATCCTGTACAATATATGTGAACTTCAATAAATATGAGCGATATTTCCAAAATGAAATAATATAATCTACAAATTTAATATAGTTACACACTAGATTACTATTCTAATTTGTCTGCTACCTGAAGGGTTTCTAGATAAACCGATTTATTTTTAAATACATTTTTAATAGTGTTTGCAAGAAACATTTAGACATTTTTGCAATGGCTGGGGAAAAAAAAGGATTGGGCAAAAATTGTAATAAAGCTTCTAGAAGCTTTATTACAATTTTGTTAAAAGATGGAATATATATTTATAAGAATTTCAAAAATTATGAAATCTGAAGATGAAACATGATGGGAACAACATTCAACATGTCTGCATGAAATTCATCATAAAAAATTCTCAGTCAAAACGTCAGGGGTCCTTGGTCGCGATACTTCATAATTCATACGAGACATTGGACATATTATAGTAACTTGTTGGAATGAGCACCAAGAAACCACTCTGATGTTCCAGCATATTTCCCTAACTTTCATCCGAGGCAACGGCATATCCATTATGACATCATTCATCTCACAACATCTACGGCTTGATGAAGAAAAAAAAACCAAAACTCTACTCTCGTGTGGAGTCAAGTAAATGGGGACTTTTTCGAAATACACTTATTTCTAATAAATGATTCTTATTAAAAAGAATTTTTTTTAAATTTTCTCTTTGAAAAGAAGACATTAAATAAAGATACTGAACAACATAATGAAATGAAAGAATGTCTGCGGTAACTTTAAAGAGATATTAGGTACAAATGTAATTTGGGGGCAAATGTTCAGTGAAACTCATTCCAGCTCTGTTACAGACTATTTTTAAAGACTACTTATCTAAATATCAGCACTAGAAATTTCGGAATATTTGCATAATTGTAAATGTGTGTCGGGGCAACAAAGATGTAGAGTTGGCCTTTAAGAAATTTGGGGTTGGCAGAGTCAGAGAAAATGTTACTAATTGAATTTACTAAAATTATACCAACTGACTGCTTACATTGTCGGCAGGTTGACTGTGTCCCAAGGACTGTTTTCTACCAACACCTCAAACTAAAGTCTTTGTCATCTGTCATGGCGCAGCAACGCCTTTGATGGTTTGAGCATGCCGCTTTTTGCCGGAGGGAGAACTAATTCGTGATGTAATCGTCCCTACCTCAGTGGCACAAGTGTATCCGTGAGTACCTGGACAGTAACCATCAAGGGCCTGGGTCAGCTCTCGTCCACAGATGGTTGGCCTTTGATGGTGGAATTGCGATTGGTTAGCCATCTAATGCGACCTTCCTTGTATGGGCCACTATAATTCAGAATGTAATACAGGCCAGGGAAGAAGCCGGTTCAACCTGACCAGGGTGAACGCCATTGCAACAACACAAACTGACTGCTTCTGGGTAAATGTAGAGGATGATTTTCAAGTTTATTACACATTGAAGAATTGCCTGATTGCAAATAAACCCTCTCCAAAACAATAGATTTGTGAAAAGTCAGGAATCAGTCCATGTATTATGTATTTTATAAACAAAACAGTTTCAGTTCGTCTAAAATCAACGAAAGTTAATTTGTTATGAGAAAATAAAATTGTTTTGAAGAAAAGTCTTACAGGCTAACGAAAAAATTGTTTCACCTCATGAGAAAAATACATAGTGCACAGGATGGTCGGAAAGTCTTGCTATCCTTACCAAAAAGGAACAATAGAGGAACAATCACCAAAGCATAGCTTTGTAAAATATCACAAAGATCATGGTGCCACATAGTTTTGTGCCATGAAAATGATGATGTTTATACAGACTTTCCCCTATGTGTGACAGTGTCAATGAAAGTGAATAAACTGAATCCATTACATGTTCTTTTCTATTGTTGTATTACTTATTAGTTTATTATTCTTGTTTTTTTGTTTTACTCTTCTTAAAGTGTGTAAACTGAACCCAAGATATGTTTTGTATTGCTGTATTACTTGTTCCTCTATTGTTACTTTTTGGTAGGGGTAACAAGACTTCTGGATCACCCTGTACATGCATATATGAAAGTAATGGATAATTTAAACATTGTATTTTGAAATTAAAACAATTCTTTTTTTTGCTTCCATGGACATTAAAATACTGAATGCATGTAAATGGTTTATTATTAAAGTTCAGTTAAGTCAGGTTTCAAAATATACATATATATTTTTTAACCATTTGTAATGTTAAAGAGAATATATATTTACTTTGAATAATTAGTTTAATTATTTATCGTCTACGATATTCTGCATGACCCTGCAGCTCTGTTCAAAATAAAAGCCATTTTGTGTCAGAATTCATGAGAATTGATAATTTTTATTATTCTGACTTTTATTTCACATGGACATGGCGCAACAGATAAAGGTGTTGAATAAAAATCAGTTTTAGAAGTCGAAAGTTCAATCCCTACTACAGACAATACTAAGAATAAAAGAAAATATTTATAACACTTTTACTCGGTCATGGTTGTATGGTGTATTAAATAAAGGGTCCAGTTTGAAATTTCATAAAGATTCCAGAGTTGAAAAAGATGCACCTGAAGAAGGTCTGAGGTGGGGTGGGGAGTACATTGACAGAAACGCTGTGAGACTAACATTTAAGCTGAAAACAGTGGTCTGAATAATCCAAATGCTAAAAATATTTTATATACAGAACATTGATTTTAGTTATTTGAAATTAGAGTTTATCTTTTCCCCCTACCAATTCAAGTTGGAATTGTCAAATGACGTGATAAAACATGTACGTATAGCTTACTTCAATTTTCCTTTCAGTCTTCAAGTCTTTCTGTTTGACAGCAGCATTCATTTCGGAAGATTTTGCCATCTGCAAAATAACAATCAATTGAAATTTTTATTTTTTTTTTTTTTTTACACAAAAAATAAATAAATAAATGAATAAATAAATAAATAAAAGTCTATACAATATACAACATTCTAGGATTTAAGTAAACAATGACTAAATAAACATAAAAGGCAGTTTTCTTTCACAAATATATACTTTGATATAGTTTTGAGTATCAAACATTTTGGCATCTAACTATTCCAAAAATTTCTTTATTTAGTCTAATATTCTGATATACCCCCCTCATAAACAAACCGTAAAACTAAACACTAGTGATTTGAAAATAGAGACTTTAGAAACCAATGTCGAATCTTATGCAAAACATTAAATGGAAAGACTTTAATTTTAAAAAAAGATTAGAAAATAAAATAAGACCAAACTCTTGTAAAAAAGCAAAATAAACGCAAAATAAAATTGCATGTATGATACAAAAAGTATAATAAAAAACTTGAATGTGTACTGTGTAGATATTGCTACTCACATATAAATTGTACACATCCTAGTTATAATAATATTAGAGAATTAAATAATAAATCTGTAGTAATATATATAGATATTAGACTGCATGAACTCCAATTTTAGAAAAACCCTATGACTTCACCAATTGAAAAAAAAACTCAAGGTCGTTACCAACTGATTCACAAATATCAAAAACAAAGACAAAATTGGTTTCATCTAATTTGACATCAGACTTTTGCACATTCATAACAGGAAAGAAACTGGACACCGTCCAACTAGCAGCATACAGCATAACATGTCAAAGTAACAAACCATTACAATTATCAAGTTAAGCCAAGATGAAAAAAACAAAACAAAAACAAAACGTCACCATGGGTGGCTATGATGGAGCAGAAATTTGAACTGGTAGGTATTCTTATATTATCCTACCTAACAGAAATTTAAACAAAAATTAAAAAATGACCTATATAACGGAATTCTAAGAAAACCCAACGACTCAAACATAAACAAACAGAAAACTGCACTCAAGACAATAAGGTTTTCAATAGAAATAATAGCTAACTTAAAACAGGTCAACTTTATAGATGTATAACTTAACCTGAACGATGGAACAACTCTAGAAAAAAAATGGCATGCCCTGGATGAATGCTGCCACAAGTAAAGCATTAAAAAATGGTGAATACAAACAACCACTAGTGCATACCCCACCAAAACCCAACACAGAAAAGGAAACTATTTGGTTCAACCCACTTTAAACCAACACTGGCAAATCATTCCTCAAACTAGTAAAGAAATACTTCCTCAAATCAAACAAACTTTTGAAAATATTCAACAAAATCTGAAAATCAGTTACTCCTACACACAGAACATACTATAATGGCAGGCGGAAGATGTCCGAGAAACCTGTGTTTAGGAATAGAAAGTAAAGAAGGATGTGATGTGATGAGATAATATCTGAAAAGTGGATAAATGCGTAGCTGACTGGGAGAATATTTAATGGTTGGGACATTGTAATTGGTTAGGAATGAGTTAGTTAAATTGGTGGTTGTTGTAACTGTTATCTGAGATAAGTCTTACTGATAAATGTTGGGATTTTCTGATCAAAGTGTGGTCCACGATACATATGATGAGAAACTTAAGGGAAAAGAAAAAAAAAAGGAAAAGCAAAGGGAGGTAAGCCGATGATTGGTGGAGAGAGAGAAAACCCTTCACTTTACCTAAAAAAGACAATCAGAACGAAAAGACTGATATGTTACCATTGTATTGATTCATAAGGGGTCGGGGATCTGATTGTTTTGGCTAACATTGGTGTTCATGGGTTGTTAAAACAAAAGAATGGAAACTGCAGAGATATTATTTTTTATGTCAAAAATGTTATGCGTTATGAAGAGACACAGTTTCATGTTTGTAAAATTGTAATGACGTTGTTTTGTCTGTGTATTGTTGATCATTGAAAAAATGGTCAGAATGCTTGACAAGGTGAGAGGTGTGGATAAAGTCATCTCGGGAGGAGGTGAAAAGAAATTCCTTTTGATCTTTTTTAGGGGCGGAACAAAATGGCGGAATGCTTGTTAATATGAAAGGTGATTTAAAAATTCTCTTGTTAGAAAATGAGTTACAAGTTTTTTCTGTGGGAGATTGTTTTTCCTACCTTGATTAAGGGCAGGGTTGATTTATCTTCTCTAGTATGTGAAGCAAATACCAGTGGGCAGGAGTCTGTCCAAAAAGTAATTGCCTTGTTCTATACATTATTTTTTTAGGAGTACTCAAATACCTCTTTGGTGGTGAATGGGTTAAATGCACCCATGTGATAGCGGTTCGGAGGTCAACCAGTCGGTTTTGTCTAATTGTTTTTGTTTTGGTAGCTCATCATGTCTCTGCAGTTTCATAAATTATGTAATATTAAAACATTTTTTTTTGTAATTTATGAAATAAATGACAAAAGTTGGGTATGGGAGGTATGTGATACTATGAACTGCCCCTACCCCCACAGCTGGACTGCCGAAAAATGTTAAGTTAGGAAATAATTGACAGCATAAAATGATGAGGAAGTAAAATGAGTGAGCGACAATAAAAGGGCCAGCAGATCTATTTCAGATGTATGATGCCATAATAATTAGTTATTGGCTTCTAGGTGGTCAGCTGAGAGTAGCTAAGAAAACAAGCGGATGTAGCCAGTTCCAGTGGTAGACTGGGGAAAGACTGGACATCTAGGATTTCCAGTCAAGAGTAGATATATTTAGGAGACGGAGCAGATGAGGTGTGTTAGATCGTCTCAGGAAGTGGGGTGAGTTAGAGCGCTTGGATGAGCAAATCAAACGAATTTTGAGGGTCATACGACAGAGTTAGTCTTAGCTGAGTTTCTGAACTTGAAAGATGCAAATTTAACTCAGACATGGTGCTAGCGGCGAGGCCCCAATGACACACAGACACACCCGTGTTCAACAAGTCATAGACACAAATGTATATATCTGTGTGTGCTTTTATTATGTGTCTGCATTGTTACTTGCATTTAATACAAATTGTAAACCTGTGCTTGCACCCTTGGTGTCGTTAGTACTAAAGTTGACGTGGTCAAATGAAGAAGCCCACGGCACAGAAGTTTTTTTCTTTGGGAGGGGGGGGGGTCGATGATCGTCAAGGAGCAGCATAATCATACAACACAACTAAACAGATCAGAACTAATCCCCAAATGTAGACATGAGATTACCTCCTAGCATAGTTCAACCCAAAAGAATAAATAGAAAACAACTGAATACTAACTGAAAACAAACCAAAATACAAAACCGATTTCAAAACAACAATAACTAGACACCAAAAACACCAATTACTTCAAATAATGAGATTTTAACTAGGTGTACAGTGATACAGTCAGGTAACAACACTATTCATATATCCAGACGAAACCATTTCAAGTGGTGAGGGGAAGCGAGAAAGTAAACAGCTGTTTGAAATGAATCTAGTAAGAAATCCTCCCACTCTAAATAAAAAGCACACAGTGTTTTTTTGTTTTTTTTAGGTCATTAGAAAAAAATCTTTAAATTCAATTTGATAAAAAAAAAACTAGAAATTATTTTATTGACATCCTGTTAATTTAATTGTACTATTTTTTAAATTTTCTTACATTAATCAGTTTTGTTGTTCGCTTTGGAAAATGATAAATGAAGTAGACAAAACTAGCTGTCCAGACCTGGCGTTGTCCGGCAGTGTATTTATTTGCAAAATGTTTTTATTTTATTTTTTAAACTATGCAGTTTTTATTTTTTTTCAAAATATTATGATGCTGGAAAAAAAGAGTCACTCTTTCTCTAAATGCTCACAGAGACATTCAGAAATATTAGATTGGTTGGATCAACATAATAGACGAAAGAAATACAGCTAACTAAAAGAGATGGGTGACTATTATAAATGACAGCTAATTAGAAAAATTAATATTTTTTCAAACATAACTTAGTCCCAGAACTATGGTACATCTTAGCATGTATTTTGTGTTAGGAAAAAGTTTTAGGGAGACAAAAGTTTATGAACTCAGCTTTAGTATAATAACAGATTACAAAACTTCATGTAATAATTGAAGAACACTCATTGATACAAAAGAGTATATTAAAAGACCCAGTTAGTAGGGTGAGTAGCAATAATAATTAGTTTATTCCAATCAGAGCTAAGTAACTCTGTATGGACGAATACAGAGTTACGTCCCTCCACCATTTTTTTTTTTTTTTTTTTTTAATGGCTGCCATTTGAGAATAAATCTGACCCGGACAAAGTATTTTATTCTCCAACGATCCACAAGAAAAATTGAGGAACCAGAATTAAATACTGGTTTTGTAGGAAGAAGGCTATCACTAACAAATAAACGATAGAGAGGTTTACTTTACTTTATATATTAGATAAAAAATGACATTAATGTCAATTTTTTAAAAGTTTGTATATAAAACAATGAAATATTTTCTCTAAAGATTAAGAAAAAGAAAAGGTGACCATAAATTGGTCTCTTGGTAATGAGCATATTCTTACTAATTGTATCCACATTTCTAATTACACAAATGCCATCATTGTATCTTTATATAACTTCAAATTTTATAGAATTATTCTGATGATTGAACATTCATTAGCCTAAAACAATATGGGATCAGCCTTGATATATGCCTGTTACCCAAGAACATCTGTGGGACCAAAATAACATTTCGGAAAATAGTCTCAGGAAGCATGGAATGTCTCAGGAAATTTACCAGATTCACACGAAATGTAATGCAGGCATTTTACTTTAATTTCTCAGCCATTATAGACATTGCCGATAAGTTTCGATAAATACTAGATGTACCTGTGACCAGCTGGGTCACTACCACTATTTATTCTACTAATCGATTTCATTCAAAAATTCATAAACTGACATATTTGTTAAAACATTCTTCTTACATAACAAAAAGTAATAAGTCTCGTCACCTCTATATTATTATTACTAGCAATAATATGCTATCTCTGGTTGCATACTTTTGTTAGAATATATAATGAACGAACATATGCTACACTTCCTCACCCCTCAACGAACATATGCTACACTTCCTCACTCCTCAACGAACATATGCTACACTTCCTCACTCCTCAACGAACATATGCTACACTTCCTCACCCCTCAACGAACATATGCTACACTTCCTCACCCCTCAACGAACATATGCTACACTTCCTCACCCCTCAACGAACATATGCTACACTTCCTCACTCCTCAACGAACATATGCTACACTTCCTCACCCCTCAACGAACATATGCTACACTTCCTCACCCCTCAACGAACATATGCTACACTTCCTCACCCCTCAACGAACATATGCTACACTTCCTCACCCCTCAACAAACATATACTACACTATTCCCCTCCCTCAAAAAAAAGAGGAGGTAATGCTTGGGAGGATGATCTCATGACAACAGAACAGATACTACATTATCTCACCTCCCTGAATTGAGCTTTGAAATATATAGATTAATCTTAAATAGTATAGTAAACTAAATTGAGCATTAAAAGATAATAGTATAGTTCTGGCTTCAGACAGATAGATACCAACTCTCGATGAGTAATAGATATAGTAGTATTATTATTCTTTATTATTTTTATATACAAGTAAAAAGACTTGTTATTTTGTGATCTAATTTAAATGTGTTTGTGGTGTGTACACACACACATGTAAATTAAATAAATTAAAATTACGACGCTGAAATAGAAAAGAAGAAAAAAAAGAGTCACTCTTTCTCTCAATGCTCACAGACATTAAGAAATATTAGAAAGTGGTTTAATCAACATATTGTGAGAGGCAGTGAGATAAATACATAGATAGCTAAGAGAGAGATGGGTGACTTGTTACCGTAATTATAAATTACAGCTAATTAGAACATTCTTTATTCAAATCTAATATTAGATGTAAGGTATATTTTAGCATGTAGTTTGTCTGATTAAAAAGTACATAAGATAAAAGCCATAGGGAAACAAACGTTGATTAATTCAAATTTAGTATAATAATAGATTACAAACGTTATGTAATAATTGATACAACAGAGTCAATTAAAAGAGCCAGTCAGTTGAGTGGATAGCAATAGCATTGAGTTGCACATACAGTTTTTTCACTGAATAGTACAATCACAACACAGCCAATAATTTGATACAACTACAGTCCTTTTCTCACACAATAGACATTGCTACTCTCTCTCTACTCTATCGCTATTTTCATGGAAGGTGTTCGACTGATCTCCAATCTCTAGCTTCTACTTGTAAGACATTCACAGCAAGAACTCGTTTTCTACCACAACGAAAAGAAAAAAAGCAGCTTTTTTTCTTCCTCCATGTTGGGCAGAATTTCCACAGACAGGGCTGCTTTGCAAAGGCTTCCTGTCTGTGGAATACATTATCATGGGACTGCTTCCTTGCAGATTACAACATGGTCGTCTTCAAATTCAATGTCAACAGATTCCTGTCATGACCTGTCCTCATAAGTATTCAAATTTGGTTCATTCCATTAATCATTCTCGTCCCTCTCAAAAGATTGTTCATCTCTCAACTGACAATCATTCCATCTAATTAACCCTTATCCTCGAGTGGATTTTTGTCTTGATAAGCAGTGATCAATTAGTAGAATTTATATATAACTAAAATATAAGACTAAGAGAGAAATAAATGGATCGGAAGGTGAATAAAAAGTAATGTTGTTTTACAAGTTCAGTAAGATATTTGGACTTGCTCTAGCTTAAAGTTTTCTCAAACTTGTGCTCGTAGGCGAAAGGAAAACCCATAAATTCCATTACAAGTTTTACATAACAAAGTGAAAATATACTTTAAAATAAAGTAATGAGGTGAAAAAGTAAATCATCTGAGATGTGATGATAATTTTATGTACAGTTGAAAGTAGTCAGATTACATATGCTACGTATTTGTCCAGATCAAGGCCATACCTATAACAGGCCGAGAGATCTAACATTTAGGAGGCTATACTGGAGGCAAGATTTCCAGTCAGTCAGCAGATATCTTTGTAGCTGCTAACACTTCACTCTCATTGCTCTGCAAAAAATCTATTTTTACACATTTTTAAATCTACCATATATCGTAAACAAAACAGGAGATGCTAGATTTTTTTTAAGTACCAAAAGAACTTGAAACTGTAATAACACTTGAAAAATCTTGGAAATTAGATTAATTCTATTGCAATCAATATGTAAGTAGTTGGAAGCACATAGATATTTTCCCATGGAGTAACAACTACAATGTCAGATACAACCGAGATGGAGGTTTGTGTACTTTGTAACTATTGCATTCATATATTTCTTTTTTACATAATCTACAAGACATTTTTGGTAACACTTTGCAAAAAAAAAAAAGTCAGTCCTCTCCATCTCCACCACCTTACAAAGTAAATTTATTCCTCCTCTTACCAACTCTAGATTTTCTTAAAGGCTAAAAATCAATTCACACACACACACACACACATATATATATATATATACAGAAAAATGAAAAAAGGAAAACCCAAAATATTATTTATGTATTCATCAATGTTTCGTCTTTATTTGAAGACTTCCGCAGGATGATTGGTCTGAAGAAAATAACACAGTGCAAAATATTTGAAACAATGGTAATAGGAGAAACACCTAAAAAGACTGTTTATAAACTTTTCTCCTCCTACTAGCATTGTTCAAAATATTTTGCACTTTGTGTTATTTTCTTCAGACCAATCATCCTGAGGAAGTCTTAAAATAAAGACGAAACTTGAAAAACTTTTATGATTTTCCTCATGGTTTTCCTTTCAGAACATGATTATAATACTTAAAATATTAATTATGTGATAAATTTTGTAATCTACTGAATTATAATACGAAAGCTCTGCTTAACATAACATGTTAACCATTGAGCTTATTTTTATCTGCAGTGTTTCTGGGGATTCACAAAAACTGATTTATTCATAAATAAATTTTGTATTATGTGATCTCCTTTAACTTAAACTTTTCCACATTATATATATATATATATATATATATATATATATATATATATATATATATATATATATATACACCATTTTTAAATATAAACATACAAAATTGAAACTTGGTACACTTAAAAGATTTTAAATAGATAAGTATCCAATGAAATTTGCATTAATATTGATAAATTACACATGATGTTAATTTAAGTATTTTAAAGAATTTTAACTGCATCAGATTTTATTGCAGGTGTACCAGAATTCCACTGAAATGATGTCTGACAGTTACAGAAAAGACAGATTATTTCAGGTCTCATAGAAGGCTTATCTTAGGGGTGAATTAGCCAAAGAGTTTGATCAGGATATCAGAATATTGAAGTCATATGTGAAAACCCCCATAACCAAACGAAGATAAAGAGACAAGAAAAAGTGTATCCCAGTATGATATTAAATAAATAGTAAAGGTAGAAAAGACCTTGGTAGCACAAGTGCTGCCACATTTGATCATGTTGGGGGTTCTTCTTTGTTTAGAAGGAACTGCTGTAAGATTCTCGAAGAGACAGCAAGAAGTGTTTTTAAATCAATCACCAGACCTAGCTTAAACAAGAGTTACAAAGAAAAGCGTATTGCATCGGCATAGAAATATATGAAGACCAATTTCTTAGATGTTCTTTTCATAGGAGGCCAGAGCTACATTGGTTGGCTCCGATTGATGGGTCAAAGTTATCTTTTGGGCTGACATCATAGAAAATAAACATTTTGGACCTTTTCGAGTGTTAGACGATGTCAAATGCACCAGTAATTCCTACACTGCATTTCTGGAATGGTTGGACGATTTGCCACTTTCACGTCGATGGCGATTGATTTTTATGCATGACAATGTTGCATCACATTCATTCACGACTACAATTTTGTACTTCGCAACTTCGAAATTCAGATGAAAACACGTGTCTTGACCGAGTTCTATCAAGCAGGATTGGTCAATCTTGAGAGAAAAGAGTACAACTTTTATCGAAGGATGTCTTGTGGGAAAAGATCAAAACTCTTACTGATATACCATCTTTTCAAATTTGTCAACTAACAACTTCTGTTGACAAAAGACTGTTTCATGGCATTTCTCAACATAGAAACTATGTAGACAAAAAGTACCAGAAATTTAATTATATTTTGTTTTTCTGTGTTTTGAGTCAATTTTTTTAGTAACATTTTTAATTGTTACAATAAAATGACAATCCTCTAAAGACCAATATATATGTGTGTGTGTGTGTGTACTTTCATTCTGTCATTCAAAAGTTAAAGTAAAATATGTGCCTTTTTCTAGTCCTCCCTCGGATGAAACCATTTCAAGTGGTGAGGGAAAGCAAATAGCAAGTCAGACAAGCACCTTAGACCTACCCCACTGCCTGAAAAGAATTCAAAAAGAAATCCTCCACTCTATAACAAAAAGTCAGTGGTTTTGTTTTTCTTTAGGTTATCAGAAATGGTAATTTATATTTGAAAAATTAAATTAATGATATAATTCTATGATTTTATATATAAATATTTTATTAATATATCTAAATAAATAGAGAGTGCAACACTGGCGAAGCATAATTTTTTGTTTACGTCATTTTTGATAGAGGGTGTACACTAGTATAAAGATAATAGTCATTTTCATTACCTTAAACTGACATTTTTATTCATCTGCAACGGTTGAAAAAACTTAAAATATATAAATTAACGTAACGTTGTATGTAGCTTATCAATACAATTGAAATTTTCACAAAACCTTTATGTGAACCAAATCTCACTCTTGCACAATGTTTAATATTCTAAATGTGGATAAAAATGATCTGCAATAAAGTGTGATACACAATTTATATATAAGCCGTCACATTTATCTAGCTTGCCTCTTTTCTCTCTCTCTCTCGATATATATATATATATATATATCGTGAAATACATTCTTCAGATGCCTCAAGGAAGATCTTCAGTGATGCACTGGCCTCTTTGCCGATTTTTGGTTTCGCACTATATCCCATGCCGACTGTACGGGAGCGAACTATATCATAACCTATCAGCTTATCAACGCTTATGTTCACTACTGCTATGTATACTACCATCACATGATCTCAATACGACACTGTCTCCACATTACACCAAGGAGAGCGACACCATTGGGAGTTTGCTCCTATACGTTCTGTGTGAGAAATAATTAAAATATATATAACAATGTCAGATTCTTATTTTCATTGAAAAAAGATGGTTGTCCGTTCGAAATATTTGATTTATTATATAAAAAAAAAAAATCTTGGCATCTTATCGATTTCTGAAACAAAATTGTATTTCATATATATATATATATATATATATATATATATATATATATGCATACAGCAATCAATTATACTAAAGTTTAGTTAATCAATGGTAGTTTCCCTAAAGCATTTTTCCTATATACTGTAATCACACACACTACATGCGAAAATATACTTTAGTAGTTAGGTTTGAAAAATTTTCTGTTTTAATTGTTCTAATTAACCGCCATTTATAATTAACTGAACAAGTCACCGATCTCTCCTGCTCCCTCTCACTCAATGTTGATTTAACCACTATTATTTCTATGAACATTTAGAAAAAGAGTGACTTTTTTTTCAGCGTTGCCATCAATTCATGTACACACTACAAACATGTATGTAAATTAGATGGCAAAATAATAAGTCTCTTTACTTCTAGAATTATCCATTTTAGACGATATTTAATTTGATTCATTTTATAAATTTAGTTGTTAAACATTACATAAATTGATATTGTTATTTTATGTGTGTTAATTATCGTTTGCATATTTTACACACAGAATAACTAATTTTAATATCATCCTATTAATAACTTTAGATAGTTATTTCTCTAAAAAATAAGCTATTATCTTAAAAATATTTTGTCAATCTGTTCGTACTTCACTATTATAAAGGTTAATTAGACTAAATTATATTAATTAAATTATATTTAATAGGTTAATGTGGTTTGCTTGAAGCATTATATTTCGTTTCCTGTTAAAAACAAATTTATGGATATAACTAAATTATCAAAATATATATAGGGAAACAATTTTTGTAAAATATCCATATCAAATTGAGTAATCTTAAAATTAGCACCTTCTAATATGAATAATCAAAACCGTAAATTGTATTTAGAGAAAATGTACGAAAGCATAAATTGCAAAAACAAATGAAATAAAAAGGATGAATTTATAGTCGAAAGTAGACAGATAAATATTTACTTTGTTACTTAAGTCCTGGTTAAAAATAAAATAATAGTACTAATACTCCGATGAACTAGCTGCTCTAATGCCCCCTCGACGCAAATACACTAGAACAACCCGACAATCAGCTAGGTCCCATCCATTCACTGTGGAACTCCCCAGATGCCTTCTACTCCAGCAGCTTCTTTCCTCATGCTGCCGGCCTCTGTAACTCCCTCCCTGCTCCCTGCTTCCCCGACGTTACTGATGTGCAGAGGTTTAAAACAAATGTAAACAGACATATCGCTGCACAGCTCCCAACTTAGGATGACACCCTAAACTTACTCCCTAATTCTCAGTAGCTCCTTACATCTACAGTGGCGTCCTGCCTTGTTTAGGCTGAAATATCTTTTAAAAAATAATTTTTTAAAAATACTTAACTATAAACTCAAATTTACCACATTGTTTTAAAAATATATATACTTGTGTTGCCCAGGAAAATTATGGACCCAAGAAACAACTGCTCCCACCACTGAACCCCATCTAAGTATTATTGTAAAATATCTAATGTAAATCGCATTAATGCTGTAGAATTTGTTTTGTCTAAGTCATAAATCTATAGATAACTAGCAGGATCTATATCCTGTTGTTGCCTAGGAAAATTGTGGAACCCAAGAAATCCCTGTTCTCTCGCATCATAAGTATTATAAAAAAATCTAATGTAAATCGCATTAATGCTGGAGAATTTGTTTTGTTTAAGTCATAAATCTATAAATAATAAGTCTATGAGACAGACTTCTGTTAATGTAATTTTGTAATAAAATAGGTAATAACATTATCATAATTATCACTGTTATTATCATTCTCAGTATTATTATTATTTTTAGTAGTAGAAGTAATAGTAGTATAAATCTTATTAAAGTAAATGTATGCACATAATAGTAATTAAGAAAAAAAAAAGTAATCAATACAGCTTAATAAGGTGATTATAAATGTGTATGTATATTATAACAAAACTATACTAAAAATGTTTTTATATGGTGGAGGTTCAAACTCAACCTATGTCCCTACAAGCTGCGACTTTATCACTGAACTAAGAAACTGACGTTTACCTTTAATGCAAATTTAAGTATAAAAGACCAATATGATGTTACGGTATGAGTGACCTAATTAAAAGAATCGTTGAAATTGATTCTATTTCTATTTCTCTCTTGCCAGTGCACTATACCAAATCCACTAGTATTGTGCATACAAAGAATATATTAAATGGTCTATGTATTATTGTAAAACAATTCTGACGCCATTGTCACTGTTCTGCTGCAAACGAATGTAAAGATATTAACCAATCAGTAATAGAGTTATACTAGTGAAAAGCAAAAGTTTATCCTATGAATTTTTTTGGTACGGTCAAAGTAGATACCATAGAGGGAGTGAAAATACTGCCACCTTCCACTGAAAATGTGTAATCAAAGCGAAAAATTTTAGTCTGACTAAATCTTAAAATCGGTAAATGTGACAGAAAACAAATTTCTTTTTTGTTCTTGACACCAAGAAATTTAGGGCGGAAAATAATAAAACAGTTTTTCTTATGCAACTTTTGGTTTGACTGATCTTCATTGTTATTGATGAAAATGTTGATATCTTTGGTAGATATTCAGCTTGTAAATTCCAGGATTTCATTATTGTTTGAGAAATAGGATCTTCAACCAGTTTTCCAAGCCAATACTTCAGAATGTTTACTTGAGAATTTCCATCGGTGAGGTAATGGAATACTCTTTGCTGAAGGATGTCTCTTCAATATCTCAACTGATGTACAGTGATTCTTCCAAGGTCAATCAAATCTGTTTCCTGTGGGAAGTGGAACCGAGTTAGTTGAAAAAACTTAGCACACATGACGAAACACTAAGTTGTCAATTGGAAATGTAAAAAGTATGCTATCAAGTGGTGTTTCAAAGTCTGTAAATTCTGGACTTCTTCAAACTATATTCAGCAAATTGGTCAACTGGGTCTTCAAGGTACACCATTGTCATCGTTGTGAGCAATACTATCATCATTGTCGTCAATGTCATCCGTATCATTTTCTTCTGAATTAGGAGTCTTTCGTCAATGAGCAATAGAGCTGATCCTTCTGATCCGAGAGAGTTTCTTTTTTTTTCTCCACACTGCATTAACTGTTGAGATTCTTAGTTTCAATGTTAGGAGTCATTGCTTCCTCATTAAGATATAGTCGACCTCATTTGAACTTGTCTGATGGTGGCATAGGTGTTATATCACTGGTTGATGAAGCATCACTTATTGTGTCAGGGTGCATACCCTTGTGGATTCTGACAGCTGCAGTGTGATATAACAGTTTCTCGTCCTCAAGATTGGTGTATTCAGTGGTGAATGAGCCCTTCGAGCGACCGGTACATTTTTTTCTTTTATTTATGATCCTGAAAATGATGATAGTAAGTGTAATTATTGAAAGTTATTCAATGAATTGGTTGATGTCACTACTATGTGTCAATGCATTGGTATCTGATGACGTCAAATTGAAGAGTTAAAATTATAGGATTTTTTTGTCAAAATAGATTAAAATATGTCAAAATTAGCCTTTACTGCTAATTTATGAGTTGTGTAGGTTTCTGCTAGTCTTCCACTGTAGAAAGATGAAAATCTAACAAAGTATGCATAAAAGCTTACACTGAGTAGACAAGAGAGAAGGTACAATTTTACTGAAATGTACCAATAACGTCAAAATGGCTCAAAAGTGCTACAAAATGGCCCAAATTCAGCTGTATTATCAATTAAGTCTGCCTCAGTTTAATTGGCACTGATTAACCTCATTTGTGACATTGATATCTGTTGAGATTGAATAGGACTGTCAATTCCATCTAATGGTGGTTATTTCGGTTGTATACAGCTTCAACTAATTTCGGCCGTCCCTTGATTTAAAGTCTCAGTCACTGTTAAAAAAAAACAAAAATTTAAATGGCCCTTAATCTTTTCGAATGGCCTTCAAATGAATAGATTATGTTCTTACACCTAAAAGGAAAAAAAGCTATTGATTTGGTAATCGAACAAGCTTTTCTTCATATCTTTGAATATTTGTTTTACTTAACGCAGGACTTTTTTTACACATCGGAAAATTGGAAGGTCAGATAACAGATTTTTGGCCAGTAATACTTATTTAAGCCTTCTGAGACTACTTTAAAAGGCTAAAAACGTTATTTTAGTGGGTCTGATTAGTGAAATAGAGTTAAATTTGCTTTCCCTACTCGAGACTTAGAAATAGGCTTATTTATGTCAAATTTAAAAATCGGGCAAAACAGTTTGTCATTTTCCGTACTGGTGAACTGCATACACTGCGAAGTCCATCAGTATCTGTGGTAGGTCTTATGGATTTTTGTGCATATTTGGCCTGTACTGTCTCATCTGGGTCGTTTCTGGTGGTATTATACCTCTTACCTAGAAGAAAATAGGCCTTTAAGTTGTACTTCAAAGAAAAATTGTCCTGAAAAATGGGTATTTTGGGGCTAAATGGCCAGATTTTTCGGAAACTGTAGAAAATAACACTCTTGTAAATATACCACTGTGTTGTCTTATTATCGGGCCTTAAAGCTCACAACAATTATACTAAACCATCTGTGACTCGTTGGGTCAATATTTGGAAATTCTAAAATATTTTCATAAATATTTGGAAATTCCAAATTATGGCTGATCTAGATGATACTAAGAGTCTGAGGATGTGTATAATGACAACATAAACAATGTATGGTAAGTTTGGGTAACTTTTGAAAAATAAAAATGAAACTAGTTTTGTTGTCATCCATTTTCAAATACATATATTTCTTGATAATAATCATTCGGTTTTTATCTGCTCATCCATTCTCCCTCTCTTAATTATTTAAGTCATTTGCCTCTCCACTATTCTCTTATCATTCACCCTTTATTTATGTTATTTGCGCCCTTCCTTCCTAAAACATTCATGGACAGGTGAAGTGTGCATGATGACAAGAAAGATCCTCATCATTTTAATAACATGCTAGACACTAAGGGGTCTAGACCATCATCTAGTAGACGTCACATAAACCTTTGGTTCATGGGTAGTGTAGATAAAACATTCTCCCATCTGTTTTAATGGATGACATCATCTTTTTGTGATATAATTCATTGTGCACGGAGACAAACAAACAAGATCAGAGTTTTAGTAGTGTGTATATATATATATATATATATATATATATTAGTAATCCAGGTTACGTTTGTATCCCCAGATGACTAAATTCAGAGAATCTCTACTGTGTTTATATAATAGTGCTCAATAATAAATAGACTATAATAATTTTATTTATACAAACATAAATCTACACATCCATTGGAAATGTTTTAATTATAGCTTTAATAAGCTGTGATCTCATCAGGGTGGTAAAACATGTCCGTATTTTAGGTGATTATATTGAAGAAAACCCTTCATGTTTTACTATCCAGATGAGATTGCAGCTTATTAAAGCTACGATCAAAACATTTCCAACGAATGCATAGCTTGATAGGTTTGTATAAATTAAACTATTATAAATAAATAATTTTTTTATATACACACACACACACACACTATATTCTGTCCTGGTGCGGAATACACCCTGGACGCATTGAGCCAGCTTCCTTGGAAGGAGGAACTTTCTAAGGAATATTAAATTCACAAGCAGTTCCCAGTTGTATGTGTATCCCACTCACACAAGATGATTTTAACGTTAGTTTTTTGTAGGGAGGTTTTGCCGTCATTCTATGTACAGTGCCTCGTATTCTCAAATGATCACCCATCTGGTACTGACCAGACTGAACACCACTTAACTTTGGTGATTCGGTGTGTCAACATGATTATGTCATAACACACACACATATATATATATATATATATATATATATATATATATATATATGAATAAAGATAGGAATAAAATGATCCGACGTAATGGAAAATGAAAAAGGAAAGCCAAAAAATATATTTATGTATTCAACAATGCTTCGTCTTTATTCTAAGACTTCCTCAAGATGAAGAAAAATGAAGAAAAATCATACAAGCATAAATTTGCTTTGCCTGGTGTGTGAGTATGTCATGTATAAATACAATATTCTAGTGTATACCATTTATTGAACTTACTTGGCTATTTTATATAAAACAATTGTTCACATATCTTTCCTAATGCTACTACTGCAGAAGTGAACTTAATAGAATCAAATGCATTTGAACAAGGGTTGAGGAGTCAGAAGGTATAATGTCTGACCCAGACTCCAAACATTCAAACTCCTTATTTTAAAGTCTTACAATATTCAGTAATAATTGGTGTTAAATTAAAAACTTTGACTCCTTTCAAAACCTCTGATTCTGCAACCCTGATTTGATCTCTGCTTACTGATTCGGCAGTCCATGTCAG
The DNA here is from genome assembly GCA_963556195.1 of Sepiola atlantica. NCBI lineage: Eukaryota > Metazoa > Mollusca > Cephalopoda > Sepiida > Sepiolidae > Sepiola > Sepiola atlantica. The sequence goes on from OY744519.1 coordinate 74,499,012, forward strand.
TAACTGTTGGGCTACCTGCTCACCCCAGAAATAAAGCGAACACACAGGTACTAAGGAAATTATTTTTATAAAATACTAAAAGAATTGAGTAGAAATCTAATGACTTATAGCACTAAATTTTTACTCAATTCCTTTAGCTAGAAAATGAAAAATCTAGAAATTTTGAAGCCACAGAAATCAGAAATTAATTTTTTTTATCTCTCTCCCTCCCACAGCGGTAAGATGTGACAAGGTCGGAAAGTGGGATTGAAAAACCAGCACCATAGAGGAAGAACACTCTGTCCTACAAAAAATGCCTGGGCAACCCTGTCGGCATTTCTTGGTAGGGGCGCCTCAGGTGATTAGCAATAAACTAACCCCTTCTCAAAGGGTGAGAAGGCAAAACCTGGGAGGGTGGACCTCCTAGAACTGCACAGGACAAACCCTAAGACCGGGGAATCAAGGCCCGAAGGCCAAGACGGTACCAGTCTAAGCGGTGTAGCATCCATCGGAACAGATACTACACTTTGATCTCAACCAAAAGGCTGAAAGAAGTCAGAGCTACAAATGCAGGAAAGTGAGTAGTTAGAGCTAGATGTTTCATGTCCGGCTATGCAACTTTGTGCAAAAGAAAATCTTCATTAAGTCAATCTATTTAACACAGCTTAGCAAATATATCAAATCTCATTCAATTCTATCTGTACACACAAGTAAACTGGGTACATGTACAAGTGAAGTTCAAACAAAAGCAATCTTGTCTTTCCTCACAACTCTCTCTCTCTCCTACAACTCTTGACTTAAACAATCTACCCTAAAACACTTTCATAAAATACCATTTCGAAGTTCAGGTCATAAATATTTCTTTTTATTTATTTTCATTTTTAAGTACAACCAACAAGACCCTTCTACCTTGAACAGGTGTGAAATCTTTCTTTCCCCCTGCCGCCCAATCTAGAAACAAAAAAGAGTGAAAGTGAATGTATGGGTTTTAGAATTTCTCCTTAAAAATGGCCCAAGAATAAAATAGATACTTAATAAAAAGTCTAATTAATACTTCTCAGCATTTGAGCCGAGATCAAAGTGTCCCACTCTCCATTTCCAATAAATTTGTGCGTGTGTGTGTATATATACATATTAATTAATAAATGCAAGGGTTTTTTTAAATTATTTTTATTTATCACACCTATATTAGCATCAAAGCAGCCCAATGTTATTTATATCAAAAATCTTTTGAAATGCTGTATAAATAGTAGAGAGCAAAGACCCAAACACAGCTATTTGTAAGCCTAATTTGCATAACTATTTCTTAAACAGTTTATAATATAATAAATTACTGTTTGGTGTTATTCATTTATAATTTTATTGTCCTATATATATATGCAATAGTTTAGGAGATGTTAACAGCAATTAAAGTGATTTAATAAAAAGAGGATAAATTACCCAAACCTTTCTTAAAATATTATGTTCAATAATTTTCAAGGGAGATAATTTAAATGAAAACTATTAGTTTTTAAAAAATTACAATAGATAATGTAAGTTATATATTTAAAAAGAATACTTAGAGCTAGATAAATAGCCGCTGGATGGTAGGTAGTTCTTTTGATTATTTATAAATAAAATTAAATTTTCAACACATTGGAGATATTTTAGTAGGATGGCCCACCTAGAGTAAATGTGGTATTGTGGTGATTGAAATGATTCTAACTAAGAATAGGATAGACATAAGATTACCACTGATCCCCACTATTTATGGTCTTGCGTCTAATTTGTTAAATTGTAATTCTACTTTATAGCAAATAAATAATTTAAAGTGTAGTATCTGTCTTGTCCTAGGTCAGTGCAAGAGAAATCCTTCTAGACTGAAGCAATTTTTTTTTGTTCCAATCCAGAGTGCCCTTTTTGAGGAACTAGATTTTTCCAACATCAAAAACTTGTGTCTAACACTACCCTTGTGGGGAGGCAAGTAAATAGGGACTAATTACTCTGGTTCCTATAACTGGCACAAGTAATATTAAAAAGCTCAGTTAGATGGTTTGAGAATTTCAATAACTTGAAGACCAGAACCAATCCATTTTTTGAATATACTGATGAGTTACAATTTACCAAGGTCAAAAGCCACTTGCAGATAAGGGTTTTACTGAGAATGTCAGTTGGATGATGAACAATATTATGAGAGGCTTGAAAACGATGAATGGAATGGACATAATTTGATTATTTAAGGGGACAGCTCAACAAGTATTTGTTGACCGACGTAAAAGAGGAAAATATTGTAGCCTGCAAAGAAGCAATCCCAGCGCAATGTGTTCTTAAGATGGGAAGTTCTTGGAAATAAACTGTTCACGGAAATTACATTCGGTTTTAGGTAGACAGAAAGAAAGAAAAATTCTTTGCAGTTGTTGTAGGAAGAAGAGTCCTTGCTGTAAATATTTTACAGGGAGGAACCAGACAGAGCTCAGTCGAGCACCTACTATGGAAATAACAATAGATTAGAGAAAGAGTAGCAGCATCTCTTCTGTGAGAAAGGGGGCTGCACGGAAGAAAATAGATCATCTGCCACTAGATTGCTAAGTCGATTTTTTACTCTGTCTAGGAAAGAATGAGTGCTCTGAGCAGCACCTCCCTAGATGTGGCAGCAGTACTCCATCTTATGACGTATCTGATTCTTATACAGATAGACGTTTGATCTTATGTCAGGTACTTCCTGGAGCGGTAAAATATAACCATTAAATCTGCACATTTAGCGATGAAAATGCTATTAAAACCTAACCGATACAAACTGATGAAAAGAGGTCCAGTTTGCTATTGAAATAAATTAATTCTGCAAACCCCAAATGCATGGTGGCTGCATTACTGGTTTTGTTTTGTTTACAAGTTTTGTTTTTTAATGTGTTTTTCGTTTTATATAAATAATTTCTTTTAATTTAAAAATTCTAAAAGTTGATGTGTTTAAATAATCTTATGGGGGAGGGGGTTAAGCAGAAAACTTGCATAGAGAGGGGTGACCTAAGGGGCATCGCAAAAGACTTGCATAGAGAGGGGTGACCTGCGGGGCATTGCAAAACACCTGCATAGAGAGGGGTGAACTAAGGAGCTAGGCTCAAGACTTGCAGACAGGTGACCTAAGGGGCAAGGCAAAAGATTTGCATGTAGATGTGTAACCTAAGGGGCTAAGCAAAAGTATAGCACCATTGGTTAACAAAAAAAACAAAAAAACTAAGATTTTAGTTTTTTTTCTTTTCTTTTTAGCTCAAATCATTAAAGAATTTTTTTTAAGAAAAAAAAACAATTTCTGATAGTTTTTTATGAAAAAAGAAAAAGATAAAAATTAAAGGCTTTTTATTACGAATTTTATCAGTATAAAAACAAATTACAAGTTAAAATTAGAGAATATGAAGCCCAAAACCAAAATAAAAATGAAATGTTCTTCATGCCAGATAGGAGCATCCTAAGGAGGAGGAAAACCCCGAACAAACAAAAACAGAAGTACATAATAAAAAAAATTTTTTAAATTAAAAAAACAAACACCCGATTTTCTCATTTATGAAATAACCTAATTCTAAAAACCAGAAATTCACGTCTATCAAGCTGATGTTAATAATTTGCGTTTTAAAAATCTGTTAGGTAAAGAGAAACACATGCAAAAGAAAAAGTTTAGTTACTCCAGTAAAATTGAAAGAAATAAAAAAGCAGAGAGCAGGAATGAATGTGTTAAATCTTTAAAAGTTTAAAAATAGTAACATAAAATGAAGAACACCCTCCATTTGCTTTACTCTTACCTGCGTAAGTTTTTTGGTCGGCAAGAGAAATAATTATTTGTTCCGACACGCAAAATAATCCAGAGTAAGCAGTGGATGTGACACACTTCATTTGTAAAAGTCACAGCACAAACTCAGTCGCTACCCGGTAATAATAATAATAATATGACAGTAACAGCAGTAGCAGCGACTAACTACGGCATCTACTTTTAAACCGTTCACCCGACACAGGCAGAGAGTTTTCATTCAAAGAAAACAGGATAGTTCAGCTAAATTTATAGCAACTTACATAATACTTTAAGGAGGTTGAAAAATTTATGGGAATAATCACAAGATATTCCTAGCACAATGACACTGATGTGGGACAATCATGACAAACATAATATCCTTTTGTTATCAACAAAGGAGAATAAACTCTGCTTTTTCATTAAAAAGGGGGAAAAGAAACAAAAAAATAATATAATCCTAAGTATTGACAAAGCTTAATTATCAATCGATCACCAACATTCTTAACATTCAAGAAAAATGTGTGACGTGATATTGAACTTTCTCTAAATACCAGAAATTATTACCTTGAATAAGAAAAAAAAGATGGTCGCAAAATAAGAACTTGTTATTCGATTTATCTGTACAGGTTTCTCTAATTATATATATTTTAATATGAAAACCACAACTAATTTTCACAAATTCACTAATAAACGGTTTTTATTCATACAATTGTTTCGACCTACCGTAATCACATATCTCCTCATGATATACATAATGTTTAAAATGCATAAAGCATTAATTTTTCTTGAGTTGATCATCAGTGCTCATAAAAAATTATAAATATATATATAGTGCGCCGGGGTATGTTGAAAAGAAATCAATAAAGTGCTCAATTGTCAGAACGCGAAAACTAAAATACAAATTATTTATTTAAAAACTATACGTTACATATTTATTTAAAATAGAATACGTCTCTGGAATGTGTAACGTATAATTTTTAAATAAATAATTTGTATTTATATATATATATATATATATATATATATATAAATTTTTATAAAGAAAAAAGGTTCACGTTATAGCTCAATAGTGCAATACTAGAGCTCTTTATTAATTTTAATGTTATGTAAACCTTAGTTAATGAAGAGAAAATTTCATCAGTTCATCAAAAAACAGTCTTTATTGACATACAATTGTTTTTGCCCTCCTCAAATACATACATATTCTTCATATACAAAGTATGCAAAATTATACAAAAGTATTGTCAATTTTTTATATTGAGAGGTCACCCAAGGTCACTTGTCTGGCTGGAAAAACTGCAGTAGAATTCAATATTCTACTATTTTTTTTATATTATTTCTATTTTTCATATTATTTCTATTTTTCATATATATTTCCTAATTCATCCATTATATAGAAAGCATAAAAAATAATGTTTTTAAGACTAGTCATTTTTAAACGAATGAAAAACTCCTGATTTAATCTATTATTTTATTATCTTTTAATGAGAGTGTAGTGTAGTATCGGTTCTGTTGTCATAAAATCATCCACCCATGAATTATTTCCTCTGCTTTATGGGGGTGAGGGTAATCTTCCCAGGTATTACATCCTCTTTTGAGGGGAGAGGTAATGTAATGTGTGTTTTGTTGTCATAAGACCATACTCACAGGCATTACCTTTCTCCTTTTATGGGGGGGGATCTTGCCAGGTATTACCTCCTCGATGTTTTGAGGGAGGGGGATAGTGTACTATCTATTCTGTTGTCATGATATCATCCTCTCAGTCATTACTTCTTCCTATGGGAGAGGGGGGGGCAATGTAGCATATGTTCGTTCATAATGATATTATCCTCCCAAGCTAGCAAAAATATGCAACCGGAGGAAGCATATATATATATATATATATATATATATATATATAAAACATGAAAATCAACTTCTCAAAATTGGAACTGCGTCAAATCAAGACAGCAGATCCTACACACATGAAGAGCTCGATATCTTTTCAGATAGAGCTATATAACAATAAATAAAAAATTACTTTACTGCAGTTTCATGCAATCATAAGTGTATTAGTAAAATCGCTCTTCACGTCCGGACACAAACTCAAACTCAGGAGGCAGATTCTGGTTTCTAGCTGAGTTTGAATACAGTTCTGATTATTCATGAAACTGCAATAAAATGTTAAGCAACATTTATTTTTATCTAATATGTTTTGTCTGTTTCGATAGCTCTATATAAATAGCTATTCCTTTACCTATAACACTAGGAGAGGCAATTCAGTATATAGTTAAGCAAACGATAGGATGAATCAGCAGCAGCTGCCTAAAGTATTAGTATTGTTTGTAAAACGGTCGCGGAATCGGAAGGTATTTGGTCAAACTTAGGGGCTAGATAAAAGACTTGCACAGAGATGGATGACTAGGCAAAAGTATAGCACCATTGGTTAATAAAAAAAATAACAACAGAACATATTAAAGTACTCTTTTTGGGTAAAGAGCATGAGCTTTCAATTGAATCCCCGAGCAGAGAGTCCACAAATGTGATATAGATTGATGCAATTAGAAAATTGTGTAACATTTAAATGCACACTTCAGCATTAACTGCTGAAGTAATGATTGCCATCTCTGCTCCCTTACTTGAAATGCAACTGCACATCATAAATGAATGGGTGAATTTGTTTTGTTTTCACCAGACAATTAGAACCAACGATTTTTTCTCAACTTAGTCCTGTGTCACACTAATATATTAACAACCTTAATTCACACACAGATGGAGGTGACGTCATCCCACTTCCGTCTGTACATGAATTATGAATTAAGATCATTCATATTGTGATAAAGGATGTGTTTGGTTTGTCTGTTATTATTGTTAACACTTTTGGGTTAGAAGAAAAGACAGAGTGACTGTAACAGAAAGAGGAAAGGAAGAGGGAACTAAAGAAATGAAGTAAAAAATATGAGAAAAAATGTAAGAGACAAAAAGAGAAAAAAAGAAAAGAGTAATAATATTAGAAAATATAAAGAAAAAGGAATGTGCAACTTCAAAAGCAAAACGAAATTGAAAGTAAATAAAGAAAAACAGGAAATGATGAAAGAAAGGATGAAAGGAAGAAAGGATGAAAAGATGAAAGGAAGAAAGGTAGTAAAAAAGGAAGAAGAAAAGAAAAGAATGAAAGAAAGAAAGGAGCATGTACAGACGGAAGTGGTATAACATCATTTAGTTCTACATCAATTAAAGTCATATTAGCGTTATAAAGGAAGATGGTGATAGCATTTCCAATTGGATTAATAGACCAAAAATATTAAGCAAAAAAATTGAATCAAACCTGGAACTGAATACTAAAAAGCCTAAGATATGTGCCAGCTATGTGCATATTTGTAACTATATGCTTCCAACTGCTCAAGTCTGCACACGTTTTCACATTCATCACTGCAGTGCACAAAGAACAGATGAAGAAATCTGATAATTAGAAAGAGACATCTGTACATCAGGAAATTCAAGTGGCAAGTGTTTGTATAACACCATTGCCACCGAATAATTATGATTATACACCAGTGACAAGCCGGAGCAAGATAACCAGTAAGCACAAAACAGTGGGTTTTGATAACTTTTCCTTATCACTCTGGTGTCCCATTTATATTATAATGTTCTTTGCTGACATATGCCTGCAAAATCACTACTACTCATAGAATAGCAGGATTTGTTATCAAGGTTTATTTACTCTCCTAGATCCATTGTTCTTAACTACATTGTGAAAGATGTAGCCTGAAGATCATGCATAACAGATCCATGCTATAGAGAGGCTATGAGCTGCCACATACATAGACACATTTGAGGAAGTTAACATCAAACACTACTACCATATAATCTAAAATTCATAAAAATGAAATTTTCCTCTACACAAATTTCAAAATGTCTGAATAGATAGTGTGTTCTCCATGATAAAGTGCTGATCTATTCTAATTCAACAATCAAAATAAAAGATTATCCATTATGTGTTGTACATTTTAAACTTGCCTATTGCAAATAATGTGTTAAAATAATATTTTTCATTCCATTTTTTTTATCATAAAATTAATTATTCTTATTATTTTTAACTTTTTTTTTATTTATCAGTTTCTGTTATGGTCAATGTCTCATTGACACAGCAGATGGTTTTAAGATGACAAAAAGATAGCTCTTTTGACAGAGACGCAAAAGTTGTTGGTTCGATATGTATTTTCAGCATTTTCTTTTTTAATTTTTCCTATAAAGATTGATATAGACTAAAAAAATAAAAGCAAATAATTAGACTTATTTTTCTTTAGAGAAACAAAAATAGTTATTTGTGAGTAGCAAACGTAAAAAAAAAGCTGAAATCGAGATTACCCCCCCCCCGTGTGTGTGTGTGTGTGTGTGTGTGTGTGTGTGTGAAGAGGGCAGCTGAAAAAACAACTTTTTTTCTTAAACAACTCCAATCAGTTTCAGCTAAGTCAAAATTAAGAGAAAGACACTTAGTGCACATGTGGGTTAGGGAGACAGGAAGTCATTCTTTGTATGAAACAAGTTATCTAACTCCCCTACCCTGTCATGAATCATTTAAAGTTTTAGCCTTTAGGGCAAAATTAACATTTTCAGTTTTCACAGAGAACTGTCATGAGATGGAATTGGAAGGCAAGGTAAGATAAGACAGAGTGAAGAAGAGAGAGAAAACAAGAGAAAGAAAGATAAAGCACGAGAGAGAGAGAGAGAGAGAGAGAGAGAGAGAGGGAGGGAGGGAGAGAGGGAGGGAGGGAGAGAGAGAGAGAGAGAGAGGAGAGAGAGAGAGAGAGAGGGAGAGGGAGAGGGAGAGGGAGAGGGAGAGAGAGGGAGAGAGGGAGAGAGAGAGAGAGAGAGGGAGAGAGAGAGGGAGAGAGAGAGAGAGGGAGAGAGAGAGAGGGAGAGAGAGAGAGGGAGAGAGAGAGAGAGAGAGAGAGAGAGAGAGGGAGAGAGAAGGAAGAAAGAGAAAGAAAATCCAGCCAAATAAGGACAAAAAGAAGGTAGTAAGGTTCTAGCGATTTGGCAAAAATCAACTTATTCTTATTTAAAAAAAAGAAGGGACAGATTTCGCCCCCAAAGCGAAGAACTCTCATCCATAAGAGTCTCTAGAAATTTAAGCGGAAATCCGCCTTTTCTGGGTTGAAAAAAAAAAACAATTCTGCTAAAAAGCGGATACCTCACATCCCTGTTATTTCAGTAGTTAGACTTATTATCTTTTTCAATTATTTATCAAACTGACAGAAAACATATAAAAAATAAAAAAAATATCACTTAAATATTTTTGTATAATATTTAAATTACGATTTTCTTCATAATTTGTGATATTTAGATTTTTTAAAGTAAAAAAATCCAATAAATAAAATAATGCAGAGTTATTTTACTAATCGGTTCATCTTTTGTTAAAAAAAACAAACTGGTTGACTATAGTCGAGGGCGATCCAAAGGATCCCTTTTATTAACTACTCCACCTAGATGTAGGGGAGGGCGCCACTCCTTTCCCGTGGTTATTCCACTTACCCTTGATCCCTACCTTATAATGCTGAGTGTTTAACACGGAAGCATCAAGTACCATTTTTTTGAGTCCTTGGTATGACTCGATCAAGGATTGAACTCTGGTCTCCCACCAGCACACATTCTTACCATTATGTCAAATGGACCGATGTTTTTAATAGCAATTTTTTTTTTTTTTAAGTCAATAAAATGTTTCTTTTAACAAAAAATGGTATGGTTAAAAAATGGTATGGTTAAAAAATGGTATGGTTAAAATAATTATTATTAAATCTTCCAGTTATTCATCATTCACTTCCTTCATAAACAAGTGTTGAATAACTAAACCGACTGGCAACTCCTTATTCTGTCGTTCAAAATAATTTTGGGCACCTTATGAGTAAACAGATATATTTCTTTTGTTGGGGGGGGGGGGGGGGGCAGTAAGGAGGAATAGCTTTCCTTATTCATCCGTCAACCGATTTAGTTGTCCCTTATAATTTGTGAAAACATCATTTAACATTTGAGCTGTTCTGAGCCTAAAGGCACCTCTAATTTTACCGCACAGATGGAATATCAGCAGATTGCATAGCATGCACTTTACTTTTAATGGATCCCTACAGGAAATAGTCACATGGCATAGCATCTGGAGAGCAAGGAGGCCAAGGCATATTCAGAGAACCACGTTCCATCAACTGATGTGGAAATTTGTTGTTTAAAAAGAACCTCACAGCAGGTTCCTAGGAACAAATGTCATTTTAAGAGGCTACAACACAGACTGAGGCAGCATCTCATCAACTTTGGATCAATGAGTAAGGAATAAGAATAACTGCAATATGAGGTACATGTACTTGGCTTGCAGGTTTCTTGTAAACTCCTGTTTCATGCTACCAGTGATCCTGCTACTTTTGTCCCTTGTGAAAGTTCTTCCTACCGGTGATTATCTCTCATATTCTTCTGTTCTATGCTACTGACGATCCTGCTATTTATGCTTTTCCTGTTTCTTGTTTCTGTTCATATCTGATGATCTAAAAAGTCCCTGGGATTTTGTGTACCCAATCCATGAAGTATCCTGATTGGAAAGCCCAGATTTTATTTATATTAAACATTTTTCCTCTTGGTTTAAAAATGTTTTTTTTTCTTCTAAATTTCAATAAAGCTTCTTGTATAGTTATCCATCAATTGATGATGAAACAGAAGGATAATGGTTCGCAGAGGGGTAGTACCTGTTCGAGTTGACTTCCAGGGATGTCTTAGACTCGTCTCCATGCATCCCAGCACTATGCGATACGCAAACTGTAGCCCATCCATAGTGAATGACCGTCCGTGCATGGTGAGGGCTGCATCCTTCCAGAGTTTACCCTGTTAATATGCATAAGCGTAGAGAGAACACGGCAGATCTAGAGGAGTAAACCTTGCCCACAAATCCTGCTATTCCATGGGTAGCAGTAGTTCCAGTTGCACTCATTGACACACTGATGATCTGGTTGTGAGAACAGCATGGCTTCGCAGATGATCACATATATTTGACAATGGGAAGGCATAATTGCTCCAGTTAGTGGAGTACCATGAACTGTATGCAGGTTTGGTATGCAATCAGCCATTAGATAAAAAAGTAAAGCTTAATAAAAAATAATAACAATGACCTTGCTTGGCCTGAATAGGCAAGAGATGAAAAATCTCAAAGTGAATGGGTACAGGTTACATGATTAAAAAGAAAAAAAGAAATAAAAAGCACAGATGATAATTAGAAAAAAAAACATCTCTACTTTTGTAATAATTTTTTAATTTTTGTTTTATTCCATATTATATTTAAGATTATGCAGGATTATTTTAAATTTTTCATACATATATTCAACCCTCACTTTTATGGAAAATGTCTGATTGTAAAGCATTTTGTTTGAGAGTCAATTATTATGTTTTTGTTCTAATCTTTGTTCTTGATAATGGCTGACTTTGAAAAGAAAAAAAAAGCTTCAAGATCAATGTTTTTCTTTTTAGCTATCTTATATGCACTGCAATTTTTACATAATGAATGGAGTTAATATATTTAACAAAGTCTTACATACTGAGTGAATAAATAAGTAAAATTAATTACAAGTATAACCCTGAAAAAAAAAAAAGAAACGGTATCCAATTGTAATAGTAAAGATTTGTCCCAATATTAACCTTCATGTTTTACTTTTACTAATGTGTAATGAAAATGAAGAGTCTTCTAGCATTCTGATACAAGAATCATAAGTTTGCTCAGCTTTTAGTGATCTTGTAATTTTTGCTAAATAAATGATCTTATTTGCAGTAGAATCTATCTCAGAATGGTCAAAACGTATTCTATGACAGGGTGCTGTGGCAATTATGGTGACCCGAACAACATGTATTTTGTTTCCTGAAAGATAAGAGGTTTAAGGCAAATACCAAAATGGCAGCACTCAAACAATGTTGCTTGTAAACAGCATTTCTACGCTTGCTATGAAACAGTTAGGAGAAAAAACATGGCTTAAATATACACCATTAGAATTTAATTAGTTAGGAAGAGTATTACACCAAAACCAAGAATGAACAAAAAAAAAAAAAAAAAATGAATGAATGAACAAAAAAGAAACGAAGAAACAAAAAACGATAAAAACAAAGAAACAAACGAAACGAACAAAGAAACAAACGAAACGAACAAAGAAACAAACGAAACGAACAAAAAACAAACGAAACGAACAAAAAACAAACGAAACGAACAAAAAAATGAAAATAAAAAAATGAAAACAAGAATTAACAAAAAATGAAAGAAAAATTTAAAATATAAAAAAAGAACAAAAAGAAAAACAATGAAAAGAATGAAAAAATGATAGATGAAAAACATGAAAACAAAATTGAATGAAAGTCTTTAGAAAAGCAGATAATTATCAGATTGCATTAAATCTTTTGTAAATTAGTAAAATTATTTTTAAAACTTTATTTTTAAGCAAAAGTTTGTAGTTTTACTGTTATTAATACAAAATAGAAGACTTTCACACAAGAAATGATAGAAAAGTTATCACACACACTTTATTTCTAATGATCCACTTTCATTTTTTATGATTATAAATTTTGCAAGGGAGAAAAAAAAAACTCTGGGAATTATGAATGAAGAAAGACAAAAAATAGAACAAAAGCAATTGGTAGTAATATTAGAGATTAGTGTGGACTGCAGCAATCGTTATATGAAAATCCATAGTTACATTCAGTTAGATTATTGTAAGTACTTAGAGAAAAAATGCTATGTAAAAAAATTCCACCACATGAGGTCAGGAGAGTGTCACAATATTAATAAAAATAAATAAAACAGATTTTTTAAAAAAAATGGCTGGGGGTCATAACTTTGGAGCAGAGTAGAAATGTGAGAAAGTTCCACAAGCAGTTCTTCACACCTATAAGAAAGAAAATAAATAAGAATCTTCCCAAATTCACATTAAATTATTTATTTTCTGTCTAAATTTTGAATGTTGCTAACATTCTAATGTATCTTCTGCTCATTCTTATTATCTCTTATTATAAAACTTATCTATCTATAGATCTCTCTCTCTCATATATATATATA